>JAJOZX010001742.1:50000-127110 GCA_023014485.1 Bathynomus jamesi | reverse complement strand
TAGATGGACGGAGGAATATCAAACTGCGATTGACTGACTCAAAACGTGCCTTATCAAGGCTCCGATCCTAATTTACCCTCTAATTACGCAATTGGGGGCGTATTAATGCAGACCATTGATAAGGTAGAGAAACCCGTTTCGTATATCTATCGGAAGTTACACGGAGCCCAGGTGAACTATATATTGATGGAGAAAGAGGCTTATGCCATCATCGAATCCATTAAACATTTTTCCCATTACGTTTATAGAAGTCATTTCACCATAGTTACCGATCATGCCCCACTCCGTTATATGTTCCAGTATCGAAACAACGTCCCTTCAATTACGATGTGGGCTCTCCTCTTGTCAGAATACTGTTTCGATATCTGGTACAAGTCCGAGGAGGGCATCATGTCCCTGACGCCCTGTGGGGAAATCCTTTCCAAACGTTAGTCACCCACGTACAGGAAAAGAGAAAAGCCACTGAGGTTCGGAACGTTCAAAATGTCGGCGTCAGTAAAGTATTCTAGAATCAAAGCGTACGCGAGAAACAATTGGCAGGGCCCCGCTGGGCTAATATGTCGTATTTGGAAGGAGGAGACGTCGCAATAGCACCACCTCTTACCACTTTAGAAAATTTCGTTTTAGACAACGGTTGTTTATTTTATATGACGTACTCCGACGATGACAAACTGAAGGCGCCGCGACAGCATCTCGTGTTACATATTCGTGATCGTAGACCATTTTACACGGTATGTGGACATGATCCCGTTGCAAGGTAAACGTGCAGAAACTGTTGCTGATGGACTGTTGTCGTATATATAGTGAGTAATCGCGGGTTTATAACTCTGATTTATTATTATTACTAGTGTTAAGCTACTTGTGCTTACTCTTATTTGTGGTAATAGCTAGGCAAGGAAATCTTTAGATCCACAGGCAAGATTGACCTGATTGGACCCAACCCAGTCATTTCAGTGGGTTTTATCGGAAAAACCAGCATTGAAAAATAATCTGAAAATCTCCACCTTTAGTTTCATTTTACAAAACTACAATTTCCTAAAGCTTTTCTAAATGTAAATACCATATTTTTTAGTAAATTGAAATACAGTAGGCCCCATATGCTAACCATTGGTATATGCCATAATTGGCCGAGAGCTCAATGACGCCATCAACTTTCAGGTCATTCAGTATCCTTGTAACAAATTTCGACTGTCAAAAAACTGGTGTCTCCGAAACTTAATATTTACCTACACTTCTATAATATAGCTTATGCATTTAATATTTACCTACAGTTCTATAGTATAACTTATGCATTCAAGTTATTACCATATTTTTAAACTTGCCGCCAAATAAAAGGATTAACACATAAAACTCTGGTTTTGAAAAGACTCGCAAACTTGAATTTATTGTCGTACCAACAATTATACAAAAATGACAAACTTTAAAATAATTTATAAAAAGTTGAGGCAAACCCAAAACTACTAAAGTATTCTAGTAAGTACAAAATACGTACACAAACCGTTATAGAAGGCTTTCACCCTATACCCTAAACCGAATAATACAACAAAACTGCCCCAAAATCTTCAAATTTGAGACAAAATTTGAATAGGTTTCCTATTAGTTGTCTCCAATCTCTAAGTCTCCAAACTAGACTGTTTTACTTTCATAATAAAATCCCTGGAAATTCTGTATATTTTGTTAGCGAATTACAAACCATTTCGTGAATGAACCTTTTAACCCAAGAAAGCCAGTATGGCCTATTACAATAAAAAACATGTTTTTTCTGGAAATACTTTTTTTTGCACGCAAGTTAATTTTTAGTATTGTTTAGTAAAATAAATTGTTTAATTCAACCTATAAATGTAATTTTTATTATGGGGTTACGTAGAAACCACACTAGCAGCTATGTGTACGGTCCAACACAGGCTAGCTTCTAGGGTTAAACAGAACTTAGTTCATATTTTCTCCCTAAACTTCCAACCAACTAGTCAATGATCCTACTTTTCTTATTTCTCCCAGAACATAAATGTAGCTATTTAATAGCTTCAGAACAGGTGTTGCCAGGAATTGTTTTTCTTTTGAAAAGCTTTGGGCAGCGTTTCACCATACTTACACAGTATATTGTTAAATTCACAACTTATACTTAAAATTATAAAAACGCTAATTCTAATCGTCAATACGAGTTCAGTGAAGAGTATTTCAGTGAACTTCTTTCCGTGACTGTACGAGTATATCATAATATATGCCTGGAAGGTTGAACAAATGTAATTTCTGATTCCTTTCTGCTTCAATGAATGCCTTTTTACTGTTACAATATTCTTAGGTGATGATGAAAAACATTGAATGAATGCTCTAATGATGCAGGTCTCGCGTTTCATATGAATTAAAGATTTTATCATATGAAGTTGTTCTTTACGAATTTAAAATCGATATAATATTCTTGCCTTTAGTTTTTTATTTATTTATTTTGAGTATATATTATATATGTAAAGTAACTCATTTAGAAAGACTTGGAGGAACGAGTTTTGAAGAGAACTTGAAATATTAAAATATTAACATTTTCACTTCTTTTGTTATCAGACTTTCGCGCGACATATCCAGTTTTCACCCGTGAGCTGACTGGACAACGAAAGACTTCGTCTTTATTAGGAATATATTTGCTGCTTTAGTAAAAATTAAAGCTAGAAAATTTCAAGAATAAAACAAGAAAATATATTCTTTAACTGTCTTAAAGTCTAAAGCAAACATTTCACTTTCAAAAAATTTGAATGATCATTCAATCTCGAGGCTATTTAGCTCTTAATATTCACGCGTTGCGGAACTAGTACTATCTACACGGCTCCCTATAGCAACTACGTCATCAGTGTTCATCCACGTATCAACAAAACGGGTGGACGAAATAGCGTTTTGCGTATCTTTAAAGATCGATCTTAAGTTTCGTAATTGAGGAGTGACTTTGGTTTTCAAATATATTTTAGTAATCGAAGGTTTAAATAACTTTAACTGTAGTTCCAGAGAGTCTAGAGGAAGGAGGATGCAAGGTTTCATATTGTACACAGAACACCACTCTGTTCATACACCCATTCAGGGTACGAGCAGTTCGTAGTATCTTTGCAAATCGTATAGACTATAGAGCAGTGGTACTCATTGCGCGGCTCGCGAGCCAAATGCGGTGTATATATATATTTGGCTCGAGAGCCGCCCAGTGAGTACCACTACTATAGAGGATCAACCTTAGAGGATGCTAACGAATCCTCCGTACGCAGCTCCGTATCACTAAAGACACCATTGCTCTCTGTTATTATATTATAGTTCAAAGAATATTCAGTTTCGGATCCATTTTTATGCTATTTTCGTCGGTTTGCATTGCAAACTCTCCCACTTATCGTCAGTCCAGGATTCTTCAGGAGCATACTGCACCATAAGTTCGTGTTTCCTCCCATATGTTAGTTAACCCTTTGCGGGACAAAACGCAAAACTTTTATTATAGTATTTTATTTTATTTTATTAGTTTTTTAAAATATGTTGTTTTCTTTCATGCGCTAATCTTGCTACAATTTGACGGACGGAAAAGGAGTATATGTGGTGGGTTTAGGATGAAGTTAGGACTGAAAAGGTGAGTTAATTCTTAACCCAATATGTCTGAAGGATTTAAAGGTCTTATCTTGTCAATGAATATGCTATTTTAATAATAATTTAAACTTAAGTATACTAATAACATCCGAACTGGAACTATAAGGTGATTTGGACGTTTTAAAAATTTTTAATTTTCGCTTTTTTAATAGCTAAACTACTTGTTTTTTCTCTTAAATCATTGAAAACGTGTATTTCCTCTTTAAACTTATTGTCGATTGACATCCATTACGAATTTCTGGGTAAATTCTTACCAATTATAGAGATTGTCAAACCTACGCTAACGATAAGTTAGGCCCTCTCCAAAGCTAATTTCTCACAAAAAAAGTCATGCCTCATAAGTAATTGAAGATAGTTTACTGTATGCCCTTGACGATTGGTCAGGTTAGGTCGTGATATTTTCGTTAGTTAGCCTTATAAAGCTAACTAAAGAAGGCTGGGGGCCCTGATCTTCAGGTGATCCAAGGTTATTGAATTTCCTGAGTTAGAGCTGTGTATTGAAGCATTTTTTTTTGGCATTTGCATGATGTGCTTACTTAGGCGGTGCATATTTTGTAACGGCTTTGTTTAGTCTTGACAGCTTATAGCCTTCCCAGTAACAAATTATTAACTTTGGAGAGGGCTAAAATATCGTAGTCCTAAAGTGGACAAACTCTGTTAAATGGAAAGAATTCAAGTAAAAACTCGTACTGGGTATCATTTTTAAAACTCCCAAACCACTATACAGTGTGGGCCTTATTTGTACATTTAAACTTAAATAATTAAAATATATTTATTAACTTACGAGAAGACATCTGCCTAACAAATATTTCGATACTTTCCTGTTATCTCGGACCCCAGACGTTTTGCCGAAAATATCACAACTTAACCTAACCAATTGTCAAGGTCATACAGTTGACCTAACCGTATTTCTTGTATGTCCATAATGAGACTTTAAAAGATTATTAATAATAATAACAGAAAAACCTGTGCTTTCTGTTAGGTCAACTGTATGCCCTTGACAATTGGTTAGGTTAAGTTGTGATATTTTCGGCAAAAAGTCTGGGGTCAGGGATAACAGGAAAGTACCAATATTTCTAAACGAAAGTCACTCGTTCGTGACGAAACTAGAATTCAAGCTTTAAAAACACAAAATTCTCTATTTCGTCCAACCATTTTGTTGATACGCAGTTGAAGATCGGTGGTGTTTTGGTCCGAAGCTGTATAAAATTCATAACGATGTGAAAGCGAACAACATTCTTATTATTTTTAAATGCTTTTTTTCATATATAAAAAGTGACTGGAATGTTAAAACTGTAGTTACGAAGCTATTCTTTAAAATTATATTATTATTTACGATAGATGATGGTAGCTTCAAATAACTAAGTTTACTTTCGGTTAGAACTCTGAGCACGTTATACCTTCTGTTGCATAAGTGTGATAACCAATCGGGCAATACTTTTTGAAACCAATCTTTTCATGGAACCTAGTGGAGGCTGGACTATCAACAATGTTAACGTGAAATGAGATGTTAATTTCCAAAAGTTTCTCAACTAATGCGTTTGTTACAGCAGCTGCTAGGCCTTTGTTCCTATGTTGAAGGTGGGTAAAAGTAAAACCAATCTCCCCAGACTTTCGACAAATTGCCCACGATACAGGTTCATACATTCTCTCTGTAGTATCCCCAGTGGTGTCTGCGGAATGATTTTGAAGATACTTTGAATCCTCTATCGTTACTTTAGGAAAAACTGCCATGGATGGCAAATACTTCATACAGCTTCGAATGCCATCCGCACTGTCGGTATTATAGATCCAGTTGGCGTAAACAGTGGGAATCCACTTTTCTTTTAAAGGGGCCAAGAAGTAATTCTCATCTGAAAGACTTAAAACATACAAACAATTAAAACTACTTACGTAAGTAACCTTCATAACAATAATAATAATTTGGATTGTTTAACCTCCTTCGCAACATCTAAGGTCATATGACGGAGGGGGCCTACAGCTTTACGTGGGATCCGAACCACGGGTCGTTACATAATCTGGACGCAGAAGACGGTTTCCCATCCAACTACTACCCACACCCAATGTCGCTTAACTTCGCTGATCAACGGAAACGGTGTTACATAACCCTCATAACAATAAATTTACGACAAAGATAAATAAAAACTATTAATATATTGTTTTGTAAAAATTAAAAATCTGAAGTGTTTTTAAGTAAAAGATTTTTAATTTTAGCGCCAATCTACAGTAATTCTTTATGAATTTGGGAATTCATTTGAATTTGTTAGTGGGTGACAAAGAGTTTTTGTGATTTTACATGCGGCGTTCTTTTTATATCACTTGGTCTTTCATTTTCACTATTTCTCAAACAAACAAAAAAAAGAAAAAGAGAAGTTGCGGAATCTGGGCTACGTCGGCGGCTGTTAAGATGTAACACAATTGGTTTTGGTCCACGTTCGCTGGTTCAGTCGTGTTTTGCTATTTTCATTTGTAAATATTTATAGATTTAGTGTTCTTAATGTAATTTAAATAAAGAAGCCGCGCCTTCGGCTCCCTACCCTACGGGTAGGGCTTGTGATCACTTCGTGTTCTTTAATGTCTCTCATCTTGATAGATCCAACACTAACGGGCGACTGAGTTAGAGACATTAGCTCCACCCACTTTACGCGAAACAGCCAATCATAACAGACGACTGAGCGAAAGAGATATTTGTTACTCCGCTCAACTCCGCTCAAAACCGCGCAAAGTTTTTTTTTATTTATAAATAAATAAGTTAAATTCGTAATTTGTAATTTTATTTTTCAAAATTAATTTTAATGTAACGTAAAAATAAATATGTATATTTTACGACTTTTATTTTTCCAAAGTTATTTTTCCTGCAAATTTTTATAATAAAATATTTTATATACGTTTAATAAAATTTAAGAAAAGATTTTTATACGTTTTCTTCAAAAAATTTTATTTGTATTTTTCCAGAATTCGTTTTTATTCGACCCAATTTTATGGAGAAGACATTTGAACATGAATTTTCCCGTTTTGTTACCTCGGTGGAGATGGAGCTTGTTCGTTTATACAAAGGTGGGCAGTTGCGCCGCAAAAAGTTGCGGCGCAACTTGCGGCGCAACATTTTTGGTTGCGCTTGCGCTTGCGGCGCAACTTTTTGAAAAGGGTTGCGCTTGCGCGTGCGGCGCAACTATTTCAGCAGAGTTGCGGTTGCGGTTGCGGCGCTACAAAAATTGTTGCGCGTGCCCACACTACAGATATACATTAAATGCAAGGTGGGCAGTTGCGCCGCAAAAAGTTGCGGCGCAACTTGCGGCGCAACATTTTTGGTTGCGCTTGCGCTTGCGGCGCAACTTTTTGAAAAGGGTTGCGCTTGCGCGTGCGGCGCAACTATTTCAGCAGAGTTGCGGTTGCGGTTGCGGCGCTACAAAAATTGTTGCGCGTGCCCACCACTGCGTTTATATATATATATATTATATATATATATATATATATATATATATATATATATATATATTATTAGGGTGGCCCCTATTTTTCAACTTTTGAAATTACTTGCTCCCAACCCCTAATCTTCTTCCAATATATAAAAAAGTGCTCTGTGCAAAATTTCAGCTCAATTGGGCTATATTAAGGTGGCCCCCCAAAGGCCCTAAAGTTTCAAAATTCACCGATAATTGGTATTTCTAATATAAAACCTTATAATTCATTTGGAAACTTTGTTTGGGAAAATAATCACAAAGCATAATCGAAAGTGAATTTTATTTACAACAAATAATTACGCCGCTTATATAGGCCGCAGGCGCAGAACTTTCTAGAACCTTCCAGAAGCGGTTTTTTTACGCACTTATGATACTTTTCAATTTCCGTGAATATCTCGTCCAATTTTGGTTTTAAGTAAATAATGGTTATAACTAAATTTATTGTAAATTGAATTCTCTTTCGATCATATTCTATATTTCTTTCGAATAAAACACTGTAAAGACGATAAAAACGGTTTTATATGAAAAAATATCAATATTGTTAAAATCTGAAACTTTAGGGCCTTTGGGGGCCATCTTAATATTGTCTGATTGAGCTGAAATTTTACACAGAGCATTTTTACATGGATTAGAACAACTTTGGAGGTTGGGAGATGAAAAATATTTCATTTCAGAAAATCACATACAACTAAGGGCCACCCTAATATATATATAACTAAAATTCGGATTTTACACTGTTATATGTAATGTATATAGAAACATATACATACAAGGGTTTCTCGTTTTACTACCCCGGTTTTCTGTGACAAAATTGGCTATCGTCGCGGGATCACAGGATTTCTTGGTTTATAAAAAAATAATGATAATAAAGTCTTAAATATTTAAGCATTAGATAAATCTAGATTAATTAATTATTATTATTTAAAATATATAAATATTTTAACAAAAAAAATGATAAATATGATAAGGATAGAGTGCCAAACACTGCAGAAACATAAATATGGTGTATATCCTACGCTGCTATGCTTACAATGCTAATTTGCAGGTATGCACTTCAACAAAAATTATATTACAGTGTAATTTATACGAAAACAACACCTTTTATATACTTCTAACTAATTTTAATAAAAAAAAAATAGCAACAGCAAAAGATATGCCTCTATATTGAAAATAATAACCGAAATTAAAATCCACTAAAACACAAAATGTTCGATCAGGGAAATGAAATGACTGGCTTTCAGTCCGAGTTACTCATCAAAATTCCCAGTCATATTACACATACACAAATCATACAGAATATATTATAGACAGTATTGAAGTTGTACAACCCAACGTGATTCGTGCTATTATAAATTTTTCATCGTAGTCTTTATATCTGTATTTACTAGATACAGTAGAAAACTAACGTAAAACTATTTGGATCACCTGAAGATCAGGCCCCCCCCCCAGCCTTCTTTAGTTAGCTTTATAAGGCTAACTAACGAAAATATCACGAACTAACCTAACCAATCGTCAAAGGCGTACAGTTGACCTAACGAGTGGTTAGGTTAGGTCGTGATATTTTTGTTAGTTAGCCTTATAAGGCTAACTAAGGAAGGCTGGGGGCCCTGATCTTCACGTTATCCAACTATTTGAAATAACGTTTTCAGAATATTTTGTAAAAACCTGGGAAATCCCAGAATTTACTGCATTTCTCCCGGGATTTAAGGTTATCATTTTCCGACAGAGATCCCAGTTGGGAAACCCTAGTATATACTGTAGAGTATATACTCGTATATATAGGTATACGTATACTTTAGCGTCGAAACTTATAACTTTATTATTATTATTATAATTATTATTATTAAAAGTATTAAAACGATATTAGAACTGATAAATGTCATTGATGGATATAATCAATGCGCAAATAAGTTAGTTTTATATTTATTTCTCCATAAGAATTCGTGAATATAGCTGGGAAATAAGGCACGTGATGTACCATGTTGACGACGGAGCGCCGACAATTGAGCGCAACGACAATTGAGCGCACGACAATTGAGCACAACGACAATTGAGCGCAACGACAATTGAGCGCAACGACAATTAAGCGCAGCAACAATTGAGATAAAAAATAAATCTCGAAGATTTTGCCTGAAAAGCTCTCTTGCTTCCCAAAGGCATATTCAGACAAGAATACTAAGATTAGACCACTTGCCACAAAACTCCAAAATCGAACCTGAATGCCAATACTGTATCCCGTTAGGTTAGGTTAACCTAACCTAACCTAACCTAACGAAGCAATCGCACCAACACCATACTGTGTGACTACGAAAAGGCCTTTCATAATGCGCATGTGGTAGGATGTCTGTTTCATTTAGGCCAGGCTGTTTGGCGGAAGATTCAAGCTCTATCTTTGGTACAACTGTCTGTAGTGTTTTATAACGACTATTTATTTCACCTTTTGACCAGTTGTCGTTGCGCTCAATTGTCGTGCGCTCAATTGTCGGCGCTCAATTGTCTTGCGCTCAACTGTCGGCCCACGGTTGACGACGTAGCTTCTTCTTTGCCCGGTTAGGTCAACTGTACGCCCTTGACGATTGGTTAGGCTAAGTCGTGATATTTTTGTTTAAACTACCGAAAATATCACGACTTAACCTAATCAATTGTCAAGGGCGTACAGTTGACCTAACTGGGCAAAGAAGCAGCTACGTCGTCAACATGGCGCATTTATCAGTTGTAATATGGTTTTAATACTTTTAATAAAGTTATATTGAGGCTTACGTATTTTTTGTTGATATTAAACGTATAAATAATTTCCGACGCTAAAGTATACGTATACCATATATGTATATAATAATGCAAACCCACATGGAAAAAGAAAAGCGATTCCAAGGCCTTTGGTGTATTCAATAGTACACCTGGTCAGGGAATGAAGGGAAAAGCCAAGAAGCAAAATGTTTAAACTAACTCGCGCTGCCATCGACCTCTGGGTATTTGAATAGAAAAGTAAATTGTGCGCATGCGCCAACTACAGGACACGAAGTGTGAGGTTGAAATATCCCAGGAGGACGCACCCTGCCTTTGTCAGTGGTGTGTGTATAGTTTACCAGGTAAGTTTTTCAAATTTTTTCATTTCCAGTATAACTTTTGCTCTGTCTTTGGATGAAAATAGGTAGGAAATAGATAGAAGAATGTGTAGAGTAATAAGTGCATAAGTTTTAGTTGGTATTTGAGTAAATAATAATCCTATGATCTTCGATGTGGCTCCACGTGGTACCGCATGCAGTAGTGACATTTTCAAAATGGCGAGTACTAATAAAGGCGAAAGGTATTTTAACAAGATGTAGTCAATTTTATATGTTCCCGAATTGTTATTGAAATGATTTATAAACAAGGAGAATACACATTCCAGACTGTTCCTTTCAGTTATGTCTTTATTTTTAACGAGAACTTTAGAACTTTCCCAATTAATACGATAATTGTATCTATATACGAGTATATGGTCAAACAATGCATTAGAATTATTTGCTGTCCCACACTTACTCATATTTGTGCTGTTTTACGCTGACGTCTAAAGTTTTCCAGTTTGTCCTACATAAAGTGAATTATCTTGTGTACATCCAGTCAAGTAGATAGAGCTAACACCATTATCTGCAGTGGTGGCCAACCGCGGCGCATTGCGCCAAAGGTGGCGCATCAAGTACTTTGAAGTGGCGCATCGAGGTCTAGTATGAATTGTGCTAAATTTTCACTTCTAACACTAAATATTAAAAAATCAAAGATTTAAGCAGTTAACAAGCCTTTTCGTCTATGAAATTGATAAAATCGAAACAAAGATCCCGACTCACTGATTCTAATCTAAAAATTTACTGCAGCTTGCTACAACAGACTTACATCCAAATATTTTGAAGTTGGTAAAGTCGAAGCAACATCAAAAATCTCATTAAGGTAAATATTTTTCACATTATATTTCTATTTAAGGTAAATATTATTTATTTTTATTTTTACTTACAAGTTATTAGTAATTTTTTCACAAATTTTTGTTTGGTGCATCCGAATTAAACCTAACCTAAAAATGGCACGCATCAAAAAATGGTTGGCCACCACTGATCTAGGGTATTCTAGGCTGTTCTTTATTAGGCAAGATTTAACAGTATTTTTATATTTAAAGATGACGTTATTGCCAATTGTTTTAAGTAAGGTCAGAAGATGTTTTAAATTTTTATGGTAAGGAAGGCTGGGGATATTTTTGTGATGATTGAACTCCTTTTGAATTACACTAATAGTACTTTTTCCATTTATTTGTATAAATTTTTAATTTTGAGAAGTACCAAAAGTGTGACCTCACAAAAAATTACTCCAATTCATTGGTGAATTGTCACATTCTCGATCCCGTTTACCTTATTTTCACGAGTTACAGTGGACATACGAGTCGGTGAAATTCCTGATATATATATATATATATATATATATATATATATATACAACAAAGCAGAAAGAGAAGCTGGTTCGAGAGACAAAAGAGGTCATTGTTCCGAAAGAGAAAAAGAGTGATTGCAAAATCAAGTAACTGTAAAGAAAACAACATCAGAAAAATATTAAATGATAAACTGCAGAGCATCGATTGCGTCATACAGGCACTAATTGAGAAACACAGAAATAGAAGAAGACAACGCTATAGAAGCGATAAAGGTTAACTCGAAGTACTCCTATAATTTTGCAAAAAGGAAGTCGAAAAACCATGCGACTATTGGACCTTTAAAAACGAAGACTGCTTTATCTGATGATCTAACAGAAGTATCTGAAATATTAAAAGCTCAATCATCTTTCAGTATCCCAAAAACTGACAAATTGATATGCGATAGAAACGCGTTGTTTGAAGAAGAACTACAAGGGGAAAGTATAACAGACTTCGACTTTACGACGGATGGTATTACGCAAGCTATAGGGAAACTAAAAGCACACTCAGCGGCAGGACCGGACAAATGGAATGCTACACTGATCAAAAACTGCAAGAATGCAATCGCTGAGCCCCTATATTGGATACGGAGACGATCACTAGACACGGGAAAAATACCGGGCATCCTGAAGAGCGCAAACATAGTCCCAATATACAGGGTGTTTCTAAAGTAACCATCTATTTTGGTGAAATAAGGGGATTTTAAACAATTGTTATATTGGCATAATGGTATGTGCATTGTTATACAAAATTCATGTATTTATAATATTCAATTGCTTTACACGATTTTTTGTTAATTATTTTATTTTATTTTCAGACCCATATCATTGATGATGAATGTGCAAGAACGGGTTTATGTAGTAACATGCAGGATAAAAGGCATGAAGTGCAATGAAATTAGAGAAAAGTTTGAGAGAAGGTTTCGTAAAACAGGCCCTAGAGACCAGGCTATTCGCGAATTAGTAAACAAATTTATGAGGACTGGATCTGTGCATGACGAGCGTAGATCTGGACGGCCAAGAAGATCTCACGAAAGAATCGAATCTGTTCAAGAAGCATTCGAAGAGGATCCACAATTATCGATTCGGAGGGCATCCCACAGATTAGAAATTACACAAACAACGGTTTACAGAATTCTACGTTATGATTTAAAGAAAAAGCCATACCACATTCAAGTGTTCCACAACTTACAAGAAGAAGATTATCCACGAAGAGCAACAATGTGTGCCGAGCTTACAAATATATATACTGTATATATTTTCATGTTTTAAAGGTGTTTTTTTTATAATTCATATTATTTCGCAAAATAGATGGTTACTTTAGAAACACCCTGTATAAAGGAGGAGATCGATCCGAGGCCAAAAACTATCTCATCTCATCTCACTAAAATATTTGAAAGAATAGCTAGACAGAAAATCTGACTTTTTGGAAACTCAGAAAAAATTAAATGATAACCAACACGGGTTTCGGTCAGGCAGATCATGCCTATCACAAATAATGGAACACTACAACAACATTATTGATGCACTGGAAAGTGTGACCATGGAATCATAATACATAAACTGAAATATATGGGAATTATAGGAAAAGTAGGGAAATGGATATATGATTTCTTTAGTGAGCGGCGACAAGTCGTTACAGTACAAGGAGTATGTTCATCAGAATCAGAGGTCCTCAGATCAATACCACAAGGAACAGTATTAGCTCCACTACTTTTCATAATCATGCGAACTGACATAGATGAGGACGTTACCAGAGACAGCACAGTAACATCCTTTGCCGATGACAAAGATCAGTAGAAAAATAAGAAACCCAGAGGATATAGGATCTCTACAAACAGACATGAACAGGATCTACAAGTGGAGAAGACAACAATATGAAGTTAACACTGAGAAATTTCAGCTGTTACGGTACGGAAAAAGAGAGGACCTAAAATCCATGGATTATTATACCCCAAATGGACAGGAAATTCAGAGAAATTCTAAAGCAAAAGATTTAGGGGTTGTAATGACTGATGATGCGAAATTTGAAACCCAAAATAAGATAGCAGTAAACAGAGCAAAGAGAATAACTGGGCAGATACTGAGAACCTTTAAACGAAGGGATAGGAATATAATGATTCCTCTACTGAAAACACTGATCATGCCCAAATTGGAATATTGCTTGGTCCTAACATCTCCATACAAAAAAGAAGACCTTAGACAGCTAGAAGGAATTCAGAGAAGCTTTATAGCCAAGATCAATGGGTGCAAAGAACTAAATTACTGGGAAAGGTTACGAGAATTAAACCTATATTCACTGGAAAGGAGAAGAGAGAGATACACCATTGTTTACACTTGGAAAATAATGGAGAACCTAGTCCCTAATCTTACTCTGAACCCTGTAACTCCCCAACAAAACGGTGGAAAGTAGAAAAGGAAGACTGTGTTGTGTTCCCAAATTAAAGGCTAGACATAGAACATCCTTAACCCTGAAAGAAAATAGTTTTGTTGTGAGAGGACCAAAACTGTTTAATCAGCTGCCCAAAGACCTAAGGAACACGAGTGGTGTGGCGGGGCTACGTGAGGTGGAGAGTACAAGAAACCAACTCACTACTTCACCAGGCCAACTCGAGAGGAGGGTCGACAAGTTTGACCTTCGTGAAATGAGGAATCATCACACGGAACATTTGAAAGGTTGAAAGGTATAATATATATATATATATATATATATATATATACTGTATATATAAAAGTTTAGACCTTCAGTAAATGACAATAATTCTTTTGCACCTCTTAATATTATAAATTAATTTTATTGCTTTAAATTTTAATTTTAATTTCATTTTAATCCATGTAATGCCTTACGTAATTTTTACACTGATGATGATTGGACTTGATCTTGAAACGTTTGTAAATTTCCTAAAGTAGATGTTGAATATTTTACTTTGGTTCTGGTCTTCATGTTCATATATATATTACACTGGGGAACAAATTTCACATTTTTGTCTATTGAATTAGATTTGACAGTTACTTCTAGGTAATTTCGGTGCGCTGAGCACGAATTTGTACTCGGTTTTGCTCTATCAGGTCCTGATTTTGCTCAACACCCCTCCTCTTTCGTCGTATTCATAAAAAGGTTTTTTTCTCAATACTCGCTAAGTCTTTTTGCAGTTACACATTATGCAACTAGGTTTTTATCTAGGTATTTGTACCTATTGTTATGGTATTGTTGTATTATGTATATTTTTATATGTAACACCCTAAAAATATTTTTAATTTTGTCATTTTTAACCCATTTTAATATTAGTAAATTAAGCTAAAAATATCATAGAATTCTAAAATTTTCTCGAGCGTTCCTGTTCTCTGTAGAGTATTCTAGAGGGACAACTAAAATATATAAAAGCGACTCGTTTCCAGAGTTAATCAGTCAATTCAATCAGTCAGTCAGTCAGTCAGTCAGTTGAGTTAGTTAATTAAGTTTGGGCATTAACATAATTTTGAATTGGCATATGATTTAGTGAGTAATTTTGTCATCGTGATTTAATATAGTTGATTTAATTAGACGTAATTTATATTGTACCTACTCATCCGTGTTTCTAGTTTAATTTCATAGATTGTAAGTACCTATTTCATAATAAGTACCTATTTAAACTAATTTTTGTGTTTATATTTCAGATTTTCTTAAATTTATATGAATTAAGGGCTTTAAATACCTTTACAAATTGGCAGAACAATCAAGCAATATGTCATCAAGCACTAGAAAGTTCAAATGCAAAAACAACCCTGATTCCTTCTGTTATATATGTGGAAATTTTACACTTCCACATCAACGAGCAAATATAACTGACTTCGTAAAAAGAGCTTACTTAGCTTATTTTGGCATAAACTGGGGGACCAAGATAAATCGTGGGCTCCACATAAAGCCTGCACTATATGCATTGAAAGACTGCGACATTGGACGAAGGGTTCGGATTCAAAAATACCTTTTGGAGTTCCGATGGTAAGTTTATGATTTCATAAAACTACGTAATTTAATCACTAGTATACTGTAACTTACCTAAATGTAATTGTAACTTAGGTACATAAACAAAAATTTACAGAAAATGTTTATAAGAATCTCAAATATTGCATAAGGTTGAAACACATAGAAATGTTAAATGTTTGGGTGATAACTTTTGATAAAATTCATAAAACAAGTCTCTCGTCGCTTTTGTTAACGCTTTACAATTTTTTTTCCATATCAGGTGTGGCGAGACCGATTGCTACCTTTGCTTTGTCAAGACTTCGGGCTTCACTAAGAAAAATAAACATTGTATCGAGTACCCAAATTTCGACACCGCGACACGACCTGTGCTACATTCAAATGAGATCCCCATTCCAAAATTTAAGGGTCTCCCAACTCAAGAATTAGTTGAAGATGTTCCTGAAAATATTGTTATGCACTTTGAGGAGTCAGACACCGATTTGACCCCAGCGTATTTGAAAGTCAAAACGATCCGCAAAAGTTTAACCAGGCCGAGTTGAATGATCTTGTAAGGGATCTAAATTTGCCAAAAAAGGCTGCGGAAATTTTAGCTTCAAGACTTAAAGAGAAAAACTTGCTTACTTCAAACACATACATTTCATTTTACAGAAAAAGAGAAGAAGAACTTGTTAAATATTTTAGAACAGAGGATAGTTTAGTATATTGCTGCGACATAGTTGGTTTGTTAAAGAAGATGGGGGTTGAGTCTTACGATGCAAATGATTGGCGCTTGTTTTAGACAGTTCGAAAAGAAGTCTTAAGTGTGTGTTGTTGCATAATGGCAATCTATACGGCTCGATACCGATTGGGCACTCAACAAAATTAAAAGAAAAGTATGAACATATAGAAAAGGTTTTAAATCTTATCAAATATAGGGAGCACGAGTGGATCATATGTGTTGACTTAAAAATGGTTAATTTTCTGCTAGGACAACAAGGAGGGTATACTAAATATCCCTGCTTCCTTTGCTTATGGGACAGCAGAGCCAAGGAAGAACATTATTTCAAACAAATCTGGCCAGCACGAACATCACTTACTGTCGGAGAAAAAAACGTAATTAATCCACCTTTAGTGAGCAGAGATAAAATCATATTTCCTCCTCTGCATATAAAACTAGGCCTCATTAAACAATATGTAAAAGCTTTAGATACGAACGGCGAGTGTTTCAAATACATAACTTCAAAATTTCCAAGTTTAAGTTATGAAAAAATCAAGGCGGGAATTTTCGACGGTCCACAAATAAGAACAATGATTAAAGACAGCAATTTTCCTAATGTCATGAATGAACGCGAAAAAAATGGCTGGTTCTCATTCGTGGACTTGATAGAAAACTTTTTAGGCAATTATAGGGCAGATAACTACGAAGAAATCGTAAAAAATCTTTTAAGGACTACAAAGAGTTAGGTTGCAATATGAGCATAAAAATGCATTTTTGAATAGCCATCTTGACCAATTTCCAAGTAATTTAGGTGATGTAAGTGACGAACAAGGGGAGAGATTCCACCAAGATATCAAAATTATGGAGGAACGGTACCAAGGCCGCTGGGATTCCCACATGATGGCTGATTACTGCTGGTGCTTGAAAAGAACCTGCCATCAACAAGCAAATACGCTAGAAAGTCTTACAAAAGAAAATTTTTGCCACAGTGAAAGCTTCATATGTTTGTTTTTTTATTTTAAGTCATTTCTATCGTTATAATGTAATTTTACTGTAGTTTGAACTGCTTGTATTCATGAAACTTGAAAAAAAAATTTAACACATGACTTAATTTTTTAGTCCTAATTTGAAAAATCTGGAAAATGGCACATAGGCTGTCGACAAGAATCAGGACCTGATAGAGCCAAACCGAGTTGAAATTCGTATTCAGCGCACCCAAATTACCTAGAATCAAGTGTCAGATATCATTCAATAAAATACGTGTTGCCCAGTGTTATATATATACTATATAAAAGTGGCTCGTGGCTCGCTCGGTTTGGGCGACACCCGATAATGCTGAGACTCCGCTTAGTCGTAGGTTTGAACCCGAGTGCTGCCTAGGTCTTTGCATTTATCTTTTCTGTATCTTACGTCACGACGAAGCGGCGGGCCGGCTAACTCACCTTAATTGACTCGGGGCCCCTAACCTTCGCTTCCTTGGGAGATATAGGTGATATTAATTGATTTTAATAAAACTGCTTTGGTACACGTTTTATATACAGTATATACTGTATAAATTAGGGTGGTTCTTATATGTATAGAAAAAATTAAATATATAAAATTTAGGGGTCTCCCCCCCCCAACAATTTTTTTCTTATTAATATAAAACGTGTACCGAAGAGTTTTATTAAAATCAATTAATATTTAAGGGTGCCTCACAAGACAAAGAAAACTGGGCGGCATCTACATACTATGCTTTCAGTCCAAAAATGAAATACAGTATACTATACTCGTATGTTTAGTTCAATTCAGTTTCTAATTAATCATTTGTCAATGTCTAGTTTAGTTTATGCTGTTCTTTAACTGCTGTTATTTGCCCTTATAGTGGAACGCTAATAAAAAATTCATATATTTGTGTTTCAATAATTAATTAACTAAACTTAAATCCTTGTGAGGCACCAATAACAATTTATATTTACTTGAGATTTTGCACATTTTGTTTTTTTGTCAAGTGGAATATATTGACGGGGTGAGATGTGTTTGCAATTTCGAAAAATAAGAACCACCCTATACATATATATATATATACACACACACACACACACACACACACACTCGTATATATATATATACACATTTTAACTGCAAACAACACAGTATAATTAATGTAAAGAACGACGCTTGTATAGAAGAACGTTCCGCACAAGATGAGGAGGGAGAACGAACAAATGAAAAATGAGGTAACCACCCGGGAATCGAACCCGGGATCTTCCGATTGCCGGTCAGATATGCTAGCCACTACACCAGCGCTGTCCAACTTCCGTTCCGCGGGCCGCATGCGGCCCGAGGAATGGACGTTTGCCAAATTTCATTTCGGAATTTTCTTCCCTATTTTGTCATTTCTAGTAGGGAGAACAACATTCAGCGGGTTCCTAAGTCGTATTAACCAACAGTGTATGACTATAGGCAACATCTTGGCCGCGCTTTATAGAAGTTCGACAGCACTGCACTACACCATGGGCCTCGATTAATCAGAAGTCGTAATTCTCCTACATTGGTTTCTGCTCGTATGTAGGAGAATTACGACTTCTGATTAATCGAGGCCCATGGTGTAGTGCAGTGATGGCGAACCTATGACACGCGTGTCAGCAGTGACACGCCGCAGGGTTTCAGGTGACACGCGATGGATGTTGAAAATGTTTGGTATTCTGATGAAAAACTGCAATAAATCGTCTACGTCCTAGTACTTTCGATTAATAAGTCAGCTATCTATGATTTTGTAGTTAAATTTAAAATGCATGCATGCAAGTGACACGCCAACAATATCATTATTTAAAAAACACGAATTTTGGCACACTTGGATAAAAAGGTTCGCCATCACTGGTGTAGTGGATAGCATATCTGACCGGCAATCGGAAGATCCCGGGTTCGATTCCCGGGTGGTTACCTCATTTTTCATTTGTTCGTTCTCCCTCCGCATCTTGTGCGGAACGTTCTTCTATACAAGCGTCGTTCTTTACATATATATATATATATATATATATATATATATATATATATATACAGGGCGTCCCAAAAAAATGTATACACACTTTAACAGCTGATAGCTCAATTGATGTTTCTTTCTTTCCAAGTTAAACCCATTAGAATTAATAATGGCAGTCAGACTAAGCTTTGAACAAAGGAAATTCATTCTAAAATGCTACTGGAAGTGTGAAAACGCAGTTGAAGTGCAAAGACAGTTTAGGAGGGAGTTTCAAACAGATCCACCAACACGACTTACCATCACTCGAATTAGAGATACGTTTGAAGCCGATGGAACTGTTCAGAATGTCCACAAGAAGCGTTCCGGAAGACCACGGACATCGACAAGCCCCACAAAGCAAGAAAGAGTACTGGAAACGTATCACCAAAGTCCAAGAAAATCTGTGCGGCAAGCGAGTCGTGAGGTAGGAATTTCAGAATCGTCTGTCCAACGCATTTTGAAGCGCTGTCAATGGAAAAGTTACATTCCAAGATTAGTCCATGCTATTAATGAAGATGATCCGGACCGAAGAGTGGAGTATTGCGAGTGGTACTTGGCACGATGTGGATGTGGATTGGACGAAGGGGTTTCGTAGAATACCCTCCGTTCACCAGACCTCACACCACTAGACTTTCTTTTATGGGGATACTTAAAAGACAAAGTCTACGCTATAAAACCTGCAACAGTCGCTGAATTGAGAGCAGCCATTCAACGAGACTGCACACAAATACCAAACGAAATGTTTCGTGATGTTTGCGATTCCATTGCTTTGCGTTATCAGCAGTGCCTGGACCAGAACGGACGTCAGTTTGAAAACAGGCGTTGACAAAACAATTAAATAATGTCTGTAGATTCTATTACATTTTGAAAATGAAATGTATTTTAATAAACACTGCCTTTATAATTATTTAAAGTGTGTATACATTTTTTTGGGACGCCCTGTATATATATATATCTTTGTTGCGTTTCAACCACTTTTCGCCAAAAAAAATTACCTCCCATAAACATTCGTGCCTGCATTCACACTTTAAGACCCATCTGCCACAGGATATTTGTTGTGAGTCTGCAATTTTCTAAAACATGTAATAAGAAGGAGATAAAAGCATATTAAGAACAGCTCATTATCATTTTTAGTATTTCAGAAGTCACTGAAATCACTCAAATCTCCCAAGAAAGAGAACGAAAATTTTACTGTTTGAAAACAGCTTACAGCTGAAACCAGTAGAACAAATAGGGAGCAATATTGCACATTTAAGAAGCCAACTTCACACCCATCACTGAAAATTAACACTTCAATAACCACCGACAACAAGAAAAATATGCCAGGCTAAATCTTAAGGCTTACTTCGGATATTGAAGTTTAGCATCAGCCGGAAGCTTATAGGAATAACCGTCTCCTCTATATATTATAGACAGTTTATTGTTCGCGAGACCGTCATCTCCCAGCAAAATTCGCTCAACCTTTAGGCAAAGGGTAAAATAATTATTTAGCTTTAAATAAAAATGTGCTTACCGCGTTCTGAAAATAACATTTTCGTAATAATTAAGGAACAAGAACTCAAATTTAAGTGGTCTTTTAAATTACAAAATAAAGTTGAGAAACCGCAAAAATATGAAAACATGATCAAAATGGTGCTTACGTCATTCAAAATCATTAGCGATACAGCGTTGAATAGAACAGGCTCTTCCCAGTTCCAGTTCGGGATGGACTTGAGAAGCATCTTCGCCTCTACGAGAGAGATTTTTTCTTGGTCCCAAAATAAGGTCAAATTATTACGATTCTTACGAAAAGAGAACATATCAATTACTTTTTCCAGTATGAGATATTTACTACTCAAACACACACGCTCATGGTGCTAGCAGTCACCCGCCCAGAACGCGATCAATTAACAATAATTTTGACTGGCTACTTTAGTAATTATCTTAATTGACTGGTTACTTTAGTAATTATCCTAATGACTGGTTACTTCAATAATTATCTTAAATGACTGGTTACTTTAGTAATTATCCTAAATGACTGGTTACTTTGGTAATTATCTTAAATGATATTTTTCTCATTCTTCCCTTTTAAGTGGTACAAATACGTTTTACCTTTAGTCCCAACTCCAGTTATTACTACGAAGAATGGAAGTCTTTGTTGATGGGGATGTAGATTTTTGAATACTCTTTGTCCATCATTTCTTTTCGGAATCCAGCGAGAGGAAACCGTAAACCTAAATGCATAATCAAACGAAATCAGATAAAATTTGATACAAATACCTAATTAGACTCTAAAATTAGTTGTAAAACGTAAGTGGAATATTAATTTAGGTTAATTTAGAGGTTATGTTAGGTTACAGTAGGTGAAGTTAGGTTAAGTAACGTTAAGTTAGTATTTCAGTGTTGATGTTATGTCTCGTCGGGTATAGGTCGGTCAGATGTTCATTTTGCTCCCCAATGAACTGTGAAGCTCGGTTTGTTTTCAGTTTCCAATAAGTTTTTCTGTGTTATTAATTGTAACAGGCAAGAGCTAAATAAATATGGAAAAAGGATAAGACATAAGAAAGCAGAACCTATAAATTTTGAGTTCAGTCAAGTAAATTTCCATTATATTAAGCAATATTAAATAAATTTATTTAAAAAAAAAAATACAAAATATACATGTATTCCTTGTACTGTTAAAAGCTTCATCAATGTATATATTATTTAGGTCTGTCGGAAATACGAAATAACTTACTGTGAGTGAATGGGGTAGATGTTCTTCCGCTTTAGTTATCAAGGTTTCTAATTCTTCTTCTTTTGGCTCCCGCAATCCATAAGCAGAAATGTTCATTATTACTAATAAATTTCCGAAACTGACAGTGATGAGGATTAAATGATTTTTAAATGAAGCGATAAATATGAGTTTTATGTCTTGCTGTAATATGAAATGTCAGAATTATTATAAATTGACATAAATTAAGTTGTAGTGATTGTCAGTTACTCTTGAACTTATTTTCTATTTAAAATATGCTCATACTGGACAGTCCCCTGCAATAGTTCCGCTCCACCCTCTCCGAGATGTGGTAACAACTCAGTCCCTCTTTAACCCCAGTCCACCACCCTCACTTCCTCCCTCTCCCCCTCTCCCTCTCAGGTGTTGCCATAGTATACTTTTATTTTTTGAAAACCAATAACAGACTAGAATAAATATATTGTTCACTGTAGTTTTGGTGGTAATGCTAGGACGACTACGTATTTTATTCATGCATTATTCCTGAATTTAGGGAATAGAGTAGTTAGGTTATTTCACAAACGTGGGATACTTTAAAAATTTTCAATCATAGGATTTTGATGTGGCCATGTTATAGTTAAAGTGTAAAATAAGTCCCTTAAATCAAACCGTCTAAATCAGTGATGTGCAACCTAGGCTAGTGAGGGGACCGCATGAGTGGCCTTCCTTCATCTCAGTGGGCCGCAAGATTAAAAATGTGCATGTGCGCTAAACATGGCCCCACGAATATGCTTAAATACATTTAATACAGTCCGAAAAATTCATAAAGAGTTAGAGAAAGTTATTATTCATATATTATCAGGTTGTAACATAAATTCTGCTCGATTAGAAAACGGACGATAGATAATAGAATAACCTCAAGATAATGTGAAATAGTTCTAGAAATTTTGCAAAATACACGCGGCGACAGGTTCGCACAGGTTTTATCACGATACAGAATGATACAGAAGGAAAAGTAGGAAAAGTTAGGAAAAGTAGTGAAGGTTGGAAAATGGGTTCCGCATGATTTGTCACAAGCGAATCTTCAACATCGAATCGATATTTGCACAACACTGGATTCTCGGCAACTGCAGGCACCGTTTTTGAATCGGATCGTCACTGGGGATGAAAAATGGGTCCTCTATAACAATATTAAGCGTCGATATCAGTGGCTTAGCCGTGAAACAAAGCCTGAACCTCAGCCAAGGAATGGACCACATCCAAAGAAAATTTTGCTATGCGTTTGGTGGGATATGCAAGGAATTTCACTTTAAGCTTCTGCCAGATAACCAAACAATCACAGCTGAAGTCTACTGCGAACAACTCCAACGAGTGAAGATGGCATTACAAGAAAAACGTCCTGCATTAATTAATCGCAGAGGTGTTCTATTCCACCAGCATAACGCGCGCCCTCACACTGCTCGAATCACCACTGCCCAATTGGAGGCATTTGGTTGGGAAAAAAATGCCTCATCCACCTTATTCTCCGGACATCGCACCTTCAGACTACCATTTATTCAGAAGTCTGCAACACCACCTAGATGACAAAAGTTGCAATCCAGGGAAACTATCGAAAACGAAGTGATCGCTTTTTTTTTAACTCGAAACCAAGGGATTTCTTCGAACGTGGCATAAAAAACTTTTCTACAGGTGAGAGGAGGTTATAGAAAAAGAAGGGAATTATATTGATGATTAATTTGTCATTATGTCATTTAATTTTTGTTGTAAATAAACTAAAAATTCGAGCAAATTTGTCCTTTTAAGTCATTTATTTTTGTTCTGAATGAACTAAAAACTCGAGCTGAATATATGTTACAACCTTATACTTGAATTGTGATCAACTTCAAATAGTAAAGCAAAAGAAACATTTTTTAATATAATAATTAATATAAAGAAATTTTGTTAAATCAAACAAAATTGTCAGTAGATTATGGAAATATTAATATAAATTCCAAAATTTTTATTATTAGATGATGTGAGGGACATATTTGTGATTCTCCTAAACTTGACCACAATGAACAAGGAAGACTTGTCCTGCAAGTGTGAAAAGCTCTCTAAGATACTGAGCTCTGGAGCTGACTTGATGGAAGAGAACTGGCCCTCGAAATTAAGAACTTGCCGACTTTACCTTCACCCAACATGACTGCATTGGAGCTTCTCTCCTTCATTCATCAGAAGCAACTGGAGGAACTATACCCCAATCTCTGGGTTGCACTAAGAATTGCCTGCACTCTACCTGTGACAGTAGCGTCAGCCGAGAGGAGCTTCTCTAAGATGAAGCTAATCAAGAACTACCTCAGATCATCAATGGGGCAGGATCGCCTCAGTGGCCTTGGCATCATAAGCATCAACCAGGACGTTGGCAGGGAGATTTCATATGATGATGTTATTCATGATTTCGCCCAGAAAAAATCTAGGAGGCAAAAATTTTGAAGATACAAACTGTTCTGTATAACTGTTAGCTATTACACGATTGTATCGTAGAGTTAGTAATTGTTTGGTAGTTGATAATTGCATTATTTTTTTATACATAGTTCTGTGGCATTTATTCTAAATAATGTATAAGTTAATTTTCAGGAATTTCATGAAGAGTATTTTTTTTCTGTTTGTCTTCTGAAAGTACATATTTGTTGTTTTGGACATAAATGTTTCATTAAAATTGTTTCATAATTGTTTTTTATTAACAGCCATTTTTTGTATGTGTGCTGAGGTGATGTAGTAAGGCGTGAGTTGGTGGATGGAGGGGTGGGGCTTCAAATGGGTATACTGCTTAGGGCCCCCTAATGGCTAGAAACGGCCCTGGTGGGCACCACATAAATTAAGGGGTTGCGCACCACATGCTGTCTTGCAATTTTATAATTGTATAATCCTTATAATCTCATAATTTTGTAATTTTCATAGTCCTTTAAGTTTTAAAATATTTAATGTTAAGATTTCATAATTCTATAATTTTTATTTTAAGTTTTTATAATTCTATAATTTTGTATCTTTTCAACTCATTTCAGTCTCAGTGTGGATATATAAGAACGTAATATATATATATATATATATATATATATATATATATATATATATATATATATATATATATATATATGATATTACGTTCTTACTAGGGTTTGTTTCCCCGAGATCCCCGTTGATAATTGCTGATTTCAAATCCCCCACAAAATAGTAGAATTCCGGGAAGTCCCGGGAAATTTTCTTGTTAAACTTCTTAAAGAATTTCATTGTTTCTTAGCTTAAAAAAGAATAAATTACTTGATCATCTCGTGTATCGGCTCGTGTAAGTTACAGCAAGCCGATTCGGCTTGTTGTAACTTGTCAAGTCTGGTATTGTCACTGTAATGAGTAATGTTACTGTAATGAGGCACGGCATCACCCACATCACCGCCTCCTCACTACCGAGTCCCCCACTCCCCCTTCATCCCCTTCAGCGGGCAGTGAGTTCAGTGACGGCATAGCCGCACAATGTTAATTAGTAGCTCATCTAGATGTAGAAGTACGTCTCAATCAGAAGATGAAATGCAACAACAGCCTCAAACAATGACTCTGGCAGAAAAACTTGATGCAGCAGTACAAGCACTGCAAAGCAGGGAATGCTATGCTAGCAAGAGCAAGCATCTTGGAAAAGAATTCGAGGTGTTTGAAGCCACTGGTGAACGAACACCAAATATTAATCCTCTATTCAACGCTTTAAAATCAGTTCCGCCCACATCGACTGAATTTGAACGTGCTTTTTCGGCTGTGGGATTGTTCGTTACCAAAATGAGAACGAGATTAAATGACCGCAGCATCGACTGCCTTTCCTTCCTAAAAAGTCACTTCAAGAATGCTAAGTAGAATTTTTCATATTTCAGTTTCTAATTTTCAATCTACAATAAAACTACAGAAAAATTCTGGAAGTGTTTCATTGTCCGATACAACTGGTAAAACATGTACATAAATATATAATATATATTTATGTGCGTCATATATAACCTTTGGTAACCTTTGGTAACCTTTGGTTAGCTTCCGCCCGAAATGTTCATTCTGACGAAAGTCAAGCTTTTCACTCCACCTTAGACCTACAGTTTAACAACGTGGAATCCGAACCACGCCCCACCAGCAGCACAGCGTCTTAACCACTAGGCCAGCGTTCCTCAACTTTTTTTGTACTGCGGACCCTTTATCAAAATCTTGATATTTTTGGGACCCCCTCCCCAAAAATTATCTTTTGCATTATGATTAAGTAGCATATAGACAAACTGAGGTATCCAGATTAGTATAGTTTTTTAGTCTTGATTTATACTTCAAAGTCGGAGTAAAAATGTAATAAAAATGCGTAAAACTTACCACTGTTCTGTTTACATAAAAAAAACCAGCATAAAAACAGGGAAGGGGTTCATTTGTGCCAAAAACTCACAGTTCATGAATGGGAAACATAAGATGGTCGTAAAAAAACAACATTTATAGAAACTTCATTTTACTATAGTTGAAAACACAAACGAAAAATAAAATACACTTGTAGCTACATTATGTATAAAAAAAACTAATGCGATTTTTGTTCTTGAACCTTTTTTGTTAATAAATCCAGCCTGAGTTCAATAGAGTTTAAAAGTGCAAGTCGCATACATGCATCAAGGCGGAGTCAATTTCTGTTTTTTGTTTTTACTAAACTCATAGCCGAAAATCCTGCTTCGCACAAATAAGTCGATGAGAATGACAACAAAGGCTTAAGAGCTTGATCACTCAATGAAGGATATTCCTTCATAATGCTTAGCCATAATGCTTATTCAAATAACCGAAAATGTTATCGGTTAGACTCGTTAGAGGTCAAAATTAGCCACCACAAAAAAAAGTGAAAAAAATTGTTTTACTGAATATAAACTAGTCAACTCACGGACCCCTAGAGGTCCGCGGACCAACTACTTTTTTATTGTGTGGGACGATGAACAGCTGGGTTTTGCTGCGCTCCGGCTGCCGTCACTGGGTCTCGATCCCGGTGCTGATGGATTCGTAGTCAGCGACGCGACGGCAGCCGGCGCGCAGCACAACCCAGCTGTTCATCCTTCCACACAATAAAGAAAGTGGTTGGTAGATAAATGGGTACCCTAGGTGGCCTAGTGGTTAAGACGCTGGGCTGCTGATGGGGCGTGGTTCGGATTCCACGTTAAACTGTAGGTCTAAGGTGGAGTGGAAAGCTTGACCTTCGTCAGAATGAACAATTCGGGCGGAAGCTAACCAAAGGTTACCAAAGGTATATATATATATATATATGATGAATAAAACCACGAAGGAAAGGAAACACAGAATGGTGTTCAAGCTTCATCATAAATATTTTTCACGTGTTATTTTCGTGAAATAACTTTCATATATTATATATATATATATATCTGTGACAAAGTATATCACATAAGTTAGATAATTAGATATAATTTGATAACTACACATAAATTAGACAATAAAATTTCCCAGGAAATCCCGGGATCCCGGGATGAAATCCAATTTTGTCCCGGAATCCCAGGACAAAGAGAACCCCCAAATATGAGAAACCCTAGTTCTTACGTATGTTCTTCATTCATAACAAGCGCTTTTTTACTTTTTGCATATACTGTTGTATCTTTCATCTTTATATCTTCTTTATGTGAGTTTGAACGACGGTTCAGGATCGATCTGCGGTCAACCCCTCTGCAGCATCCCATCTCATTTACAGGATTTGGTGAAGGAAGGAAATGCTGTCTGATCGCCTCCTGCCCTCGTAGCCAGCAACGCATGGCTGGTCAGGGACTTTGCACAGGAATCAGTCCAGCTGGTTCTTGAAGTTATTCAGGTCGGTGTGTTAGAGGTTCCTCACTTCTTTCGGTAGGGCATTAAAAAGCTTTGGGCCTCGTATTTTGAGGGTATTTTCCATCCTCGTTTTCATGGCCCTTTGTCCCACCGCAGCTGAGACAATAGAAAATCTGCCTGTTCTCTCATTCCAGTTTGTTTCTATTTCACTTCTAAGGTGAGGGACAAAGCCCTCAAGTATTTTTCATATGTATATTATTGTGTACCGCTCGCATCTTCAGGGATTGTAGTCGAGACCAGTAGTCTTCACCTTTCGTTTCCTCTATCTTAGAAGTAAAGGTCCTTTGTATAGCTTCAATGTTAGCGATGTCTCGTTTTCTGTATGGGCTTGTGAGTACTCAGCAATACTTAATTATCGTAGGACTAGATTCTTCCATAATTTGAGCATATAACCTTGGTTAACCTTGATTTTGCTTCCGCCCAAATTGTTTATTCTGACGAAGGTCAAGCTTGTCACTCCACCTTAGAACTACAGTTTAACGTAGAATCCGAACCACGCCCCACCAGCAGCCCAGCGTCTTAACCACTAGGCTACCCAGGGTACCCATTTACCTACCAACCAATTTTTATTGTGTGGAAGGATGAACAGCTGGGTTTTGCTACGTACCCCCTGCCATCACCGGGTCTCGATCCCGGGGCCGATGAATTTGTAGTCAGCGACGCTAATCACTACGCCACCGAGGCGGATATATATTATTATTATTATTATTATTATTATTATTATTATTATTACTTCTGTTACCATATTACTCCAATCTCTACATCATGATGAACACTTTAAATACCCTCAATATTGCAAATGAAATTAGGGAATGTGAAAACTTAATCAACAGTAACTTACCTCCAGTGAATAACTTTTCAAACAAGAAATACAACAAATGAAAATTTGTCTTTCCTAAACTTAAACATTCGCAGTCTCCCAAACCACTTTGACGAATTGACAGCTTATCTAAAATTATTACAACATAAATTCACGTGCATTATTTAACTGAAACTTGATTAATTAAATAATAATAATAAGATATGTCTTAACATCCCAGGGTACCTAAACTACAATATATATAGGACTAACAATAGGGGCAGGGGTTAAGTATATTTGTAGACTCAAACTACAAGCGTTAATATATCGAAGAACTGATAAACGTAAGCGATAATTCAGAGTAGTTGCAATTGAAATCTATATTTATAATAGCCAAATTCAATTTTAGGTATCTACCGATTACCAGCTGGTAACGCACCAACTTTTATTATAATGTCATAGAATTCTAACCTTCAATCATATCAGTAACAATTGCGTTATCGTAGGAGATTTAAATATTAATCTCACGAAAAACATTCAGATAATAACGAAGCTTCTTTACAACATTATCAGTACAAGTGGTTTAAAATTAGCTATTGCAAGCTTGCAAGGCCAACTAATCTTCATAGTGATATTAGAAATTCGACTGCTACATCAGATCTAGGTACTCGCACGGTCCCAACTTGACTGCATCTGAAGTATAATTACATCAAATAATGGATCACTTGCCTAGGCCCACCATACTAATCATTCATTTCTGGGCAAAGGAAAATATAAAAGTTGACTACAAATCTTACAGCTCTTACAGCTGACAGCTTTTGACTGAACTGGACTAACCGAAAATAACCGTAATAATAAAACACGGAAATGGCTATTTTAAATCTTATGGAAAATGTAAATATAGCTAAGAAGAACAAAGAAATAATGATATCACTATTTATGGATTTGAGTAAGGCGTTTGATGTAATAGACCATAATATTCTACTGAATAAATTATATTGTTACGGCTTTAGAGGAGCAATCAGTGATTGGTTTAAAAGTTATTTGTCCAATAGATATCATTTTTTATCAGTATATAAGGTTTGCTCAACTAAGCGCTTGTCAAACATGGTGTGCCACAGGGCTCAGTTCTGGGTCCACTATTATTTTTATTATATATAAATGACCTTCCACGTTCATCTGATATACTGAACTTCATAATGTTTGCAGATGATACAATTGTCTCTTTTTCTTGCAAAGATGTTAATACAGCTAAGAATATATTTCATTCAGAATTCATCAGTGTAATGAAATGGTTGACCACCAATAAACTCTTCCTAAATACCAGTAAAACAAATTTCATGATTTTTACTAATAAAAGAAATGTATATCTTGATGAACTTAATGTTAATGAAATCGCCATAAAGGGGTGTACTGTAACAAAATTTCTTGGAGTAATGCTAAATAAGAATTTGTAATGGAGTGATCTTGTCAATTATATCGCGAAAAAGATTTCAAGGAGCGTTGCTATAATGTTTAAACTTAGAAATGTAGTCCCTAAACAAGTTTTATTGACTCTTTATCATACTCTTGGTCTTTCTTATATAACATACTGCACCCTCGTTTGGGGAAACTCCGCTAACAACGCATTAAATGGTATCTTTGTCATCCAAAAACGAGCAATAAGGTTATTATCTGATGCTGATTTCCTTGATCACTTCTAGTGCATTATTTAAAGAGCTAAACCTACTAAAGCTCAACGATATAACCAAACTGGCACATTTTATTTTTATTTACAAGTGTAAGAACAAAATCATTTAATTTGTAATGGGTAAATAGATATTTTGTAACTCATCAAAATCCACTCGTATCAGACCAGAAATAGATCAAAGCTTGTTATACCTCAATTTAGATTGTCTTCATCTCAAAAACTACCCATTTTCATTGGATTGAAACTATGGAATGACTTGCATGCCAATAAAAAAAATATTGTGAATGTAAATTTGTTTAAAACCAAGTTGAAATCCAGATTAATAATGGCATACTAACAAAAATCTAGGATTAATGTCCACTAATTTTGTTTAATATTGTCCATTAATATTGTAATATATGTTTTAATTATTAATAATACTTATTTACTTATTTATTTATTTATTATTATTAATTAATAACAACTAGCTGCTTATTTTTAATAAGCCCAGTAAAGCCTAAAGCTTAAGGGCCAAATTAAATAAAATAAATAGTCGAGCTTCACAATTATTCATGTCATTGTAAATTGAAAAAAATGTATTTATTTTATTATTATTAATAAGGTTATTCTATAACCATGACATTGGAACACAATTTCAAGCATCCTCAAGCACATTAATGGATATATTAATAGTTTTTCCTCTTAAATCAAAGTAATATCTAAAACTAAATACAACAGCCAATAGATCATCCCAGCACTCATTGTGAATATTAAATGCAAACATACTTTCTTTAAATCGTAGAACCTGATATTATCACTGAACAGACATACAAAAATTACTGTAACAGGGTTAATGCAGACATGAAAAAACAAAGCAAATAACTATTGTTTGAAAATTGATGAACAAATATCCAATCCCGAAAGCTGTGAAACATTACAGGATTTAATTAATAAAAAAAGGTAAAAATAAATTCCTTGTCCTCGTTCGCATAAGGCGGAAATTCTAACAGTGATCAGGGGCTTAATGTGTAAGCAGTGACGGTCACTAAGCACCGAGGTATGAAGCACAGAGCTTGGGGAAGATGTGGAAGGGGGCTGTCCCTCCTTCCACTGCTGAAGGAGAAAATTAAATATAGATTCCTGTAAATGGTCTCTAGTGTACTAAAAATTAAGAATTTGGGTAGAAGTCGATAGTGATTCAAACAACTGTGATGGAAAATTCACTTTTATTCAGAGCACAGGGTAGAGACACATAGTATTGGGACAAAGTAGTGTATTTTGCAACTTGTAATAATTAATATTATCCTTTTCCATCTTATAATTATATTAGACTATTATAATGATAAATAATTTCTTGAGAACTTTATTTAAAATATCAACGAATTTCCAATTCAATGTGTAAGCACATGTTTTTTTTGCTTACGCCTATCTACGCTCCTGGTGATCTCAAAGATCACAACCCACTCCAAACTCATTTTCTTTGATCCAATCCTACCAAACGATATCTCTCTAGCAATAAAAAAGCTGAAAAATAAAGGTTCTGACATCAATACAATCCAGTAAATATGTGAATTAGTAATGGATGAAACTGCAATCCCACTCACTAAACTAACGAATGAATCAGTAACACTAAGTATATTCCCGTGTCCCTGAGAGTCTAACTCTAAAGGAAGCCAGAGTATGCCCTGCACTTAAGTCAGGTAACCCAGATACTCCATCCAATTACTGCCCCATTTCCGTATTGCCAACTTTAAGTAAAGCACTTGAAAAATCGAATACGGTAAACTTACTATTTCTAATGAAATAGAATATTCTAAAAACACGTTTGGGTTCAGATGTGTGCATACAGCGGAGATGTTATAAACATGCTATTAGGAAGTACCTATCGGAACTTAACAGCATAAATCATACTGCCTTAGTCTTCCTCAACTTGCCAAAAGCACTTGATACACTTTCGCATGAAATCTTACTGAATAAACTGCACATATGTACAATAAAAGGAATATTCTCAACTAGTTCAAATCGTATCAGAAAAATCGTTATCAGTTCATCATATTAAAAGATAATTTGTCCGACAAGCCAGTGCTAACTAGTGGGGTTGCACGAGGATCTGTTCTTGCGCCATTACTATTTCTAATTCACGCCAAACGATTTTCACCTCTCATCCACATTAAATTGCATACTGTACATTATGCAGGTGATACCAAACTTACTTCTTCCCGCCATAATTTAAAACTCCTGATAAATGAAACGAACAAGCAATTAGAGAATGTTTTTGATTTTTACTGAACCGGACAAAGTCATTTTATATGATTATTACCACAAAATATATAAATACAAACTATTAAATAAAAACTGGGAATTCTATTTTGCAAGGGTGAATGAAGTTAAAGTACTTGGCATTAATTTAGATGAAAAACGAAATTTAAAAGTATCAATAATTATTTAAACTAAAACGACTCTTCCTCAAAACACACTCCTTGCCCTATATATTCCTTCATCCACCCACATTTATTATATTGCATTACACCATGCTGTAGCTCAAAGAAATATACATAAAATCCTTTGGAAGTTATTCATAAAAAATGTCTGCGAACGCCCTCTAAAAATGATGACAGACAAAGTCACACTTCCCAGTGTTTAAAGAACTAAATATTTTAAAACTAAATAACTTATAAAAATTTAGTGTTGCTGTCAATATGTTTAAAGTTGTTAATAAAGAATAACATACATCACCCATTCAAAGCGCAATAACCCTCCAGCCCCCTCAAATACAGGGTGTACATAATGTCAGGTTCTATTTTTGTGAAATAATTATTTTTTTCTATTTTTCTTTTCAGAAGCCCTTAGAATGAATACAGAAGAACGTGTGGCAATAGTAATTTGGCGAATCGAGGGAAAGAAATACAATGACATCAGAGAGAAGTTTAGAAAGAGATTTCATAAGCCGGGGCCAATAGACAAGACAATACGAAAATTGGTGAACAAATTTAAACGAACGGGATCTGTAAATGATGAAGCAAGATCAGGACGACCGTGTATGTCAGATCTTACCGTGAATGCAGTACGCGGAATTATCACTGAGGAGCCACGTACGTCCGTTCGTGCTGCATCACACAGACTCGGCCTCCCGACGTCATCTGTGCACAAAATTCTGAAAGTTAATTTGCAGAAGAAAAGCTATCATTTGCAGGTTTTACATGATTTACATGAGGAAGATTTCCCTCGACGAAGTGCTGTGTGTGCTGATCTCGTAGAACAAATCTGGAGTGATAATTTAATGGACGACATTCTCTTTAGTGATGAAGCCACTTTCCATACGTGTGAAAAAGTAAATCGCCATAACTGTCGAATTTGGGCAGATGAAAGACCGAATGATTTCGTCCAAAATTGGGAAAGAGACTCACCTAAAGTTAATGTCTGGGTGGGTTTAACAAAATCTAAGGTTTATGGTCCTTTTTTCTTTGCTGAAGCTACAGTTACGGGGCTTATTTATCTGGACATGTTGCAGCAATTCCTTGAACCTCAGCTGATTGGGGATAGGATTGTTAGTACCGTCGTCTATCAACATGATGGTGCTCCTTGTCACTATGCCAAAATTGTTCAGGATTATCTAAATGGACGTTTTCCAAATCGCTGGATCGGACGCGGAAGCAACAGACCTTGGCCAGCGAGATCACCAGATTTAATCCCTTTAGATTTCTTTGCATGGGGCTTTATCAAATCGCACGTCTATCAGACGAAGATTACGTTACGTACACGTATACGAACTGCTGCAGATAACATAACCCCGCAAATGCTCCAGAATGTGTTTAGAAATGCTGCAAAACGATTTGAGCTGTGCAGGGATACTGATGGGCGTCACGTCGAATCCTACTCTTAATTATTTAATAAATGTTACCACTTTATCATTTTATGATTGAATTCCATATAATTTCCAAGTGCTTCACAAAAATAGATCCTGACTTTATGTACACCCTGTACATCATTATAACACTAGACCCCCAGAGATTTTATAAGCAAATGAAACTATATAAAAGAAAATGCAACAAATGCGCTCTGTTTCAAAGGAGTGGATGTATGGAATGAAATTCCCATAAATGTTAGATAGCTCCTACTTCTCCTACTGATATATAAGTTCACTTCTTCCATCATTACCATAGTAATTAAGTTCACATTTTATGATAAACTATCTGAAATACGCTAATCTCATGCAACACTTTTAATTTAATAATTTATCTTAATCCAAGAAGATCACCGTAGCCTATAAAATAAAAGTACATTTGTTTTTCTGGAAATGATGTATTTTACTCTACTCAAATTAATTTTTATTATTGTTTAGCAGCAATAAATTGTTGAATTCAACCTATAAATGTAAGTTGCATTATGGGGTTACGTAGCTCCAACACTAGTCTCTATGCGTGCGGTCCCAAACGGGCCGCCTTGGGCTAAAAAGTTTTTCTCATTAAGCATCACTTATTTTCTAAGAAGTATACAAGTGATTATTTTATTTAAACTTATGTAAAATAATTAAACACTATTCCAGTTACTTTTGTAAATTTTGACCTGTTATTTATTATTATTATTATTATTATTACCTGTCATTCTCACTTCTCTTATTTAATAAATAAACTGAATCCTATTAATTTTGCCTCAAAACCTTCCATGCTTTCAACGATATAATATTATTCAGATCAGAATACTGTTTTACAAGCCAGTACTTATGCAACATAACCGTTGGTTTAAGCATGACTTGTTACATTTACCTGAAGACAAACACCAAATCTGCTAAATCTGTAGCATAGTGTAAATAACCTATTCTGTAGTCACTCATTTACCATATTCATTCGTTCATTTGTTTACTCATGAATTTGTTACGTTAAATTCTGAAATATGAATTCGTTTGCCATTAATTTCTTCAAAATATACAATTTTTTATTTGCGTAACTGCAATTTAAGTGGATTTTTTATGCAAGAACGAGGGGCAAGGGCGAATACCAGCAAAAACGCCATCCCTATAGAGGAAGACAGCCAAAATTAAGTTCCGGGGTTTCGAGATGCCTGGACACTGCGTTTGAAAAGATTGGCGGTCACAGCCAAGGGGAAAGTTTGATTGAGGAAGATTATTCCAGAGTGACCGGTTGAGCAGATGAAAGATTGAAAATACCGATTAACCCTTGCGTTAGACAGTTGGACAGAAAAGGAATGAGAATGTGTAGAAAGTCTGGTACTGCGTGCTCTCCTTAAAGGAGGTGACATGCAGTTAAAAAGTTCAGAATGGCAGCGTCTGTTATAATAACAATAGTAAAGAGAGAGTGAGGCAACATTGCGGCGAAGAGAGAGGGATTAAAGACAGTCAGTAATAGGCGTGGAATTGATGAGACGAAAAGCCTTTGATTCCATCTGATCAAGTAAAGATGTGCGGGTTGGGCCACCCTACACATGAGAAGCGTACTCCATACAGGGGCAGACAAAACCCCTGTACAGAGAGATACAGAGAGAGTAACTGAGTGAAGAAAATACGGACCCGGTACAACACACCTAACCTCTTAGAAGCTGTTTTGGAAAGGGAGTATATGTGATCTTTCCAGGAAAGATCACGAGAAAAGGAAACGCCAAGAATATTAAGAGAAGAGGAAGGATTGAGTTATGTATTGCTGAAGATAAGGGGATAGTTGTGGAAGATTGTGACGAATGGACAAATGAAGGAACTGAGTTTTTGAGGTATTGAAAGCTACAAGGTTTTCTCTGCCCCAATCAGAGATAGTAGAAAGACCACAGGTCAGGTGTACCACAGCCGTCCTACGTGAATCATGGAGTGACTGCTGAGAGGGACGCTTTGTGAAGCGGGTGGAGAAATGAAGAATGGAATCATCGGCATAGGAGTGAATAGGACAGGAAGTGCGACCTAATAGATCATTGACAAATAAAATGAAAAGAGTGGGTGACATGACAGAAACCTGAGGAACACTATTAATAGGCTTAGGAGAAGAACAGTGGCCATCTACAACCGCAACTATGGATCGGCCAGAAAGGAAATTAGAGATGAAGGCACAGGTAGAAAGAGAAACCGAAGGAGGGTAGTTTCGAAATTGAAGATTTGTGCCAGACTCTATCAAAAGCTTTTGATGTCTAGCGCAATAGCAAAGGTTTCACAGAAATCCCGAAAGGAGGATGATCAAGGGTCAGAGGGATATGCAAGAAGATCGCCGGTAGAGCGTCCCATGCGGAACCCATACTGACGATCTGGAAGAAGATTGTTAGAAGAGAGGTGTTTAAAAATCTTCCTATTAAGGATAGCTTCAAAAACTTTTGAAAGGCAAGAAATCAAAGCAGCTGAACCATAGTTGGAGGGTTGAGAGCGATCACCCTTCTTTGTTACAAGCTAAATGAAAGCGAGCTTCTAGTAGGAAGGAAAAGTACCAGATGAATGACAAAGACGAAAGACTTTGCTTAGGTAGGGTGTCATTACAGAAGTACAATTCTTGAGAACAACAGGAGGAACACCATGAGAACCGTACACCTTCCGAGAGTTTAGCCCAGATAGGGCAGAAAAAACATCCTTGGGAGAAATTCTAATTTCTGACATAATTCAGTCGGAGGGAGTAGGAGACGGAGGAACAGGACCGAAATCGTCCAAGGTTGAGATGGAGACGAAAGTTTGAGCGAAGAGTTCAGCTTTATTGGGAGAAGAGGCGGTAACTGATCCGTTGGAATAGAAAAGAGGAGGGAAAGAAGAGGAAGTAAAGTTGTTGGAGAGTTTCTTGGCTAGATGCTAGAAAGAGCGAGAAGAATTAGAATTGGATAGATTTTAGATTTTCACATTTTCGTCGGATGAAGGAATTTTTGTGAGTCGAAGAACAGATTTTACACGATTCCGGGCAGAAATATAAGCTGAGTGAGGGTCAGGAGTTGAATGGCGATAGTACCTTCTGAAAGACTCCTCTCTGTGCGAATAGCATTAGAACAGTCAAAGTTAAACCGAGGTTTTTTTTGCATTAGTAGTTGGAATAGAATATGGAATGTACGCCTTCATACCCGAGAGAGTCACCTCCGTGATGCGCTCATTACACTCGGAGAGCCTCGGCCACGGAAGCAGTAATCCCATGCGAAATCAGAGAAGTACTGCCTAAGGGCCCCACAGTCAGCGGCACCAAAGTGCCAAAAGCGTCTCCTTTTGGGAGGATCCAAAGGCCGAATTAGAGCGATAGGACAGGAAACAGATTAGATTGTGGTCGGAGGAGCCTAAGCGAGAAAAAAGTTTGACAGAGTAAGAAGAAGGATGACAGGTGAGAAATAAATTCAGAATGTTGAACCTATCTCTAAGGCGATCGGGGATACGAGTAGGGTGCTGTACAATGTGTTCTAGGTCATTCAGGATAGAGAAGCTGTAAGCTAGTTCACCAGGGAGGGATGTTAGGGAGATGGGAGGAAATTCAAGGTAGTGGTGAACATTGAAATCACCTAAAATGGAGATTTCAGCAAAAAGAGAGTGAGATAGAATGTATTCCACTTTGGAAGTGAGGTAGTATATATATATATATATATATATATATATATATATACACACACACACACACACAATTCTTTATTTCATCAGGCCAACTCAAGAGGTGAGCAACAAGCTTGACCTTCGTGAAATGAGGAATCATCGCACGGAACACTTGAAAGGTTGAAGGGTATATAGTTCTACAAGGTCACAGTAAAGATATTTATTACATTTCACAGTGTAATCACTCTTTATCTGTATAATACTTTCCAAAAAGAAAGTTAACACTGATAAAATAATATAATATTTTAGATAAAACGTATGCTACGAAATTAGGTATAACTTTTTTATTTGTGAAAGAACCTTGATTGGTCATCATTAGATTTCATGTTTTATCGAGACTTTTTAACATACACATTTTTATAGCTATAAACTTCCATATGCTATTTCATATGATGACTGTTTTAGCTTTTAGATTCTCTCAGCTACTACTTTTTGGCTCGATTCTTTGACAGTCAGTATTTATGGTCTGTAGAAAATTATATGTATTGTACGGAATGATTCAAAACTATTCTTATATCTTTCCAAGAAGTGAGATAGTTGCATAAAGAAAATTAGTCTTTCGAAAGAGTTGGAATGAACATTTTTATTCTGTATCAAAACTTATAAGCGCTTCTCTAAGAATGTAGTAGAATAGTCAGTTGTACAGCGGAGCAAGATGGCCATTTGGAGGGATACTCTTGACCAGGGGTTTCCAACCCGTAGCCCGTGGGCAGGATGGATGGCATCCGCTGAGAGTTTTCAAGACACCTGCGTTAGGCTGCGTACCACAACCAAAAACTCTATGGCAGGATAGTTTAGGGCCTTTAGACTGTGAAAACAACAATTTATTATTAAGTTTCTTGGTTTACATTCCGCTGAACTCAAACCAACACCTTAACTTGACAACATAATATTCTAAATCGTTACGAAGATAACGTGAAAACTATGTTTTATATAGTGTAACAGGAGATACTATTACAGAAAATATTTCGCCATTACTGTTTCTTTCTCAGCACAGTGATCAAATACAGTCTTCATCACTTTCTTCGTGATGTTGCGGGTTTATATCCACCCCAGGCTTGATTTTCAGGTTAGTCATTACAACCATGCATTACAACTTGAGTTGGTCCAGCCCAAATGTGTGAATAATTTTAATAACTGGCAACACTGATCACAGACCACAGTAGTGTTTTTTCTAATCTTCTGGTATATCTTCTTGTGTTTTTTCATTTTAAAACGTTTGTGATTTGTCTTTGATATTTTGCTTGAACATGAGTGGACTTAGTAAACAGAGAGAATCTTATCATTTTAACAGTAACTGGTGCCTATGGTGATAGCCACCTCCGCTGAGAACGCGAGCAATTAACCCTATAATTTTGATTACTTTAACAATTATCCTGAATGATATTTGTTCTTAATTCTTCACTTTTTTAAGTGGTACAAATACGTTTCATCTTTCTTACAACTCCAGTTATTATTATGAAGAATGGGAGGTCTTCAGTGATGGTAATGTAGTTGTTTTTATATACTCTTTGTACATCATTTTCCGTCGAAAGCCAATCAAGAGCAAACCGAACACCTAAAACATAAACAAACTAAACAAACAATCTTTATTTTAGACTCAATAGGTACACAGAGTATACACGGGCCCATATATCTATAATTAATACCATAGTTGTCTAGAACAGCAATTATTTAAGCCAATGAAACACTATGAATAATGAACATACAAATGCCAACGCCAATGCCTCCTGATAAAATTTGTATAAAGGCTTAATTCGTGTAAATTTACTTTTAAGTGAAATATTATCAATGAAACACTGAAAAGGTATCAGAGACCATTGATAACAAGGATAAAAAAACTTAGCTTGAAAGAAGAAAAGTTAAATTGCTTCCAAAATTAATTGCCTATCTCGGTTTGATTTCAATCTCTTTAATTTCTATTTTATTCTGAATTGGTGAGAACTGAGTTAGGGCAGAGAAGTAAGCTTAAGAAGTAAAGAAACAGAATATATAAATTGGGGTCAGTAGAATTATTAATAACGATGGCTCATGCAATATGAAATAAATTTATTTAAAAAAATCTTCGTAATACGAGTATTTCTTTTATTGTTAAAAACCTCATTAGTGTCTATTTAGGCCTGTCAGAAATACGAAGTAACTTATACCGTGAGTGAATAGGGCAGGGGTTCCCAAATTGGTGTTCCGCGGAACACAATTTGGGAACCCCTGGAATAGGGTATAGGTTTTTCGACTTTCGTTACCAGTGTTTCTGATTCTGCTTCTTTTAGCTCCCGCAGTCCAAGTACAGAAATATCCATTATAAATTTTCGAAACTGATAATGCTTAAATGATTTTTTAAACGATGTGACAAACGAAAAATATGGATTTTATACCTGTTTCTGTAATATAAAAGTCAGAGGTATTATAAATATGCTTAAATTAAGTTGTACCGATCACCAAGTCCTTCTTGAACTTATCTTCTACGTAAAATATGCTCATATGTATAATAATCACAATCATATTCCAAGAGTGAATGTGCTGTTAACGTATGAATATCATACGTTTCTCTCTTCACATGATCGGTCGGCTACAAAATAGTCTACAATTTCAAATAAAATGCAACTCTGCTCTAATTTCATTTTCATCACTCGAAATTATAGAATTTTTTTTTTTTTTATAGAAATATAAACTTATATTGATTAACTGTTACATTTGAAAGATCGCTGGTATCCAGAACCATCCCAAAATGTTTTATGGAAACTTCTGATGTGTCCTCCTGTTATGTGAAGTATTAGTAGTATGGGATGGTTGGCGAGATTATAAATGCTACGTCTAAGTCCATGATTGTACAGGGTGTTCAAAAAGTCCCGTCACCCCCTACAAAATGTACATATTGTAATACTAATTTTATTTTTGTGTGATTAATTTAATTTATATGTGATTCATTGACATTTTTTTCTTTTCCAGGTATTAGAGTTGTGTGAACAATGACAGACCAGTCCACTTACACTCTGGAGGAAAGGATAGTGATGAGCACATGGGCTCATGAAAGGTCACATACTGGCAAAACGATGCATGATATCCAGAATGATTTCAACACAAGATTCAATAAGGCTGCACCAAACAAGACGGTATTACGCTGGGAGAAAAAGCTGTTTGAAACTGGCTCCATCAAGGACAGACCACGGTCTGGAAGACCAACAACGCAAGCAGAACAATGTGAAAGTGTGATTGCATCGGTGGCTCGTTCACCGAAAAAATCACTTCGGAAACGATCACAAGAACTTGCACTCCCCATGTCCACAATGAGAGATCACATGACAAAAGATCTCGGCATGAAACCATACTGCCAGTCATTTGTTAATGAATTAAGCGATACAGATATGCAGAAACGATATGAAGCTTGTGAACGGTTTTTTACCATTTTTCCAACAATTCTTGCTCGTGGAACAGTGATTTTTTTCTGACGAGTGTGCAATTTACCATAGCGCCAAATGAGAATGTTTACTTCTGAGCAAGGAAAATCCACACTTCTTTCAGAACTGGAACACCATCTACCGCACTTGATGATATGGGTGCAGTGTCTGCCAGGAACTTGTTCGGACCATATTTTTTGGAGGGTCCTGCCAACCAAACTGCTTACCTCAACATGTTATGGGACTGGTTTGTGCCTGAGCTCGAACGTTTAGGGCTGCTTGGTCGGGTGTGATTTCAACAAGACGGGGCTCCGGCTTATTTTGCCGTTAATGTGAGAGAATTCCTCAACGAAGTGTTCAGAGACAAATGGCTCGGCCGTGGCTCGCAACGTTTACCTGCCCTTCTTGAGTGGTCGCCCCAAAGTCCAGATCTGTCTTCATGTGACAATGCGTTATCGGGTTTCGTCAAACAGAACATATCCCGGGTGCGTTACCGCACAAGAGAGGAACTGAAACATGCTGTTCGAGATGCATTTGGTACAATCACTCCAGCAATGCTGCGTCGATTCTCACACCGCACATAGAGGCGCATAATCCTTTATTACGAAAATGATGGTGCGCACACAGATATTCTTGATTAGTAACTGTAATTAGTAACTGTATTTACTGTAATTAAAGTAATTATTGCTAGTGACTTGTTTCTTAAATTACACCTACCACACATAAATACAATTAATCACACAAAAATAAAATTGGTATTACAATATGTACATTTTGTAGGGGGTGGCGGGACTTTACGAACACCCTGTAGATCTATTTCATCCGATTTTAACCAAGCTGGGAGTGAAGGAGGAGGAACTGATTATTATTATTTTCTATTTTTCCCTTTTCTTGAAAGAATTGTGCCTCGGAAAGGTAAGGTTTTAGGTTCCCAGTCTTAAGAAAAGCCAAAATGGGACATAAATCTATTTCAGATTCAATAGCAATTGCAGAAACTGTTTTCTTTAGGCAACATTTTTCTGCGGCTGGACCAATGTATTCCAATCTACGCATAGAACGGACGACGAATGTAGTTTTTTATTTCTTTCTGCTTGAATGTATCATAGCTGTTATTACGGAAATAAGATTCGTCGTGAATGCTTTTTGCAGTTATAGTATTCTTAAATGATAATAAAATCCATTGAATAAATGATATAAGGATGAGTGCCTCGCGTTTTATATGATACATATTAGGATTTTATTAAATAAAATATTTCCATACGAATGGCAAAATCGATTTGTTACTCCTCGCCTGGAATACGTCGTGGCTGATGTCGTAAAACCGGTTCAACCGTCGATCAGTCAGCGAAACTAAATGACATTACGACTGATGTAGTTGGATGGGGAATCATCCTTTAAGTCTAGATTATGTAGTGCGGATCCCACGTAAAGTTGTAGGTCCCCTCCGTCATATCACCTTAAATGTCGCGAAGGAGGTTAAACAACTACCTCTAACGACAATATTCTTTGCCTTTAGACTAGTTTAATTTTTGAATGCGAATTAACATAACGTGAGAAAGAGCTACGGGAAGGAAATGAAGCAACAACAGTTAAGATGTTCTTTACAATTCTGTGACTATTTACGACATATATGTAAAGTTGTTCTAATAAATTCAATTTCTGGTTAGAAATCCGTCTACTTCATACATTCTGTTCTGCATTGAGATAACCGACCGGATAGCACGTTTTGAAATATCAAACTTCCCTGGGTTAACAGATACATTCTGTTCTGCATTGAGATAACCGACCGGATAGCACGTTTTGAAATATCAAACTTCCCTGGGTTAACAGAGGCAGGATTATGACCACTGATGTTAATGTAAAACGAAATGTTATTTTCAAAAGTTTCTCATAGAAATATCGAGATAGAAATATCGAGCTAACGACTTTTTCTCAATTTTTTTCATGTTTAGGGTAGCATAGGTTAGGTTATAACGACTTAGTTAGATTAGGGTACGTTAGGTTAGGACAGTGGTGGCGAACCTATGGCACGCGTGCCCATTTTGGCACGCGATCAAATTTGCCTGACACGCCTAACCAAAATGCAATAACGTTGCAATAATGAGTATAAAATAATAGAATTAATGTTTGTAATTTGGTGTAATATACAGGGTGTCTCAGAAGTCGCGCACCATAGGCTTTATTCAGATTTACGGGGCTTACGAGTCGAAATGGTTTATACAGTGCCCGCGAAAAGTATCCGATCACTCAAGAAAATACAATATTTTCCCTTAATATTCAGAGACACGTAATTCACTTTCTATTTGTTCTAGCGACATCTGGTAACTTTGAGGTTGCTCGCTGATATGAGAGCTATCCAACGCATTCTCAAATTAGTGTTCTGGTAGCCTTCGTTGCGGGTGGCTGTGTCTCAAATTTGTCAGATTTCACTGTTTGTGTAAATTTCTTGATATTTTTTTTTTTTTTACAGAAAGTGGTGTAACTAAAATTTATATATAATGTGTGCTAAAAAACAACTTAAGAGTGATTGTCGAGGTGCTATTGTTGCTTTGCATGCATGTGGGAAATCACAGAGACAGATAGCTAAGGAATTAAACATATCCCAAAGTACCGTTAATTTATGGTTTCACGGGCTAAGAACAATGGTGGCCTAACCACGCCAGTCCCTAAAAAACGATCTGGCAGACCGAGAAAAAAATTCGCGAACAGACAAACTTATGAAACGTTTAGTATTGAAAAACCCAACAATAACTGCGAAAGAAATAAAATTTAATATGAATAATTTGTTATCTGGTGTTTCTGAACGAACTATCCAGGAGCGGCTCCAAAAAGAACTCGGATTACCATCTCGCCATGCTGCTAAGAAACCGTTCATTAATGAAAAAATGCGTAAAAAACGTGTCGCATTTTGTAAAAAATACATTCATTGGACTGTTGATGACTGGAAGAAGGTTTTATTTAGCGATGAGTCGACATTTTTGACATTCAGAAGTTGTCCAAAAAAGGTTCGCCGGCCTATTGGCTCAAATAGGATGGACCCTAAATACACCCTAAAGACAATGAAACACCCTCCAAGTGTGATGGTTTGGGGTTGTTTCGGTTACTATGGGCGTGGAAACTTATATTTTCTTCCGAAGAACACAACTATGAATGGTGCACGGTATTTAGCAATGCTACAGGATAAACTTCCAATGGCAATGGCAATCCAAAGGACAAAAACATACATGCATGATGGTGCACCATGTCACAGGGCCAAAATAGTGACAAAATGGATTACTGACAATAAATTTGATATTTTGGATTGGCCTGGTAATAGTCCAGATCTCAATCCGATAGAAAATCTGTGGCTAATAATAAAAAATAGGTTGAATGCCACGACACTGGCTCAGTCGAAAAATTACAAGAGGCCATCAAAAAGGTATGGTGCAAGGAAATATCAGTGGAAGTTTGTCAAAACTTGATTAAATCCATGCCAAAACGTCTAGAACAAGTCATCCAAACCAAAGGACAGATGACAAAATACTAATATAAGGTTAGTATACATTTAAACATTGTTTTTTATGTAAAAAATACAAATTTCAAGGGTGATCGGATACTTTTCGCGGGCACTGTAAGTGATATTTAATTACAATATATGTTCGATACTGTTCGAATAATGAAATTAATAGTATGTACAGTTAATCAAAAAGCTATCTTAAAATAATTCAATTGAATGAAGCCACATTAGCCGATGGTGCGCGACTTCTGAGACACCATTGGCTAATGTAGCTTCATTCACTTTAATTATTTTAAGATAGCTTTTTGATTAACTGTACATACTATTAATTTCATTATTCGAACAGTATCGAACATATATTGTAAGTAAACATCACTTATAAACCATTTCGACTCGTAAACCTCGTAAATCTGAATAAAGCCTATGGTGCGCGACTTCTGAGACACCCTGTATATAAACTTTGGTGGGCACGCGAATTTTTTTTTATGGTTTACATGTTTTTTTTTGGCACGCAACTGCAAAAAAAAGGTTCGCCACACCTGGGTTAAGATGAGTTAGTTTATTAGAGTGTCCGGAGAATGTCCCGTCGACATTAATTAAAACATAACGGGCGTGTATAAAGTAACGCAAGTGAAGAGACAAATCCGATTCGAATTATTATATTGCGAGTGAACTTGACAAGTAATATTTATTACATGTACTTTATCTCTCCATCAGACCTTCCATCTCTCGCATTTGTTCTTCACTCTCATCCAATTGTTCTTTCTTCGCATCTATTTCTACATTCAAAAGATCCTTAAAACATGATAATAAAAACCCACTCTAATAGACAGAGTTTATTTCCACAACAGTTTCGATGCCCACTGGCATCCTCTTCGGGTGGGAAATGCTAAGGAAAAATATTTTTAAGAAAGTATTCATCGGAATTTGAGCTACGTGAAAAAAATAAATAAGGAACGAGAGAGGATCGGAAGTGACATTTGCAAGCAGCTTCTGAACAGTATGCCTCGAAGGGTTAAATAAGTAATGCGAGCGAAAAGAACATGTACGAGGTTATAGCAACTAATCTTTTATAACGTTACTACTGTTTCTGAACCTTCTTGCCTCAACTTTCTGATGGTGCCTCATATTTTTAACCGTATGTGTGTATATACAGGGTGGCGCAAAAGTCGCGCACCATAGGAATTTTCATTGTTTATTATTTTTTTCTTTTAGGTAGGGAATGGCTGCGAAATTAACAAAAGACGACAGGGTGAGCTACAGATTTTAAATTCTGTAGTGACTGATCGATTTCTAGTACCTTCCATACATTAAAACCAAACTCACCATCTCGTCTATTGTTAATTTCGTAGCTATCACCTACCTAAAAGGAAAAAAAACAGGCAACACTGAAATTTCCTATGGTGCGCGACTTTTGCGCCACCCTGTATATAGGCAAGAAGCCTATATATATATATATATATATATATATATATACAGCGTAAACAAAAGAGTAAGGAGGGACTAGCAAAAAATTAGCAAGTACTAATAAAAGGCAAAACGTATTTTAACAAGATATGATCCATTTTTTACGTTCCCGAACTGTTATTGAAATTATTTTTAAACAAATGAGTGCACACTCTAGAGTAGAAGGTTCCTTCCAGTTATATCTTTATTTTTACCAAGAACTTTAAAACTTTTTCAATTAATACTATCATTATATGTATGCGTGTGGTTAAGCAATGCATTAGAATTATTTACCGTTCTACAAGCTTATTTATGCTGTTTTACTCTGACGTCTACAGTTTTTCCAGTTTGACCTATATAAACCGAGTTACATTGTGTACAGTCAATGGAATAGACACAGCGAGCAACATTATCTGGGATGTTCATTTTTAGGTGAGATTTAACAGTATTTTTATACTTAGAGACTACGTTAATGTCAATTGTTTTAAGTAAGGTCGGAAAATGTTTAAAATTTACATGGTAAGGTAGGCTAAGGGTATTTTTGATCAAATTCCTTTTAGGTTACACTATTATAATGCCTTTTTCTTAGCTTTGCTTAAACAATTTTCTAGAAATGGAATAGGATAACATAATTTAATACCAATATTCATAATATTGCATGACTCAGAATCTAAAAATTTAGGACTAACAACTCTTAATGCGATGAGAAAATAAAAGAAAAATATTGAAGATTTTATCGAAGGACGATCGTCAAAATAAAAATGAACAAAAGAATTTTTATTGGAAGGCTCCCGAAAAACTTCAAATTTGAATTGATTTGTGCACCTCCGAATTTTCAGATCTAGAAATTATAAGCATTCGTCATTTTCCTTTTCAACAGTTAATTTTATAGATGAAATTAAATTATTGAGCCTATCGAGGAATTCATCAACATCCAGATTATCAGACCAAAGGCATAGGACATCATCTATGTACCGGTACCAAACAATGTTAAAATTAACAATAGTAGCAAAATTTTACTTTAAAATTTTTTTATATATAAATTAGCTAGTACAGGTAAGAGGGGATTTCCCATCGCCAACCCAAACCAAACGACATAGCAGAATCAATCTATCGTAAGCCCACTTTCACAAGCTTATCCTTATCCTTACTCTCTTAAACCGTTCATACGAAATTCGGTAATGGATTTCCTTCCAAGCTTATGAATAGTGCAATAAAGAGTTTTAGGAGTTTTAGCAAAAGAAAAATAATAGAATCTGTAGGTATAGAACAAGAAGATAATTTTAATTTGTGTGAAGGTACTTATAAGCTTGACCCTTTAAAATGAGATTCTTGGTCAAAAAATCCCTTCCGGTGTCAGATGAACGGGTCTAACCTACAGTAGGTGTGAATTTCTTAATGGTCCTCTGCTTTCTAGAATGTTCCTTACCTTTCCTGGATTGTTTCCTTACTCACTTTTGTTCATTCGTTTTTCTGTATTCACCCGAAGAGGATGCCAGTGGGCATCGAAACTGTTGTGGAAATAAACTCCGTATGTTAGTGTGGGTTTTATTGCCACATAGCTACACCTTTAACTGGATATGGAGAAGATCCGTAGACACTGGGGAAATACCAAGCATCTGAAAAGAGCAAACATTGTCCCTATATAAAAGGAGTGGTAGATTTCAAGCAAAGAACTATAGACCAGTGTTACTGACGTCTCACCTCACCAAAATATTTGAAAGAATTGTCAGAGAGAAAAATACGATTTCTTAGAGACACTGGAAAGATTCAACGAAAATCAGCACGGACTCCGATCAGGAGGATCATGCCTATCACAACTTATAGATCACTATAACAATATCCTAGATGCACTAGAAGGCAATGAAAACTACGATGTCATATACACGGAATTTGCAAAAGCTTTCGACGAATGCGATCATGGTATGATAACACAAAAAATGAAACATGGGGATAACAGGGAAAGTGGGAAAATGGATGTACAACTTCCTCAGAGAACGTCTACAGGTCGTCAAATTCATTGTATATCATCATTAGAATCAGAAGTACGCAGCTCAGTACCACAAAGTACAGTACTGGCCCCAATCCTGCTCATTATCATGCTAACAGATATAGACAGTGGAATAAAGAGCAACAGTATAGTAACATCCTTTGCGGACGATACAAAGATCAGCAGAAAAATCAGCGATGCAAATGAAGTGGAGGCCTTGTTGCGGGACACGAACAAAATATACAAATGGTCAGAAGACAAAAATATAACATTTAACACCGAGAAATTTCAGCTCTTGAGATATGGTAGAAATGAGGAACTTAAACAGACTGCATATTATGCTACAGAAAGACAGGAAATTCAGAGAAGCACGAAAGCGGTCGACTTGGGGGTAATAATGACCGATGATGCCAAATTCGAGACACAAAATCAGATAGCAATAAACAAAGCAAAAAGAGTCGCGGGACAGATACTAAGGACGTTCAAAAGAAGGGAGAAGACAGTAATGATTCCCCTGCTGAGAACACTGATCATACCAAAACTTGAATACTGCCCAGTTTTGACGTCCCCCATATAAAAAGAAAGAAATTGATAAACTAAAAGAAACGCAGATATTTCAAAGCCAAAAGAACTCAGCTACAGGAAAAGACTGCGTAAACTAAATCTGTACTCCCTGGAAAGAAGAAGAGAGAGGTACACCATAATCTACATATGGAAAATGCAGGGTTGTGGAGTCGGTCCAAAATTTTCCGACTCCGACTCCGACTCCACACATTGTAAAAAATCTAAAAATCCGACTCCGACTCCTCACATTTTAAATATACGACTCCGACTCCTCTAGTGTTTCACTCTATAATTATCATAATAATAAGACATTTCATCACCACCACATGAATCGTCAGGTTACTTTCTAGGATAAGGGAACATTCAAATATTAAGAAGGATATTGACTTGTAGATATTATCATATTAAGGGATTTTTATTTTTTCCAATAATATATATATATATATATATAAATGAAAAAGATTCTCTTAAACATAATTAAGGTCTAACCATTAGTAGTCCTACTTAAAATTGAATAACCCTTCTTAACCTAGTGGCTATAACCAGGGTTGTGGAGTCGGTCCAAAATTTTCCGACTCCGACTCCGACTCCGACTCCACACATTGTAAAAATTCGACTCCGACTCCGACTCCGACTCCGCCCTGAAACGTGCGACTCCACGACTCCGACTCCGACTCCACAACCCTGGGAAAATGATCGAAAAACTGGTACCAAACCTCAAACTAAACCCAATTACCAGTCAAACAACACTGGAAAATAGGAAAGGCAGAATGTGTTGTGTTCCCAAATTAAAGGCCCGACAAGGGACCTCCTCAACACTGAAGGAAAATAACTTGGTTGTCAGGGGGCCAAGACTTTTTAACCAGCTTCCGAAGGACCTCAGAAGCGTTACAGGGCTCAAAGTTGAAGTCTTCAAGAGAAGACTGGATGCCTGGTTCAGGACGGTACCAGATGAGCCGGGTGTACTTGGTTATGTGCAGTGGAGAGTGCAAGAGAGCAACTCGCTCCTCCACCAAGCCAGGCCTAGAGGTGGGGCCACCAGCTTGACCTTCGTGTGAAGAGGGACCAACACACGGAACTTAAACGAGGTTAACGAGGTTATATACTGTATATCGGTGGTGTAGTGGTTCCCCTCGCTAACTACGAATCCATCGGTCCCAGGTTCGATTCCCGGTGACGACAGGAACCCAGCTGTTCATCTTTCCACACAATAAAAATGGGTTGGTGAATAAATGGGTACCCTGGGTAACCTAGTGGTTAAGACGCTGGGCTGCTGATCGGGAGGTCGTGAAATCGAGTGAGTCCGGGCAAGGACTTTGTAATTTCCGACCTCCTGTGGTGGGTCGTGGTTCGGATTCCACGTTAAGTTGTAGGTTGAACAACTGGCTTGACCTTTGTCAGAATGAACAATTGGTTTTGCTTCCGCAAAACCAAGGTTAACCAACGTATATACAGTGTGTCCGTAAAGTCATGGTGGGATTTTAAATAGCTATATTATTGCAACGAAACATGATAATGAGATGAAACAATGCCAAATTTAAGAACAACTCTCAAAGTTGTATCTTGTAGTTAGTCTAGGCTAAGCTTAACCTTTATCTCGTAGTTAGTCTAGGCTGTCCACATGCCTATGTTGAACATGAGCGTAATAGCCCGAAAGTTAATGTGTGGTGTGCTCTAGCACGAGATCGAGTGATTGACCCATTTTTCTTCGCGGAACCCACTGTGACGTCACAGAACTACCTCGCTATGTTGGAACATTTTGCAGTACCCCAATTTATTGACAATAATGTCATCTTTCAGCAAGATGGTGCTCCTCCGCACTATCACTATGCCAACGTTGTTCGAGAATTCCTTAATGAAAAATTTCCACAGAGATGGATAGGAAGAGGAGGATGGAAGCCATGGCCTCCACGCTCTCCGGACCTGACACCTTTGGACTTTTATTTGTGGGGTTACGTCAAGCAAAGCGTGTACAGTGTACCCATTAGGGATATTCATCACTTGCACGAGGGAATCACGGAAGCTATCGCATCCGTCACTCCTGATGTTCTTGGGCGTGTGTGGCTGGAATTGAATCACCGCCTAGATGTCTGCAGGGCTACCAGAGGAGCCCATATCGAACTACGTTAAATAAAGTTATTCTTTTAGAGTTGTTCTTCAATTTGCCTTTTTTCATCTCATTATCATGTTTCGTTGCAATAATATAGCTATTTAAAATCCCACCATGACTTTACGGACACACTGTATAGGCCTATATTGCAGTCCTGCAAAAGGTGACATTCGCAAACATACCTGTGCATTGTACAATTGTATGCAAGATTTGCAATTACACATTTCACGCCGATACTAGGCTTCGCTCAGTCGCCCACTTGTCACCAACTAGGGCTTGGTCGGAGAGTGTAGATACGTGTAAAATTTTACTGAGCGTCACTACAATGTTAAACCTTCTCTCTCATGTTATCATGCCTTTATTAGGTTTCCACCTTTTCACACACAACACACACACACACACACACACACACACACGTACACACCAGGCCCGTAGCCAGGGAGGTCGGGTGTCGAACTACTCCCTCTTGACAGGAAAGGGCCACTTTTGTAACCATAATTATAACTTATGATGTGATATTATAATATATAACATCATTTAGTAAATTAACACTTGCATTTTTTTGTATTTTGTTTTTTGAAGCTTCACAAACTACTCTAAATTACTCTAAACCCCTCTGCAGTGACTTGGTCGTTGCACCAAAAGTCCGCCTTTCTACAATTTCGAACCCCTTTGGGAAGCCTCGCTACGGGACTGCACACACACACACACACACACACACACACACACACACAACGAAAATCTTCCATGCCATTCTATTTCTCATGAACTTATAACTTGTAACCATAGGCGTATGGGATGGCACTTTACGGGGGGGGGGGCGGGGATTTAGCCTAAAAATTTTCACGGCTCCCTGATTTTCTCATAAGCACTATGTGTAGCATAAAATAACACAAAGGTTAGAGTATGAGTAACATATATTAAAGCCTTTTTCATATAAAAAACATTACAATTTACAAAAATGAGATAAAATTTTGCTACAACATTTCTAAATGACAAGCAAAACTATAGCATTGCAGTTGATATCTGCCCTGAAAATTTCAGTATTTGCCCTGAAAATGCTAAATTCCCTAGTCCTGGTGGGGGGGCTGCTCCCCCAGACCCCCCGTCTCATACGCCTATGTTTATAACCATCCATATTTCTTTTTCTTCTATAAATTCTTTCCACATGCAATTGTGCCCTGAAACCAACTATGGTCTCCCATTATGAGAATGTTATTGAAGTTTTATATCAAGTGAATATCAATTAAAACTTATAATTCAAATTTTTTGAAAATTTATGTAAACCTATTGCTAAATTATCACTAATTTAAGTAGAAAAACAGTGTAACATAAAATAACTCAAAACTATTTCTTCACTACTACTGATACCTTCCTCACGTACGTTCCTTCAGGACACTAATTTTGGATCTTGTGGGTTATAATAACCCATCATTTACTTCATTTTTCATATAATACAACAACCCACAAGATCCGGTTTTTCTTATGTAGAATTTAAATCTGAATCTGTTTTTTTTATGGTATTTCTTGTGCAAATTGATATTAACGGAGATATAAGCAATTTTTTGATCGATTAAAATCGATTGAAATAGTATGGTGGTAATTATTCGCTTTACACCTGCGGGTCGATTTTGATATGAGAATAGGTTTTTCTGGTGTGTTTTGGTGTGTTTTATTCAAATCTGACCTTCATTTCTTGTGCAAATGAATTATTGAATGCCCGGTTAGATTAATTGAAATCTATTCTCATATCAAAATCTACCCGCAGGTGTAAAACGAATAATTACCACCATACTATTTCAATCGATTTTAATCGATCAAAAAATTGCTTAATCTTCGTTACTATCAATTTGCACAAGAAATACCATAGAAAAAAATAGATTCAGATTTAAATTCTACATAAGAAAAATTGGGTCTTGTGGGTTGTTGTATTATATGAAAAATGAAGTAAATGATGGGTTATAACCCACAAGAGGTGGAGGAAGAGGTGGTGGTTCAAGACAGAAGTGAATGGAGAAGATTCTGCAACAGCAACCCCACATAGAAGTGGGCTAATAAGGCTGCGGAAGAAGAAGATCCGTTTTTTATTTAATTGTGAAATAACTGAAAGAAAGTACAGGATAGACTTGAGAAGGAGGAGTCAAAATATAATATAAGGAACAAGGTATAATCATTTAATCAATGTGGTACGCAAATACAGTATAATCTCCAAGAAGAAAAGTTACGCCTAAAAAAATAATGTGATGTTTCACAGAAAACATACATTAAGATATAAGGGGTAACTTATTTGTAATAAATCCTTGAAATGTTTATCGTTAGATTTCTATTTTATTTCGAAATTTAACATGCCTATTTTTGTAAATACCAATGAGCTTTCTCGCATGATAGATATGTTAGTTTTTATATCCTTCCAGTCGCTCTTGCTTTTATCAGTATAAATATATCATGCCTCGATTCTTGGACAATATTCCCAATCTTTGTAGGATATATATAATATATATATATGAAAAATTATTTCACGAAAGTGACACGTGAAAAATATTTATGATGAATAAAACCACGAAGGGAAAAGAAACACAAAGGGGTGCTCAAGCGCTTTCGTGTTCCTGAGGATGTCATTAGACGAAAGCGCTTGAGCACCCCTTTGTGTTTCTTTTCCCTTCGTGGTTTTATTCATCATATATATATATACACACCTTATGAACCTTATGTTGTTTCGTGCGTTGGTCTTTCGTCACACGGAGGTCAAGCTGGTGGCCCCACCTCTAGGTCTGGCTTGGTGGAGGAGCGAGTTGCTTTCTTGCGCTCTCCACCATACATAGCCAGGCACGCCCGGCTCATCTGGTACCGTCCTGAGCCAGGCATCCAGTCTTCTCTTGAAGACTTCAACTTTGACCCCGTTACATTTCTGAGGTCCTTTGGAAGCTGGTTGAAAAGTCTTGGCCCCCTGACAACCAAGCTATTTTCCTTCAGAGTTGAGGAGGTCCCTTGTCGGGCCTTTAATTTGGGAACACTACACATTCTGCCTTTCCTATTTTCCAGTGTTGTTTGAATGGTAATTGAGTTTTAGTTTGAAGTTTGGTACCAGTTTTTCGATCATTTTCCATATGTAGATTATGGTGTACCTCTCGCTTCTTCTTTCCAGGGAGTACAGATTTAGTTTACGTAGTCTTTCCCAGTAGTTGAGTTCTTTGCAGCCATCAATCTTGGCTGTGAAATGCCTTTGCGTTTCTTCTAGTTTATTAGTTTCTTCCTTTTTATATGGGGACGTCAAAACTGAGCAGTATTCAAGTTTTGGTATAATCAGTGTTTTAGCAGGGGAATCATTACTGTCCTGTCCCTTCTCTTGAACGTTCTTAGTACCTGTCCGGCGACTCTTTTTGCTTTATTTATCGCTACCTGATTTTGTGTTTCGAATTTCGCATCATCTGTCATTATTATCCCGAGATCGATCGCTTTCGTACTTCTCTGAATTTCCTGTCTATCTGGAGCATAATATGCTGTCTGTTTAAATTCTTCTTTTCTACCATATCACAGGAGCTGAAATTTCTCGGTGTTAAATGACATGTTGTTGTTTTCTGACCATTTGTATATTTTGTTCGTGTCCCTCTGCAAGGCCTCCACTTCATGTACATCGTTGATTTTTCTGCTGAACTTTGTATCGTCTGCAAAGGATGTTACTATACTGTTGCTGTTTACTCCGCTGTCTATATCTGTTAGCATGATAATGAACAGGAGTGGGGCCAGTACTGTCCCTTGTGGTACTGAGCTGCGTACTTCCGATTCTGATGATGATGTACCTTGAATTTTGACGACCTGCAGACGTTCTCTGAAGAAGTTGTAGATCCATTTTCCCACTTTGTCTGTTATTCCCATATATTTCATTTTATGTGCTATTATACCATGGTCACATTTGTCGAAAGCTTTAGCAAAATCTGTGTATATTACATCGTAGTTGTCATTGCCTTCCAATGCATCTAGGATATTGTTGTAGTATTCTATTAGTTGTGATACACATGATCTACCTGATCGGAATCCATGCTGATTTTCGTTGAATCTTTCCCGTGTCTCCAGGAAATCATAAATTTTCTCTCTAACTATTCTTTCAAATACTTTGGTGAGGTGGGACGTCAATGGCACGGGTCTATAGTTCTTTGCTTGAGATCTGTCTCCTCCTTTACATATAGGGACAATGTTTGCTCTTTTCAAGATGCTCGGTATTTCCCCAGTATCTAGGGATCTTCTCCATATCCAGTATAAAGGTGTAGCTATTTCATTTTTTACAGTTTTTAATCAATAATGCGTTCCAATTGTCCAGGACCGGCAGCTGAATGTGGTTTCATTTGTCCTATAGCTCTCGCTACATCTTCTTGAGTAAAATCAAAGTCTGTTATATACTCTCCTTGCAATTCCTCTTCAAAGAATGCATTTATGTCAGGTATCGCTTTGTCACTTTTTGGAGTACTGAAAACTGATTCATATTGAGCTTTCAATGTATCAGATATTTCTTTTGGATCGTCGGTTAGTTCATTATTTCTCGTCCTTAAGGGCCCAATAGCAGCGCGCGTTTTTGTTTTCCTTTTTGCATAGCTATAGAAGTATTTTGGATTTTCCTTTATTGCTTCTACCGCCTTTTCCTCTTCCCTCTCTGTATGGTCCTTAATCAGGGCATGTATTTCCCTATCGATACCCTCCAGTTTTTCTTTTATTGCTTTCCTGTCATTATCTCCGCAGTTGCCTAACTTCGCCTCCACTCTCTTTCTTTTGCGGAATAGTCTTCTCTTTTGCCTCTCTAGCCAGCTCCTCTTTCCTTTTGGCTGTGATTTCAGAGCATATTTTTCTAAAATTCTCAGCGTTTTTTCTTCCAAGGTTGTTAGCATTTCTTCAGTTGTTTTATTCTCGAAAATTGTTCTCCATTCTATTTGGGCCATGTGCGATCTCATTGTTTCCCAATTTATAGTCTTGGAATTTAAGTTAAAGGCCCGAATTTACTTCTTTCCTCAATATGTGTATTGTCTTTTAATGCTGTCGTCATATTTGTTGATATCTCGATTAAGTTGTGGTCTGAGATAATGGTTGAGGTTATTTTTATATCAGCAATCAAGTTCGTGTTATTAGTGAATACCAGATCCAGGCAGTTATTTTTTCTGGTATTTTCTGTTATCTCCTGTGTCAGCATAAGCTCATTTGTGAGAGCCATCAACATTTTTCTTGCTCCTGGTCTTCTCTTTTGCCCCCCTTGTCCTGGTGAATATATATATATATATATTCCTATCCACCTTTCTGTATTTTATAAATGGGAAGTTAAAGTCTCCGCAGATCATTATATTGGGGGATGGGGGGTTTATGGTCTTTATTAGCTTTCTGATGTCATCAATGGCCTCCGAGAATTTTTCGGTTGGGGTGCTTGGAGGTCTATAGATGACTATTACTATCACGTTTAGTTTTTCTATCTTCACTGCTAGGAGTTCCACATAGCTGTTTGATTTACTTATTATCGTCTCTGTCATATGACCTTCCTGTACATATATAGTACAGCCACCTTTACGTCTCGTCGTTCTATCCGCTATTAGTAAGTTGAAGCCCTCTATATTTATCTCTTTCTTATCAATACAATGTTCGCAGTTTTCACAATTTCCTTGGCAATCCTTAAGATGAGTTTCTGTGAGGCATGCGATGTCCGCCCTTGTTTCGTCTATAAATCCTTTCAGGTACGAAACCTTATTGAGTGATTGGTTTGGTCTTATTCCTTGAATATTAGCCAGGACAATTTTTATGTTCTCTGTTTTTCGTCGCCCCTTGTGCATTTCAAGTTCGTTTTCCTTCGATATCGCTTGATTCGTTGCTATATGATCCTCCGAGAGAGATCCGTTTCCGTCTACTTTTACTGGTAGCTTCTTGCCCAGTAGCGGTTTGGTTCGGTGGTTTCCAGCTGTGTCAACTGCATGTGGATGACATTTAGCATCCGTAACGTGACCGCGATGTTGAAAATATTTTCTTGTTCGCTTATTGTGTTCCTATTGTTGTTCCTATTGTTATTGTTATTCCTATTGTCATTTAAACTTTTTCCTTTGTTCTTTGAGTCCGTCGGGAGATGTTGATAGTAGCATTTTTTCTCGAATTTGCAGGTTCCATATTTTGCGTAAGTCCTGCAAATGTCCGGTGGTAGAATTTACACACACACACACACACTCATTTTTATGAGTGAAACCAAGTGAAAAATTGTTGCATTCAACATTCAAAACACCGAATTCAAGTACATCAGAATGAATGAACTTCGTGTTCATTAAATGTCTGCAACAGATTCAAATCATAATTATTACTTGAAATTTTGACTTTATTTACATCATCATCTGAATTTTAAGGGATGTTTGTCCTTTCGCAATCCAGTTAACGTATCATTAGTGATACTACTTTCTCGTTATTAACGTATGACCAAATTATAAACGTAACGTGTCGTAAATTTTACTGGAAAAAAATAATGTTTGTTAAGTATATATATATATATATATATATATATATATATATATGTTACCCACAGACCGTGCATGGAACAAGGAACTCTTCTGGGATATTAAATCCGCTATAGTTCGTACAGTATAATTAATGGTAAATGGCAAATACTGAAGTTTTTCTTTTTCATGATGGAAGCCCAGCATGGGCAACGAGTCACTAGCAAAGAGGCCCCAAAATATAGCTTCCCTCACCAGCCATCTACTAAACAAATAAGCTAAGGAGATAGAATCCAGCTTTGGGACAGGGTCTAGGGTTTAAAGCTAACCTAGACAGCTACATTCAGAACCGTTTGTGTGCAACATAAAAGTATCTCAGGGGACCCTTCCGAGTTGTAGCATATATATATATATATATATATATAAACTTGCAACTTGAATCAAAACTGAAAGTAGAATTTTGTTTAACTCTTTAGCGAGGTCTTTTCTGAGACTGAATAAAATCGTCTGTTAGCCAGAACAAAATCAGTAAAGTGACACTGTGCGATAAAGGGTTAAACTGCAAATTTTGATGACTGTTAAGAAACTTACTTCATTCAAAACAATCAAAGATTGAGCAGAACAGCCGCTTCCCAGTTTCACTCGGGGATAATAAATTATCAGTTAGAAGAGCCAGAAACTGGCACAGATCTCAGTCCAGACTAATGCGGACCATTGCGTTAAGTCCCGATTTATTATTATTACCACTTCACTGACAGAGAAATGGTGTTACCCAATGAGCCATGGCTGCTTGTTCCAATTGGTGATGGCCTGGAGAAGCATCTTCGACTTTCCTAGAGAGATTTCTTCTGGGTTCTAAAATTAGATCAGATAATTACGATCAACCAATCATAATTTACTTACCTTCCGTGCCATATATTTACTGACCCTACGCCGCCTACGGTATACATATGGTATATGTAAGATACAGTATACATACGGTGTACGTAAGAGCCGAGAATGAAAGAATGTTAATAATTAACCATATACAGTAATTCTTACAGAGTACTTTAGCAAATACCTTTAATGATACTACTTAATTCTTATGTATATAACGGGTTTGCCATAAAAAAGGGCTACATTTTAAAAAGGCTATAAAATTAACATTTGTCATTTAATTTTAATAAAACTTCTACACAATAAAACATAATGTGTTTACTTATATGCAAACAAGTTTTCAGACTAAAATATCAAATAATTCAAATTCTATCACCATCTAACGAAAGAGTATGATTTTTCTACTGAACATGCAAAAATTATTAAACCTTTTTAATATTTTTTTATAAAAATAATTTTTAAGGTAAAATTTACCTGAAATTATTAAAAAAATTGTTCGAAATGCTTTCCTTCCATTTCAATAACTTTTTTATTCTTGGCCGGAATTCATCTATGGCTCGATTTACTTGTTCCTGTGGAAGCTCTTCCCATTTTTGAATGATGATCTTGCGTAAATGAGCGACATCTTTTATTCTAGACCTGTAGACTCGCTCTGCTAAGTTCTCCCATATTCCGGCCAAGAATAAAAAATGTTATTGAAATGGAAGGAAAGCATTTCGAACATTTTTTTTAATAATTTCAGGTAAATTTTATGTTAAAAATTATTTTTACAAAAAAAATATTAAAAAGGTTTAATAATTTGCATGTTAAGTAGAAAAATCATACTCTTTCGTTAAATGTTGATAGAATTTTAATTATTTGATATTTTAGTCTGAAAACTTGCTTGCATATAGATAAACACATTATGTTTTATTGTGTAGAAGTTTATTAAAATTAAATGAAAAATGTTGATTTTATAGCCTTTTTAAAATGCACCCTTTTTTTATGGCACACCCGTTATATATGTATTACTATATACTGTATATATACACATCCAGGTAGCATATTTATATCAATATAATGATGAAGAAATTTCGGTGAATCAACCTTTTATTACTGAAACGATAATGACCTGAAGTAACAATATAAATGACAAATTTCGGTATCAATACTGAACTGGGGTTGAAATTGAGTACTGATGTAAAGTCATTATTCAGTAAATACAGAAACAACATTACTTCCTCACCTTTTATGAAAATATATTTTGAAAATGCTGATTGCATTTTATTTTATCAACATAGTGTTGCATCAACATTACATCACTATTAATTTGTGAAATGTCACAGATATCAACCACATTTCATTGATATCAACTATGCATCAACGGTGGATCAATCAACGGTGCTATACACACACACACACACATATATATATAATATATATATATATATATAACCAGACTTGATAAGAACTTTCGTATCTAAACGTAGAGCAGATTGTACAGCACCCTACTCGTATCCCCCAATCGTCTTGGAGATAGGACCAACATTTTTAACTTATTTCTCATTACTCATCTTTTCTTTCTTGGGCTCCTCCAACAACAATCTTATATTTGCTTCCTGTCCTATCACTCGAATTTGGCCTTTGGATCTTTTGACACTTTTGCGCCGCTGATTGGGAGGTCTTCCGGCAGTATTTCTCTGATTTCCCATGGACTGATTACTACTTCCGTAGTTGGGGCCCCTCCGCTTGCGCTGAGCGCATCAGTGAGATGATTCTCTCGGGCATGGAGGTCTATATTTCATATTCTATTCCGACTACTAATGCAAAAAAACATTAGTTTAACTTAATTTGTTCTAATGCTATCCACAACAGAGAGGTGGTTTTCAGAAGGTATCATCGCCATCCAACTCCTGACTCTGACTCTGATTTCTGCCCGTAATCATACAAAATCTGTTTTGCCAAACATTCCTTCATTCGACAAAAATGTGAAAACCTATCTAATTCTAATTCTTCTCGATCTATCTGGCACCTAGCCAGGAACCTCTCCAACAACTTTACTTCTTCTTTCCCTTCTCTTTTCCATTCCGACGGATCAGATGCCGTCTCTTCTCCTGATAAAGCTGACCTCTTCGTCTCAAACTTTCGTCTCCAACTCAACCATGAACGATTCCAGTGCTGTTCCTCCATCTTCTCATCCTCCAACTTAATTATGTCTAAAATTAGAATCTCCTCCAAAGATGTTTCTTCTGCCCTACTTGGGCTCGACTCTAGGAAAGTGTACGGTCCTGATGTTATCCTTCTGTTGTTCTCAAGAACTGTGCTTCTCTTGATGACACCTTGCCTACTCAAACTCTTTCGTCTTTGTCTTTCATCTGGTACTTTTCCTTCCTGATGAAAGTTCGCTTTCATTTAGCGTGTCACAAAAAAAGGGTGACCTCTCTCAACCCTCCAACTATCGTTCAATTGATTTGATTTCTTGTCTTTCTAAAGTCTTTGAATTTATCTTTAATGGAAAGATTCTTAAACACCTCTCTTCTAACAATCTTCTTTCAGATCGTCAGCATGGGTTCCGCAAGGAACGCCCTACTGGCGATCTACTTGTACATTTCTGACCCTTGATCATCCTCCTTTCGGGATTTCAATGAAACCTTTGCTATTGCGCTAAACATCTCAAAAGTTTTTGATAGAGTCTGGCACAAATCTTTAATTTTCAAACAGTCCTCCTTCGGTTTTTATCCTTCTATCTGTGCTTTCATCTGTGATTTCCTTTCTGGCCGATCTACAGCTGCGGTTGTAGATGGCCACTGTTTTTCTTCTAAAGCTATTAGTAATGGTGTTCCTCAGGGTTCTTTCATGTCACCCACTCTTTTCCTTTAATTTTTCAATGATCTATTAGGTCGCACTTCCTGTCCTATTCACTCCTATGCCGATGATTCCACTCTTCTCCACCCACTTCACAAAGCGTTCCTCTCAACAGACACTCAATGCTTCGCGTGGGATGGCTATGGTACACCTGTCCTCTGATCTTTCTACTATCTCTGATTGGGGCTGAGAAAACCTTGTGGCTTTCACTGCTTCAGAAACTCAGCTCCTTCAACTGTCTACCCGTCACAATCTTCCACACGACTATCCCCTTACCTTCAACAATACACGACTTAATTCTTCATTTTCTCTTAACATTCTTGGCGTTTCCTTTTTTCGTGATCTTTCCTGGAAAATCAACTTCTGAGAGGAGAGGTTAGGTGTATTGTACCGCCTCCGCAGTTTCTTCACTCCCACTCAGTTGCTGTCTCTGTACAGGGGTCTTGTCCGCCCCTGTATGGAGTATGGTTCTCATGTGTAGGGTGGTTCAACCCACATATCTCTACTTGAACGTGTGGAATCAAAGGCTTTTTTATCTCTCTCTCTTCACCGTAATGTTGCCTCACTCTCCTTTTGCTATCGTTATTATAACAGACGCTGTTTTTCTGAACTCTCTAACTACATGCCTCCTCCTATAAGAAGAGCACGCAGTACCAGACTTTCTACACATTCTCATTCCTTTTTTGTCCAACATGCTAACGTAAGGGTTAATTGGTATTTTCACTCTTTCATCTACTCAACCGGTCAACTCTCTCTGGAACAGTGTTCCTCAATTTATCTTTCCCCATGTCTATGACCTTCACTCTTTCAAACGCAGAGTGTCCAGGCATCTCGAAAACCTTGGACTTTGATTTTGTCTCTCTTCTTCCCCTGTGGGAGGAGTTTTTCGAACATTTGCCCTTGCTCTCTCCTTCTTGCATTATATATAATATAATATATATAATACCGGGTAGCCCATAATTCAGGAACCATAGGAATAATTGTATTTTTTTCTAATAATTTTGTACTTTCTTATAATGTTTTTTTTCCTTTATTTTCTTTTTGATGAATTACCTGGATGACGTATCGATAAACAAACGACGTGGCATGTTTTTTTCAACAAGACGGTGCACCTCCTCATTATGCCATGCAAGTATGCAAATACCTTGATAAAACGTTCCCCAACAGATGGATTGGTCGAAGAGGTCCTATCACTCCACTCGATTTTTTTCATCAAAAAGAAAATAAAGAAAAAAACATTATTAGAAAGTATAAGAATTATTAGAAGAAAAAATACAATTATTCCTATGGTTCCTGAATTATGAGCCACCCGGTATATATATATATATATATCTATTATGGGCATCAAATTTTTGTGTGACTTATGTACGGAAAATGTAAACTTGTTCATGGTATTTAAAGCATGAAAAATACGATTGAAAAAGAGAGAAGAATGGAAGAAAAAGATGACCAGAATGTTCTGAAGGAAAACGGTGTGGATGAGAGAGGAACAAATGTAAAGATAATATGAAAAGGAGATATCATTCTTGAAGAAGAAAGAAACAAACACAAACTGTGCTGCTGCGGTGATGTCACCAAATGAAGATAAAAATGAGACGATAATAAAGATAAAAATAAGACGATAATGAAGATAAAAATGAGATGATAAAAACTAAAATCGTAGATGATATCGTATGCAAATATTATGCAGAAAAGCATTGCAGATACAGGGACGTGCAATACATCTATGCACATCCGACTTTACGCAGCTTCCATTACCAAAATGGATACTGAAGCAGCCAAAACCATCAACAAACAAGGTAAACAAATTTTTAGGTGTAGTCAACATAATTCAGTTACAGAATATCATCATTCAACAAATACAAAGACAGTCGGCAAATACGGGATCCGAGAGCTGTACAGAATAAATGTAGAAAGAAATTACGTACGATATCATATCGAACTAGATAAAAAAGAAGAGAAAATTCTCTGAAAATCACGGAGCAACTAAAAATGCACCACCAAAGAAAAACGAATCTGAACTACATAAAGAAGAAATTGAAAACGAAAATCTAAAAATTAACCAAGCCAACATACAGGGCCTAACCCAAACCATTCCCTGGACAAAGTCACATACCTGAAAGGTCTTATGCGAGAAACAAGAGCAAACTTTACATGCCTCACGGAAACTCCTCTGAAGGACTGCCAGATGAAGTGTGAAAACTGTGAGTTTTGTATGGACAAAAAAGAAATACAAATTGACAGCTATAACATACTTCGAGTCGAGAGAACAGTAAGACGTAAAGGAGGATGTGCTATTTGTACACATAAAAAACATATGGCAGAAATGACAGTAAGTACAGTACTTCAAACAAATAAGTAAAATTAGTAGCAGCAAAAACTGAAAAATTAAGCACGGTCCTAATTGTGATACCTTCGAACTCTTCAACTAAAAAATTCTCCGATACCATTACAAAGGTCAGGAACCTAGTGAAAACTCTAAACTCCCAATCCCCAATATACAGTAATTCCCTGCGTGATTTTAATTTCCCATTTATGAAATATAAAAGGATAGGAAGAAATAGATGTATAAACGAAGACGGGGGAGGCACACGGGAAGACCAGAAGCAGGCAAAAATTGCTGCTTGCTTTAGTTGATGAATTTAAGTTAACACAAGAAATAACAAAAAATCCAAAAAAAAAACAACTGCCTAGATTTGGTATTCACAAACAACAACAACCCAATTGATAACAGAAATATCCCCACGCGACTGTCGGACCTTTGAAGAATGAAAACAATGCGTTAACCGATGATCTAAAGCAGTGGTCGGCGAACTTTTTTGGGTATTACCCCAAAATATATTTGAGGACGTAATCAGGACGTAAATTCGTAATATTCTAAAATTTAGAATAACGCCACATTTATGTAACAAAATAAAATAAAAATATACGAAAAAAATATCAACACAAAGTGTCTCTCATACCGCACGCATTACCCCCAAAAGTTTTAAATTTACCCCATTTGGGTAATTTACCCCTGTTCCCCGACCACTGATCTAAAGGAAGTATCTGAAATATTCACTGCTCCACATGAATCAGCTTCAGTATCCTCAAAAGTGACAGACTAATAGTTGTTTTATATTGCAAGGGGGAAATATAACGGACTTTGACTTCACAACAGATGATATCACCCGAGATATAGGGGAAGTAAAGGCACACTTGGCACTAGGCTCGGACAAATGGAATGCTACGCTGATTAAAAATTGCAAGAAGGAAATTGCCATGCCCCTATATCACTATATTGGATATGGAGATTATCACTAGACACGGGAGGAAAACCGAGGATCCTGAAGAGAGTGAACATACTTCCAAAATGTAAAGGAGGGGATTGATCTGAGGCTAGAAACTACATGCCAATGTCGCTAACATCTCATCTCACCAAAATATATGAAAGAATAGAAAAAAATCGATGACGTTTTTGGAGATTCGTAAAAATTAAATGATAACCAACTTGGATTCCGGTCAGGAAGATCGTGTCTACCAAAACTAATAGAAAACTACAACAACATTATTGATGCTCTCGAAAAAAATGAAAACTATGATGTGATATACAAAGACTTTGTCAAGGCGTTCGATGAGTGTGACCATGGAATCATAGCATATAAACTGAAAACTCGTAAGTGGGAATAACAGGAAAAGTAGAAAAATGGATATATAATTTCCTTAGTGAGCGGGAACAGGTCGTTATAGTTTAAGGAATATCTTCATCAGAGTCAGAGGTCCGTAGCTCAGTACCACAAAGAACAGTATTAGCTCCATTACAATTCGTAATCATGCTAACTGATATAGATGAAGAAGTTACCAATGATACCACAGTAACATCCTTTGCCGATGACACAAAGATGAGTAGAAAACTAAGAAACCCAGAGGAGATAGGATCTCTACAAAAGACATGAACAGAATCTACAATTGGTCTGAAGGCAATAATATGAAATTTAACACTGATAAATTTCCACTATTATGGTACAGGAAGGAACTAAAATCCATGGAATACTATACCCCAAGTTCGTAAAAAGTCTAAGACAAAAATTTAGGAGTTATAATGACTGATGACGCGAAATTTGAAACACAAAATAAGATAGGTGTAAACAAAGCAAAAATAACAACTGGACAGATACTGAGAACATTTAAAAGAAGAGACAAGAATATAATGATTTCTCTATTGAAAACACTGATCATACGCAAGTTGGAGTATTGCTCGGTTTTAACATTCCCATATAAAAAAGAAGACAGTGGCCAACTAGAGGGAATTCAGAGAAGCTTCATAATCAAAGCAATGCAAAGAACTAAATTACTGGGAAAGGTTACGTGAATTAAATTTATATTCGCTGAGAAAAAGAAGAGAGAAGTACACCATTATTTACACTTGAAAAATAATGGAGGAACTAATGCTTAATTTCACTTTGAACCCTATAACCACTCAAACAACAGTGGAAAGTAGGAAAGGAAGAATGTGTCGTGTTCCCAAACTAAAGGCTAAAGAAATAACATTCTCAACCCTGAAGGCTTTGTGAGAGAGCCAAGACTATTCAACCAACTGTCCAAGGAACTACGAAACAAGACTGGCGTAGTGGTGGAAATCTTCAAAAGAAGATTGAACGCTTGGCTTAGAACAATTCCAGATGAGCCGGAAGTACCTGGCTATATGAAGTGGAGAGCGCAAGAAACCATCTTTCTACTTCACCAGGTCAACTCAAGAGGAGGGGCAACAAGCCTGACCTCTGAAACACCCGAAAGGTTGAAAACATATGTTTCTATGTTTACCATGACATAACGTAACTTCCGGTAAAGAGCAATGGAAACTTTGCAACATATTTCAGACGCACTTCAATTACAATTGTTGCACAATATTTTGTATTTAATTCTATTAGAGATTGACAAAAAAAAATTGTGTTACACGCGTAAAAGCCAGCGTCCGTAGCTCATACTGTAGATAACGCCGTTTCCCAATAAGCGAAATGAAGACAATGAGGTCCGCCGTTCGACTACTGATAATGAGAGTTAATAATCATGTAAGGCAGAGCTTTCCAAACTGGTGTGTCGCGACACATTAGTGTTTTTTGTATTTTGAAAATTTTGATTTTTCTATCAACAAAATCGGCTACAAGATAAACCACCTACTGAAAAATTATCTGATATTTGATATTTGATAACAAAAATTAATTAATGTGTCGTGAAAATTGTTATGCTTAAATAGTTTGTCGCCAACGTTAAAAGTTTGGATTGTAAGGTATTAGCGCAAAGGGCCGCGTTCGTCTGGTCTGAGCGCTGTGTCAGATTCTGACCCTCTTCACTCATTATATATTATTATTATTATTATTATTATTGTAATTATTATTATTAGACAGAATAAACTTTGGAATTGTTAAATAAACTGTCCACGTTACAGACTCCATTCAAAGCAATTGCTCTCCTCTTCGTATGTCCATAATAGTCGAAAAACTCAGTAATGATAATAATAATAATAATAATAATAATAATAATAATAATAACAATTACAAAGACGGATAAGGACATTATTATATAAATAAATTTTAAGATAAAACTAATAATAAATAACAATGACTTTCGACAAACCAAAGATAACAAGTACAGACCCGGAAAAAGTTCGCCTAGGAAGATACAATTTTTAAAATACAAAAAATAAATTTACGAATCAGTGATGATTTGGGTTTTGCTGTTCATATTTTATCACTGTTCCCAAAAAGAGTGAAATATCCCCACCCACCCTCAAAAAAAACTCGGAATTAGTAATTTTTTATGCTTTACAGAAACTTTACATTTGTAGGCGAACTTTTTTTCGAAACTGTGCAACAAACATCGAAATATAATACAGAATTATGAGCAACCAATTCGATAAGTATAAAACAACTACAGTATTTTGCTTTAACTCAGTCAAAGACTTTTCCAAGCCAGTTAAGGAAATGGGGAGAGGGAAAGGTGCAGTGACGAACCCGCTTCACAAAATGTATTTGGCTTAGAGGTTTGCACGAGCCTACTTTTTTAGGCGCAGCCCGACCGGTATCCGTGGGTTTTGGGTCCGGCTCAGTCCGGCTCAGTCCGGCCTGTTATGTTTTGTTTTATTTTGAAGCCCATGTCCTGCTTGGCCTGTAAGAAATTTATAAAAACTGTACCCGGCCCGGCCTGTACCCGTTTTAGTGTAATAGTGGACCTACGTATAATAAATTGATTCGCGAGACTTGTAGATCGTGAGTATATAGTATACAAAAGCAAAGGCGTAGGAGGCGTGGGTCAGGGGGGGGGGGGTCAATTGACACCCCCCATAAATTCAGCCCGACTGAATTTTTTCGGCAATTACCCCTGAAAATTCGGGCAAAAGCCCAGTACACCTATTTTCAATCAACACGATTTCACCCGAAACTTTTTATGATTTTCATATAGGATATCATCTCTTCGCTCGATATGTTCAGATCTTGAACCATGCAATATTTGATTATAGAAAGGAAAACCTGTCGCAAAACGGCAGTATTTAAGTGCCCCGTTTAATATAACCTGTTACAACTTACTCTGTAACTTGTTTGGTGCTCAGCCTTTGTACAGTAGGGTGGATCACTTTTCACTTTTTCAAAAATATTATAGCTGGTCAAAGTTTTTCCCATGATTTGGTTCAGTGGAAGTACACTGACACCATTTTTACGAAAATCGATCAATATTTAGGGGTCGCGCATCGACCTTGAAAATTTCAATTTTGGAAATTTGGCCAAATTGACAATTTTTTACTGAATAAAGATAAATCATCAAATGACCATATTTTCTGAATCCTCTCAGTGAAAGAAATCCTCTCAGATACTTACCAAGTTGATCGGACAAGTGGTTTAGAAGTTACACTCACCTAGAAATAACATTAAAATTTAAAAATACCGTATTTGTCCCCGTTATGGACGTAATCATAGCATCAGTAGCTGGCGCATCCTAAAATCCCAATTACACAACACGCTATGTCTATGACCAATATTTTTACTAATCACAGTTTGCTTTTTCCAGATCAACTGTGTCAATTGATTCTTGTTTGATAAGTCTAGACTTTAGTACAATGGATAAACTGTTAACAACCAGGAGTGGGAAGACTCTGAAAGTTACTTATTCTGGAAAAGAGAAAGCAGCAACAACAGCACCACCTTCTCTAAGGTCAGCCACGGACGTCTTCTTAATTGGTCAGCCATCTTCCTCGATCGGTGGTGCCAAATTGCCAACCACCCATCAAGTTCTCCAGTACTTCTTCTATGCCAAGCAGGAAACTACTGACAGGAAGGCCGCCGTAAAAGACACGGTGGCCAATGTTCTGGGACATCGGAGCTCCCGATGCTATTGAAGAGATACAGAAAAGTCGACTGCTCTCAGACAACAACAAACAAGAAGATATTAAATTTTATGAGGATCAACGGGGCCTGCGCCAGGCAACAATGAGTGGGAATGATAAAGTGTTCGTTGTCAAGAGAAAACGGCAACTCTCAAGACAACAATCTCGTGATGAGCCAGGCACCTCAAAAACGAAATTAGGAACCGAAGCTGAGAGCGACGATGAATCTATAGAAAGCAGATCATCGAGCAACTCCGAATCACAGCTAGAACCACCATACCGACAGCCGAGAGAATCAACTGTATCAATCAGCCTTCCTCACCGCATCCTCAATGCACCGGCTGTTATTGAAGTGGCTGATCGCTTCCGGATGTCCAATAATCAGGTGTGTATATATCAGTAATGATCTTTCCTTGACAAAGATATAAGACGTAACGACGGAAAATTTAGTGATTATTTTGTCACATAAAAACCATACGCATCCTTGTCAATTTCCTTTCAATTTCGCACATAGGTGGCAAGTGTCGTGGCGGCAGTCCTACGTTCGGCAGATCCGCCCGCAGACCTGGACAAATTCAGTATCTCGAAGGACACGTCTCGCCGTGGAAGAGTGGCACATCGTTGTGAAGTGTCGACAGCTGTGCAGAAATCCTTCGTATCTCCGAGGCATGCTGTCGTCCACTGGGACGGTAAAGTAATCAAGGTCAGTTTTGGCCTCCACCGTGGACGACAGTGAATTAACATGTTCCAGTGACGACAGTGGATTGACATATTCCAGTGGACGATAATGGATTGGCATGTATGACATACGTTTCGGACTCTCTTGGATCATTGGAGCACCGCCAGGCGGATTCTCATCTCCGGAGCTCCCCAATGCACAGAAGGAAAGTTGCTGGCCGTTCCGACTGTTGCTGGACGGCACCGGTCTGTCCCAGGCCAGGTGACCTTTCGTGCTCTCAAAGACTGGGATGCGAGAACAACGTGATTGGACTGTGCTTCGACACAACTTCCTCCAATACGGGGAGGGTGCAGGGTGCGGTGATCCGGCTGGAGAACATGCTTGGTAAACCGCTCTTCCAGCGGGCTGCCGCCATCACGTTATGGAGCTGCATCGTGGGGGCAGTGGTCATCACCCGCGTTTGGAAGAACCACAGCACCAACTGAACCTTTGTTCCAGTATATGAGGAGAAGGTGATTTCAAGTCTAAGCGCATTTGTTTTCTCCAATGATTTTTTGCCTTCAGAGCAATTGAGATATCAGCGTCCTTCTACTAATGATGTTAATAGCAGTCGAAAAGGGAAACTTCAGTCATTTTCATGCAATATTTTCATAACTCCCCTTCAGGTGGGACAAGCTCGACCTCTCGACTTATCGCGAGCTGGAGATCGAGCATTTGGCGGAGGTGACGTGGCTGATGGAGCTCCGAGATGAGGCAGTCAAGTTCCTCGGCACCGCTTCTGGTTGTCAGAGAAGACTACCGAGAAGTGGCGGAGATTACACTCCTGGTACTCGGGGCCCAGCCACATCGTGGCACACACTTCATGCGCCCAGGAGCCTACCATCATGCGAGGTGATGGCCAAGTTGGTATTTGAATTAGAAGTTAAATATTGTATTGCCTTCTGCAAAACAGCCATTTGAAGTCCCTACCAGAAAAAAATAAGATAAATAATTTACCATTAAACAAACTTATATGGAGTGGTATCGGTATTTATACATCACAGTGCGTATTCGTTTCAGATCATCTACTACACGAAGCTCCTGATGTTCAGCGGTCAGCTGGAGTTCGACGACGAGCTAGTACAGAAACTTCAGAGAGTGGTACTATTTACTGCACTCCTCTACGCACCTGCCTGGCTGGCGGCTCCTGTCGCAGCTGATGCCCCGCTGAATGACCTTGTGTGTACCAGCGTCTTCTGCAGTACAGGGCTGTGGATCGCGAGATTGCAGAGGCTTCACTGGCAGTGATCAGGCGGCACTTGTGTATCTGAGGCCTCAGACGGCCGTTTTCGCCCTCTGCAGTGACAAAGTGGAAGACACTGTGAAGCACGAGATGGCAAAGAAGCTGTGCCTCCTCGCTGTGCCCGAGGACTTCACGTATAACAACGTCTCGGTTGATGACACGACGCGCCTTCCGGACCTGATCGACGAGTCATCGTGGTTCGTGTTCACAGGCCTGCAGGTGTGCGCGTCTACGTGGCTCACTCTGCCGGTGAATAAGTGGGATCAGGATAAGAACTACTGTGATCTGAAGAATGTCATCTCGCATCTGAAAGTTACCAACGACGTGGCAGAGAGAGGGATAAAACTGATAGAAGATTACGCGAACACTGTCACAAAAGACGAGTCACAGCTGCAGGGTCTTCTTCAGCTCGTGGAAAAGAGCCGGAAAGAACTCGGTGACTTCAAGAAGTCGTCACTTGCCAAGATGACGTAGCGCAGAGGAAAGGGAGTTAGCAGAGAGAGTACATGGCGCACGCCTTAAGATGACGTGTGTTCTAACCACGATTCATACAGTTTTGAACTAGTTAGGGGCACCGGAGTAAGTGCCTTTAGTGATATCGGTAAACCGTTTTAATACAAAATACATTTGATCTTTCCTTATTCGTTTTATCTTATCCTAAAAAGCAGACAATGGCAGACAGCATATGGAGGTACGGGACAAATACGGTATTTTAAATTTTAATGCTATCTCAAGGTGAGTATAACTTCTAAACCACTTGTCCTATCAACTTGGTAAGTATCTGAGAGGATTTCTTTCACTGAGAGGATTCAGAAAATATGGTCATTTGATGATTTATCTTTATTCAGTAAAAAATTGTCAATTTGGCCAAATTTCCAAAATTGAAATTTTCAAGGTCGATGCGTGACCCCTAAATATTGATCGATTTTCGTAAAAATGGTGTCAGTGTACTTCCACTGAACCAAATCATGGGAAAAACTTTGACCAGCTATAATTTTTTAAAAAAAGTGAAAAGTGATCCACCCTATTGTACAGTTATGTATACCGACAAATAGTGCTTAATAAAAATATGACTTAAAAATCGATTTTCGGTTTCGCTTAATTTTTCGGGCAAAACTTGCTTGCCCCACCCCGGACAAAATCGTCCCCTGACGCCTATGTACAGAAGCCGCATTGTAGTTTATAAACATTTGAATGCTGCTACTTACTACAATTAAATTACAAGTTTTTTATGCAAGAATGAGATCGTCAACATTATCTTCTTTTAAGCGAGTTCTTCTTCGTTCGATGACTAATCCTGATCCACTGAAATTCCTTTCACCTGATGTACTTGATCTTGATGGGTACTTGGGTAGACACAAATATTTTCTGGCTAGATGTCATAGTTGAGGGAATTAATTTTCATGTGACGTCCACCATTCAAGAATGTCAGTGTCGTTTTCACATGTATAGTCTCCCTTCATATACTTCTCAGCCTCATCTTCAATATGTATACACACACACACACACACACACACACACACACACACATATATATATATATATATATATATATATATATATATATATATATATATATAAAATACTTCTTACCAAGACTACTTAAAAAGCTCCTGGCAAAACCTGGCAACCCTGAGACCCTAAGAGCGTGAGGAGTGCATCCATGCATTGTACATGTTTTAAACTTTCATGAAATTATTAGCTACTTACTTACTTTATGTTACTTTATGCGAGTTCGAACGACGGTTCAGGATCGACCTGCGGTCGATCCCTCTGCAGCATCCCGCCTCATTTGCGGCATTTGGTGAAGGAGGGAATTGCTGTCTGATCTCCTCTTCTCCACAGGAATCACTCTTAGAAGTTATTCATTTCTAAGGTTAGGGACAAAGCCCTCAAGTATTTTCCATATGTATATTATTGTGTACCGCTCGCGCCTTCTTTCGAGAGAGTAGAGTTCCAGGGATTGTAGTCGAGACCAGTAGTCTTCATCTTCCGTTTCCTCTATCTTAGACGTAAAAGTCCTTTGTATAGCTTCAGTGTTCACAATGTCTCGTTTTCTGTATGGGCTTATGAGTACTGAGCAATACTCAATTATTGGGAGGACTAAACTCTTCCATAATTTGGGCATGATGTTTGTTTTTCTGCTGAGGAAACTCTTCCACATGATTCCCATTATTTTTCTAGCCGTTGTAATTTTGATGCTGTAGTGCTCTCTGAATTCTGTATCTGACAATATTATTACTCCAAGATCCCTAACTTGTGGATTTGGTGTTATCTGTTTGTCTTGCAGAGTTTTGTACCTTTTATTCTGCAGCTCCTTGTTATTACCATATCTTAGAAGTTGGAATTTTTCTTCGTTGAACTTCATATTGTTGTCTTCTGCCCACTTAAATAATGTTTCAATGTCGTTTTGTAATTTTCCTATGTCACCTTCGTTCAGTATTTCCTTACATATCTTTGTGTCATCTGCGAAACATGATACAATACTGTCATTGATATCTGCATCAATATCTGCAATCATTATTATGAACAGCAACGGAGCTGATACTGTCCCTTGTGGACAGAACTCACAACTTCCAAGACTTCGGATTTAACTCCGTTTACTACCACTCTTTGTGTTCTTTGCGTCAAGAAATTAAATAGTCATCTCCCTAGCCTTCCAGTAATTCCTGTATTCTTAAGTTTGTGTGCTATGATTCCATGGGCACATTTATCGAAGGCTTTAGCAAAGTCAATATATATTATATCTATGTTTTGTCTTCGACACAATGTTTCCAACATTTTCTCGTGGTGGTATAATAGCTGTCATAGGCATGATCTTCCAGCCTTGAAGCCATGTTAATTTGGGTTGTATAAGTCTTTTTCTTGTAGGTAGTAGGTAGTTTTGCCTCTAATTATACGTTCAAAGCACTTTATAAGGTGTGAGGTGAGAGCCACTGGCCGATAATTCTTGGGCATTGCTCTGTTACCACCTTTAAATAGGGGGGGGGGCAATGTTCGCGTTCTTTAATGGGAATGGAATTTGTCCTCTGTCGAGTGATTTCCTCCATAGTAAGTATAGCGGTTTGGCAATACTCTCTTTACATTTCTTCAGAAATGTGGCACTCCATGTGTCTGGCCCTGGCGCTGAATTGTCTCGCATCTGTGATAAAGCATTAATTACATCTCCTTCCGAGAACTCGAAGTCTATTAATAGGTTTGTGCCGGAATTTGTTCTAGGCTGATCTGTATCTGTATCGAAAAATTCTTTTGGGTTTTCTACTGCCATCTCGGACTTAGGTGTGCTAAACACAGAGTTAAATTGTTCTCTAAGCAGTTCGCTTGTTTTTTTCGGGTCATTTGTGTATTTGGCCTCCCCATCTATCAACTGACCAATACTCTCCTTACACTGCATTTTCCTTTTCGCAAACGTGTAGAAATATTTTGGGTTATTTTTTGTTTTCTGCTACTTTGTTTTCATCCTCATTTGTCTTATGTATGAATGTTTGCTTTAGGTCCATTTCTACTTCGCCTATTTTCCTCTCTAGTTTGAGTCTCTTTGCATCAGTTCCGCATTTGTGGAGATGTTTTACGGTTTTTCTCCGTTGTCTGAATAGTGTCCTGATTTTCTTCTCGAGCTTACTACGTTTTCTTTTCTGTCTCTCTGGAACATGTTTCAGTATTATAGGTTTGGTTTCAGTCTCTGTTATACATAGCATTTCTTGTGGAGTCTTTTTGTGAAGTAGCAATTCCCAATTTACTTCCTTTAAATCTCTATTTACGTTTTTCCCAATTTACTTTCTTTGAATTTATGTTTAAGCCTTTAAATATTCCTTCTTTTCTGGTGACTTCACAGATTTCCTGGGTAAGTGCGTAATGTTCCATAATATCTAATAGCATTGTTGCTTGGGTTCTTTCATCTTTTGTAATGTTGCCATGAAACTTCTCGACATATACAACTTCGTCATTTTTTTTCCATGTTATGAATGGGAAACTAAAATCTCCGAAAATTAGAATGTGTGTTGTTGGAGTTTCAAGTAATTTTAATATGTTTTCTATTTTATTTGTAGCAAACTAGAATTCACTTTTTGTGGTATTTAGTGGTATGTAGATGTTCATAATGTTTAGGTTCACTTCTTTTACACTTAACATAATAATTTCGACTGTGCTGTTTGGTTTGTTTACCTTCACCTCACATGTGTATGTGTTTTTCACGTAGATGCGACACCCTCCCCCTAATCTAGCCACTCTATCTGCTCTGTGTATGTTGTAGTCCAACATTGCTATTTCAGTATCCTCGATGCAGTTTTCACAGCCTTTTTCGCATTTATGTAAGTGTGTTTCTGTTAGGCATATGATATCTGTGCTGGCTTCTGGCTGCTGGTTTGTCAGAGGAAGGACTTACAAAATGGCCTCTTCGCTACCCCGATTTATCTCCTTTGAACTTCTATCTTCGGGCGTTTTGAAAACAAAAGTCTCCCATGACAAACCAAGGAATCTTCAGGAGCTAAAACAACGTATCCGTGATGGTGTCATGTCCATCCCTGAAGCTGTGCTGGAAAATATGTTTTCCGAATTTGAACGCCGAATAAAATTAATTATAGCTAATGATGGAAGACACGTAAAAGTTTATTAACTGAATTAAATGAAACTTAAAACCCTTCAGAATAAGTCATTTGGATTTTGCTGCTATCTGAAGTAATAAATATATAATTAAGATTGGTATATTAATTTTGGGACTCCCTGTACATGTAAATGTAAACAACTGTTAAGAAAATTCAAGACTTTAATCACATGATTTTTTTTAAATTTTTTCGATACCTGTAAAACTAAAATGGCAAATAATATTTGTTTTGGGTATATTGATTTTGGGACACCCTGTATTTAAACCTTTCTAAGCATTTTTTTTAAAGAAAAATTGCAATCTTTTAAGTATTTGAAGCATCTTCCAAAATCTTGCTTTTGAAAATTAGAAAAATCATTATCGGAAAAATTGTAAACTTTTCACCATTATATTTGCAGTAAATTGTACGAGTGAGAAAATGGCCTGAACTTTTTTCTTTTGTTTTGAAGCTCTCGGTAATGAAATTAGAATTATCCTCCATCCATTAGAACAGCATCCTAATCCATATGCAAAAATATTGGTTCTTACTAAGGAAAAGGTAAATTAGCACAGAACATGAGTCACTTGAAGATATGCACCAAAATAAATTGGGGGAATCCATACTCCAAAACCATTAAATTGTAAGTTAAGTTAAAAAAAATAGCCACCGGAATATTATTAATTTCCTCTTAGCAGATGAGCCTTCGAATTAGAACTTTATTTGTTGAAAGTAAAACCGAAATGTAAATATGAATTTATTGATAAGATGACGCTGCAATGTAAACAAACCGGTCTCGGGCAAGGTCAATACGCCTTCAACACGAAGAAAGTCTGTTAAACTTCAACGGTTTATTCTGTTCTTTTTTGGTAACGTTTTCCTAATTATAGAAAATAGCATAATCACTTTAGATTTCAGAGAAAACGTTGATTTAACAAGTTACTATTTTCTACAAGAAGAATATTAAACGGCCACTTTTAAGGGTAAAATTGATTACTGGAAGCATATGTACGATTAGCGGTAATTGTTTTAACACACCTTAAATGTTTTGTGAATTAATACGTTTTATTTCATATTCATTCTTACAATTATTTTCTTTATAAATAAATGTACACTCACTCTTCCTTTTCCTTCAGCAGCTTTTATGATAGTTTGGAGTGGAATTCATATGGTCGAGCGGTTAATTTTTTAGTATTAGATAGGCCTACAGACTAGTGATAGGCTAGTGATAGTGATAGTACTACATAGGCCTATAGTAATTGCTTATCAACTTGGCGATCCGATGAAAATTTCCTATTAGATTTACTGCCTTCATCGATAATAAAAAACCTATGCTTTTTCGTTATAAAAATATGTGTACAAGTGAAAGTCTTCAAAAGACCTTGTTAAGTAGTTTTCATTTAAATTATTAAAGTGATTGCCTTCGGTATTAAGCGTAACCCGTGGTAAAGAGAGAAAACACCTATAAGCTACGTACGCAAGGCATCTGTCGTAATCATTTAAACACAAGCAACTCACTGTGCTCAGTTGTTTCACTGGGATAGGTGTACTCTATTGGTTTGTTAATTTATTCACTCAGAATTTGTAAAAAGATTAACACGGCTTCCTCGCCTAAACCTAAAGCAATGTTTCCCACAAGGCGAGCTCCGAGTTAAAATTTCCCTTGCTTGTTGCTTTTTTTGTTTACGATAACAGACGGAAAACCACCAGACGTATAATTATGTATTTTCTTTACTTTTCTTCTCGAAATGGTTTTGAGGACATCGATGATGGAAAGTTTGGTTCGAAAAAATACGTTACGTCTTGTTTGTTCTTAATGAGGTCTCATGGTATAGTTTCTGTGATTGTAGGCCCAATGCCTACATATGCTTTTGTTCTTTAGTTCTACCTATGGTAATTTTCCCTATTCCCAATAGGCTTCATCCCAAAACCCAAAGCAATTTGTAGTTATATGATATAATATATTAATATTTTGTATTAAATTATGACATAAAAATACAGTATACGATACTACATTGTGGGCTTGTTTAGGTCTAGACTAAAATAGGCTTTCTTGTAAACTGTAATGTGAACTGTAATGTAAACTGTATGACAGGAGAGTATAGTTTTCCATATTTATTAAATAACTAAATATTACCAATTTTTAGCATACCTATTTTAAGTCTTTTTAATTATAAGTAAACACATTTCATTAAAACTCACACACACACACACACACAATATATATATATATATATATATATATATATATGCCTAAGGCATTATAACAATT
>JAJOZX010001742.1:0-45000 GCA_023014485.1 Bathynomus jamesi | reverse complement strand
CGTATATAGGCAGTTCACCTCATCAACCAAAATCCGAGCATATTTTATGACAAATTTACCAAATGTGCCACAAGATGCCACTTCGTCTTTTCAATAACCCTCCATTAATTTATTATCTCACAATTCTTTTTATACAATCGACAAAATGAACACCAACAATTAACCTGAGAGACCTCCACTCATTAAAATCATTACATCACGTAATCCATACAATTATCGAACCTTCATCAAAGGAGGAATTCACGTCATTCAATTACAGTAATGATATATATATATATATATATATATATATATATATATATATATGATATTTTGCGTAACCTACATGCAATCTATAAATCAATATTTGTTACGTTAAATTTAATCAAGAATAACTCAAGTTTACGAATTTGAAGTTCCTCTTTTTTCTAAATTAAGCTTTATCGGGTTGAAAAATGATTAAGTCATTTACCATTCATTAAATTTAAAGTTAAATAAGGAATTTTCTCTTCTGAAAATAGTTTAATTGATATAAATTTGCGTTCCATACTAAAAAAAAACTTTCCCAAAATGCAATTAGTTATATTCATGCGTAATTTGGAAGTCGTTAATAGTTGATTTAGATCACCAATGTACCTTTAATGTTTTTTCCAAAAAATAAAACACGTATATATATATATATATATATATATATATATATATATATGGGATGAATTTCACAATTAAACACGTGAAATGAATGAATGATGTAATCCACAAGGAAAAAAAAAATGATTCCAAGGCCTTTCCTGTATTCAGAAGTACACCTCGTCCAGGGAACAGGCTCGTCATTCCCTGACGAGGTGATCTTCTGAATACACGAAAGGCCTTGGAATCATTTTTCTTTTTCCTTGTGGGTTTACATCATTCATTCATTCATTTCACGTGTTTAATTGTGAAATTCATCCCATATATATATATATTATATATAAAACCTTTGGTTACCTTTGATTAGCTTCCGCCCGAATTGTTCATTCTGACGAAGGTCAAGCTTTTCACTCCACCTTAGACCTACAGTTTAACGTGGAATCCGAACCACGCCCCATCAGCAGCCCAGCGTCTTAACCACTAGGCCACCTAGGGTACCCATTTATCTACCAACCACTTTCTTTATTGTGTGGAAGGATGAACAGCTGGGTTTTGCTGCGCACCGGCTGCCGTCGGGTCTCGAACCCGGGTCGATGGATTCGTAGTCAGCGACGCTAACCACTACACCACCGAGGCGCATATATATTTGTTTCGTTCTTTCGCTCTTATCTTGCGCGGATAATTCTCCTATACAAAGCGTCGTTCTTTACGTTAATTATACTGCGTGTTTGCAGTTATAATATATATATATATATAAAGTTTTGTGCATTCTACTTTTAAAGAAAGAAGAAACCTGAAGCTGTTTTGAGGATTTTTAAATGGTGTGTTGTCTCATTAGGAACATCTCATTTAGAAGAGTTTTATTTTTGGAAAAAAACATTCACAAAACTGAAGATTAAATTACACGTTAAACAAATATATATATATATATATATATATTATATATATATTATATATATATAATATATATATTATATATATTATAATATAAGGGTGGTCCAAGAAATGAATTTTTATTTTGTACTTCCTCAAGGCTGCCCTTGTTTGAAATCATAAAAGGATAATTTCTATAAAAAATGAGCTCATTCCGACTATATTTAGAGGTCGCTACAAAATGAATAATTTTCTCTTAAATGAAAAGAATAACTAAATTTGACGAAAGAACATGCAAATAGCTTTTAATTCTGTAAAGACGCTTTAGAGGGGGTAGGAAACGTTCGTCGATGGGTCTCAACAATGCGGAGAATGAATTGTTTTGTTGGTAAACGTTGTATTGTACCGTTGAATAAGAGCAATCGCTCTCTCTCTGCAGAGTCATTGACAACCTTCATCTTTACTTGGCTAATCACTTCGTGGTTTCGAAAGAAACTCTTGAGCAATCTTCTTTTTGTTTTTATCCAGTACATCGAAGAGTTGAGCCATCTTCTCGCTGACGTAAGTTCCCAATGGGTTTGCTGTTTTGAGCAGCTTTGAATCGAGACACTTCAGACCTTTCGCTTTTGCAGGATGAGATAATGTTTTAATCATATTTTCTTTTACTTTACTGTCCAACCCATCGTCAAAAAGTGACAGTTCATTCAGCTCTTCCTGAGAAGTACCAGAGATATCTCTTAAATGCCTTGAGTGCAATTTCAGCCAAAACCCTCGTTTGGATAAGTCTCCATAACTGCTAGAAAAGCTAGGTCGTTTCTAGGGGCCCTCACTGCCAAGGGTGCTTCATGCCAATATTTACTATAAACAAGTGCCACAAAGAGACAAAAATATTTCAGACCCTTTTTTTCATGAGCAGCAAGTTTCATTTGCTCCTGGAAGAGAAAAATCTTCAAAGCATAGGTAGCTTTTGCCATCCAGCGAGCCTGATGAAGAGCTCCTGGAGCTCTGATGTTGTACTTCTTAGGCAAACTTCCTCCCAGGAAAATTAGAGAAAGATGGAGGAATTCACTGTAGTCATCTCTTGAGATCTTGAGAAGCTGCCGTTCTGAAGAGCGTCGGAGAGGTACTGTATCATCTCTTGACAGAGTTCTCACAAGTTTCCTTCAAAAAGTTCCATTCCTGCTGATATAAGGTTTTCTTTATCGATAACTGGCCATTGTGTCATGAATCGCTTAAACAATGAGACTTGTGGTCCTTTCGAAGGTTCAAGAATATTAGAAAATACGTTAGCCAAAACGACTTCATACACATGATGACGACATGCTATCCACGTCAGAGAGCGACCTACAGCTCTCTCTATCAGGGTACAATTCATATGTATATTTATTGTATAATGTACATAAGACTATATTATATATGGGTATGCTACATATATTTTATACATATGTATAAATGCAAAGCATGTTTAATATATACACTAATTTATAGTTTATATACATTTTAGTATAATGCATGTAGCAGCTTTGTAGCTCCTAAATATTCTAAAATAATTCCTAATATGAATAGTCAATATTTATAATACATATTATATATTTAATGAGATTTTTACTTACCAAAAATATACAAAGTTTATTTCTGCTTCATCACGAAATCAATGTTTCACCCACATCATGCAGCTGCCTACTACACACCGCATTAAGAGGCCCCACATTTCCAGCCTTTGCTTGTCAAAATCTGCAAACTCAGGGTGAATCAAATCACTGCTTGATTCAAGCTCACTCAACCCAAGACGAATTAATATGTGGGTTTTGTACATGTATAATTTTGTATATTGTGTATCCTCTGCAGATATCTCTCGTAACCTAGATTAATATATATATATATATTATATATATATATATATATATATATATATATATATGGGATGAATTTCACAATAAAACACGTGAAATGAATGAATGCTGCAAACCCACAAGGAAAAAGAAAAACGATTCCAAGTCCCTGACGAGGTGTAGCTTTGAATACACGAAAGGCCTTGGAATCGCTTTTCTTTTTCCTTGTGGGTTTGCAGCAGCATATATATATATATATATATATATATATATATATATATATATGGGATTGAACTCAGAATGGTCCCCTGAGGTTCTTTCATGATACACACAGACCGTGCATGGAACAAGGAACTTTTCTGGGAAAATTAAATCCATTATAGTCCGAATAAGTAATGGTAAATGACAAATACTATAGTTTTTCTTTTTCATGGTAAGGGAAACTATATTTTTGGGGCCTCTTTGCGAGTGACCCGTTGTCTACGTCTGGCTAACATCATGAAAAATAAAAAACTATAGTGTTTGTCATTTACCATTACTTATACGGACTATAGTAGATTTAATTTTCCCAGAAGATTTCCTTGTTCCATGCACGGTCTGTGTGTATCATATATATATATATATATATATATATATATATATATATATATATATATATATATAGGGCCTATCAGAGGGGGGGCTAGGAGGGCCATTTGCCCTGGGTCTCAAGCTTAAGGGAGGCCTCAAATTTAGAAACTTTCAGGTTTGAATATAATGTTTTGCAGTGAAAGTAATAATTGGGTTTAGCTATGGGCCTCAAAAGCTGGAAGTGGCCCGGGCCTCACTGGACCTCTGAGAGGGCCTGTATATATATATATATATATGTTAAACACAGACCGTGCATGGAACAAGGAACTCTTCTGGGAAATTACATCCACTATAGTTCGAATAAGTAATGATAAATGACAAATACTACAGTTTTTTTCTTTTTCATGATGGAAAGCCCAACGTGGGCACCGGGTTACTCGCAAAGAGGCCCAAAAATATAGCTTTCCTCATCAGCTATCTGCAAAGCAGATAGGATCCAGCTTTGGGACAGGATCTAGGGTTTACAGCTTACACCTAGCCTACTACATTCAGAACCTCAATATACGCAAGAAACTCGTTGCATCATGAAAAAGAAAAAACTATAGTATTTGTCATTTATCATTACTTATTCGAACTATAGTGGATGTAATTTCCCAGAAGAGTTCCTTGTTCCATGCACAGTCTGTGTTTAACATATAAGTTTCTCAGGGGACCATTCTGAGTTTATATTATATATATATATATATATATAATACTGTATATGGTGTGTGTGTGTGTGTGTCTGTGTTTAACATATAAGTTTCTCAGGGGACCATTCTGAGTTTATATATATATATGTACAGGGTGGGCCGTAAGTTTCCATACATAGGAAAATTTAAATTATGGTCTTCACGTGCGTCGGTATTTGGATCAGCAGTTTCCGGATGCTTGGATTGGTCGGCGTGGTCCTGTGGAGTGGCCTCCCAGATCCCAGATCTCACCCCACTTGATTTCTATCTTTGGGGGCACTTGAAGGCCATGGTGTATCAGGAAAAGATACGAGACATAAATCATCTAAAGGAACGTATCACCACGCCATTACAAGCATAACGTCAACTGTGCTAATGCGTGTTCATCAACAGTGGGGAACACGTATTGAAATGTGTTTCAAAACAATGGCAACCATGTAGAGCATATTATATAAATAAAAATGGTTGTCCATAAAAAAATGTTTATTTTCCCTATGTATGGAAACTTACGGCCCACCCTGTATATATATATATATATATATGTGTGTGTGTGTGTGTGTGTGTGTGTGTGTGTGTGTGTGTGTGGAGACAAATACGTGGCTATAACAACTAACTACCATCACTCCTTCCGATGACGCCATCCATAGTCCCCAAACAAGGTTCCTGGTCAGTAGAAGTGAAACGATGCTCCATGAAACCACGCAACGTTGGTTCGAGTTCCATTTGTTCGTAGTTTCCTATTTTAATGCCTTTTACCTTTCCATCTTATTTAAGTGCGGTTATTGCACTTAAAATGCGCTGACATGGTTAACCTTTTGCCAACTATTTTCGAATGGTTAATCCAACTATGTTAAGACTGCACTAATCAGCTACGTTCGTTACCAACAGAAAATAAACGTTCTAAATGCAATCATCACACGTTGAATTAATCATTTGGAGTTGTTAAAAGAGAGAGAGAGAGAGAGAGAGAGAGAGAGAGAGAGAGAGAGAGAGAGAGAGAGAGAGTAAACAAAAACCATTAAAAATAGCTTCGATGCGATTATAGGTGACAAAAATAAAATACAAAAATAGCATTGTAATAAATGCATCTCTGAACAGAAATGAACATCTTCTTCATTCCTTTTTAATATTTGACGTCAAACTCGGAAGTAAAATATTCTGTGCGAGATCAAGTCAGCTTTTATTGTTAGCATTATTTTCAATGCAACGGAGAATGACGTGTTGTGACGTGTTTTGACGGCAACCATAAATAACATCAGTAACTTTACTGGCGACGATCGTAACCCGTGCCGAGTCGAATACCAAAATAGATTTTATATAATTTTTCAACTCTTGTTTACGGTGTGCTAGAACTTAGATATTTATAGGTTGTACTGACATTATGCGTGTAGTATACGCATTCATTCACGGTACTGTGAATGAACGTGTATATATATAATACACGCTGAGAATGAAAATTAAAAGTTTTAATATCAGAATAAAGTATACGTTCAACTTAAAAGTTATTTACTGAATAAAACAGATATATTTCGCCTACTTAGACAAGTACACATTATAACTTTATTGGCAACTGTGTTTTGTTTCAAAGAAAATTCAGAGTTCTGATTTCACTGTATTAAAATGTTTTCATATTTTTCTTTTCTACAAATACGAATCTGTCGTGCGTGACAATGGGTATATAATTTTATACAAAATTAAGGAAATTGGGCCTCGTGTTCTTCTTCCTTTTTCAACTGCGGATATAGGCTTACATTGTTAGTATCTTCAGCCTACTCTCACACAGAAAATACCTTTAATATTTTGTAATAACTGTATCGTAACATAAAATTCATTGTAACAGAAACATTATCTTGTAGTACTCATTAACCTGGTCAAGAATTTTACTTCGAGTTGGCCTGGTGAAGTAGTGAATTGGTTTCTTGTACTCTCCACCTCACATAGCCAGGTACACCCGGCTCATCGGGGATTGTTCTGAGCCACGCGTCTAATCTTCTTTTCAAGATGTCCACTGCAACACCATTCGTGTTCCTTACGTCTTTAGGCAGCTGATTAAACAGTTTTGGTCCTCTCATAACAAAACTATTTTCTTTCAGGGTTAAGGATGTTCCCTGTCTCTCCTTTAATTTGGGAACACGACACAGTCTTCCTTTTCTACTTTCCACCGTTGTTTGGGGAGTTACAGGGTTCAGAGTAAGATTAGGGACTAGTTTCTCCATTATTTTCCAAGTGTAAATAATGGTGTACCTCTCTCTTCTCCTTTCCAGTGAATATAGGTTTAGTTCGCGTAACCTTTCCCAATAATTTAGTTCTTTGCACCCCTTGATCTTGGCTGTGAAGCTTCTCTGAATCCCTTCTAGCTGTCTAATGTCTTCTTTTTTATATGGAGATGTTAGGACCGAGCAGTATTCCACTTTGGGTATGATCATGTTTTCAGTAGAGGAATCATTATATTCCTATCCCTTCGTTTAAAGGTTCTCAGTATCTGCCCAGTTATTCTCTTTGCTCTGTTTACTGTTATCTTACTTTGTGTTTCAAATTTCGCATCATCAGTCATTACAACCCCTAAATTTTTTGCTTTAGAATTTCTCTGAATTTCCTGTCCATTTGGGGTACAATATTCCATGAATTTTAGGTCTTCTCTTTTTCCGTACAGTTAGCATGATTATGAAGAGTAGTCGAGCTAATACTGTTTCTTGTGGTACTGAGCTGAGGACCTCTAATTCTGATGAAGATACTCCTTGTACTGTAACGACTTGCCGCCGCTCACTTAGGAAATTATATATCCATTTCCCTACTTTTCCTGTTATTCCCATATATTTCAGTTTATATATTATGATTCCATGGTCACACTTGTCGAACGCTTTGGCAAAGTCTGTGTATATTACATCATAGTTTTCATTACTTTCAAGTGAATCAATAATGTTGTTGTAGTGTTCCATTATTTGTGATAGGCATGATCTGCCTGACCGAAACCCATGGTTATTATTTAATTTTTTCTGAATTTCTAAAAAGCCATAGATTTTCTGTCTAACTATTCTTTCAAATATTTTAGTGAGATAAGATGTAAGCAACACTGGCCTATAGTTTTTGTCCTCGGATCGATCTCCTACTTTATACAATATATTGGGACTATGTTCGCGCTCTTCAGGATGCCCGTATTCCTCCCGTGTCTAGTGATCGTCTCCGTATCCAATATAGGGGCTCAGCGATTGCATTCTTACAGTTTTTGATCAGTGTGGCATTCCATTCGTCCGGTTCTGCCGCTGAGTGTGCTTTTAGTTTCCCTATAGCTTGTGTAATATCATCTGTCGGAAAGTCGAAGTCCGTTATGCTTTTCCCTTGTAGTTCTTGAAAGAACGCGTTTCTATCGCATATCAGTTTGTCAGTTTTTGGGATACTGAAAGATGATTCGTACTGAACTCTTAATATTTCAGATACTTCTGTTAGATCATCAGATAAAGCACTGTTCTCGTTTTTCATACGTCCGATAGTTGCATGGTTTTTCGACTTCCTTTTTGCAAAATCATAGAAGTACTTTGAGTTAACCTTTATCACTTCTATAGCGTCGTCTTCTTCTTTTTCTGTATGCTTCTCAATTAGTTCCTGTATGACGTCATCGATACTCTGCAGTTTACCATTTAATATTTTTCTGATGTTGTTATCTTTACAGTTACTTAATTTTGCAATCACTCTTTTTCCCTTTCGGAACAATGACCTCTTTTGTCTCTCGAACCAGCTTCTCTTTCCTCTTTGTTGTATTTTTGGGACATGTCTTTCCACAGTTTCCAGCGTCTTCTCCTCTAAAGTCATTAGCATCTCTTCCGTTCTCTTGGCCTCGAAAATGGTTTTCCAATCTATTCCTTCCATGCCGGATGCAACATCTTCCCAGTTTATAGCTTTGCAGTGAAAATAAAAAATTTCGAATTTGCTTCTTTCTGTTGTTTGTGTTCTTTCCTTTCCTGTTGCTTTTATATTGGTTGTTATTTCAATAATGTTGTGGTCCGATATTATAGTTGGGATATTTCTACATTATCAATTAGGTTGCTGTTGCTTGTGAATACCAAATCTAGGCAGTTGTTTTTTCTTGTGTTTTCTGTTATTGCTTGTGCTAACAAAAATTCATCAGCTAGAGCTAGTAGCATTTTTACCTGCTCCTGGTCTTCCCGTGTGCCTCCCTTGTCCTGGTGTATACATATATTTTTTCCTATCCTTTTATATTTCATGAATGGGAATTTAAAATCATCACAGAGAAAAATATTTGGGGTTGGAGAGTGTAGATCTTTTACCCAATTTCTTACCTCTGTAATGGAATCTGAAAATTTTGAGGTTTTTGTGTTTGGGGTGATCTCGTACAGGTGATCTCGTACACGCATAGAGTTTCTGTGCTGGTGTGTTTCGTCTACCGCATTCGCCGCTAGGAGCGCTGTAGTAGCTGTTCAGTTAAGATGGCGTCTGTGACAGAGAAGGCACAATGTGTTGTGTGGCTTGCAGAAACAAAATCTCCTGTGAGTGTTCAGCGAAGGTTCAGAACAAAGTACGGAAAGAATCCACCTGATGTGAAGTTAATTAAGTCGTGGATGAAAACATTCTTGGAAACTGGAAAAGTGGAAAAGGGAAAGAGCAGTGGTAGACCATCAGTTTCCGATGGGACGGTGGAAAACATTCAAACTGCTTTCACACGGTCACCAAGGAAATCGGTGAGACAAGCTTCATGCCAACTAAAGATACCGAAGTCTACGGTGCACAAGGTGTTACACAAACGTTTGAAGTTACACGCCTACAAGGCGTGAAACTCTCGACGCAACATTTCCAAATCGATGGATTGGCAGGGATGGGCCAATCCCATGGCCTCCAAGATCACCAGACATTACCCCGCTGGATTTCTTTCTGTGGGGTCATGTTAAAGATTTGGTTTATGCAACAGTTGTTCCAGATATCAGGACATTGCGAGAACGCATTACGGATGCAATTGCAACAGTTAACCCACAAATGTTGGAAAATGTGTGGCGTGAGTGTGAATACCGTTTAGACATTTTACGTGCCACTAGGGGTGCACATGTGGAAGCTTATTAAGTTTATTAACTATGTATCAAAACTTTGTATGCTTATCTACTTATGATTAAAACTGTGTTTGAATACGAGTGTTTATTTAAAAGTTATAACATGCTTTAATCAGGGTAATCATTTATGGACACTCTATAGTTGTCAATTTGTATTTCTTTTTTGTCAACACAGAACTCGCAGTTTTCACAGTTCGCCTGGTAGTCCTTTAGATGAGTTTCCGTGAGGCATGCAAAGTCTGTTCCGGTTTCTTGCACGAGTCCTTTCAGGTATAAAACTTTGTCCGGGGAATGATTTGATTTAAGGCCCTGAATGTTGGCTAGGATTATTTTTATTTTTTCTCTATCGTCTGCGCATACAGGTGGTTCCGATTCGTTTTCCAATGGTGGTGCCGGTTTCGTTGCCTTGTGGTCCTCCGAGAATTTGCCTCTTTTTATCTTTGTCCGTACCTATTGTCCCGATACGCATGTGAAGTTTCTTTGTGCGTGCCTTCTGTCCAGCTCTCGGATTCCTATATTTGTCAGCTGACTTTGTATTTGCTGGATAGTATTTAGCAGCTGAATTGTGTTGGCTACGTCTAAAAAATCGGTACCCTTCTTTGATGTTCGTTTTTCCTGTTCACCCGTTGCGTTCCTTTGAGGGTGGTGGTAACGGCATTTTTGTCCGTATTTGCACCTCCCATATCTTGCATAGGTGTTGCAGACAGTAAGATGGTGGAACTTGCACTTCTTTACAAATTTGCAATATCCCCTTGCGTAATTTATGTTACATAATGTAGGATGTGCATTGATGCATTGCCCATCCCGATATCTGCAGTTCCCTTTTGCGTAGTATTTACATACGGTATTTTCAACGCTTCTACTTCTTGCTATCTTAATATTTTCAATGTTCTTAATTTTGGTATCATCATTATTTTCCTTTACCGTTTTATGAATATATTTTTCGTTGAGCCTTTTTCTATATGAGTAATTTCTCCAAAGAGACCATAAATTAAAAATCTTCATATATATAATATATATATATATACATACAGGAAAATAATTTATTGACACTCTGAAAGCGATTAAAACGCAAAAACATCATCCTTGCCATATATATATATATATATATATATATATATATATATATATATATATATACTATGTAGCATTTGTTGTTGGATATTATATTTCATCTATATTAAGATCATCGCGACCTTTTTTTTGGATGAACCAAAATAACATCAAAAGAAATAATCGAAGATAAGAAAGTTGGATTGAAAAAGATGAGCGAGTTTCCCCTCAATTTATTCATCGTTTTCACTGAAATGGTTTTGTTTTTTTTTTTCTCAGGATTTACGAGATTTTCTTATATTTAATTACCGTCATTTCTACATCCTGATCCTCCACTCACTCAAAGTATCGTTTGCATGAACCGAAATTCTTCATTGAGATAAGTTTTGTATCCCATATTATCCCAACCTATTGAAACTAATCATTTTTTTGTTTTCGTTAAATGCTTTTCTGTTTCTGGCATTCATCTTTAGCATTTTTTTCCCAAAATGTATAGAAAATTTCAGAGGATTTGATTTGAAAGCAAGAACTGTCTCATACATTCGTTAAAACCAGTTTATGTCTCCATTATTCTTTCATCAAATGTGCATGAAACGGATTTAATTCTTATTGCTTTTATTTGCTCAATGAATGATTGTAAATGAAATGTTTTACAGTGTTTAGATAAATGTATTTAACAAATTTCAAGTAAAAACTGCAAATTTTTTTATTTGCTCAATGAATGATTATAATTATGAGTGAAATGTTTCACAGTGTTTAGATAAATGTATTTAACAAATTTCAAGTAAAAACTGCAAATTTAGTTCAAAGCAATTTGCGATCCAATGAAGATGCAAATTTTATTTTTACCTCGAGGCTTCTTTTGAAGACTAAAGCGAAAATATTGAACTACGAATTTTTTTTTAATACTGAATATCTGTCTGAAAAAAGTTGAACGTATACAATACATACGGAGGAGTGACAAAAGTAAATAAATACTTCGGTTTTTCCATAGTCTTTTATTTGATAATAAAAGTCAATAAATTAATAACAGATTTATTGATTCGATATATTTAGAATCGTGTTGCTTTCCCCTTTGCAGTTATGTTGAGCTGGCACACGTTCTGCCATTTCATTGATGAGCTTTGCCATTTGTTCTTGAGGACAGTCATCATGGTGTCTATTTTGGAGATCGTCATCTCGTATTATTGTTTATCAATTAATATTTTCTGAGTAATGAGTGCCATTGCTGTGAATACTTTATACAACTTTAAGTTTGACGACATTCCACAATGAAATTTAAACTTGTTTTCCTAATTCTACATTTGGTGAAGTTATTAAAATTGGGTAAAGATGATACAGACCAGAAACAAAGTCTACTGTATTCCACGGTTCCCTTCCTGAGGAATGTATTCTAGGGATCGAGAACCATTCCGCGCCATTCAGCACCCAAGATGAGGTACCATTTAAAATCACCTTCGTATAACCACGCCCGTGGAGACGTCTCACTGCGCGTGTGGTTAATTCGGGTGGGAGTGGGTGGGAGAACACAGCTCCGCTGTGAAGACTGGTTTGTCCCCAAAACTGTGCGCCACTTGCTAGGCGAATGTCCAAGTCTTGCAAGGACCCACGACACCAGTTATTTATTTTCCTTACCTTTACCCATCAGATTTTTAATTGGTCGCTCTTTAAACTCATGCATTATTCGGAAAAAGTAAGTGTCTCTGTCAATATTCATCGATTTACAATTTCTTCCTCTTATCCAAATCTGCAAAAAATTAAAGCAAATATAAACGTCACATGCTTGATGTCAAAACGTTAGTCTTCTTCCACTCGTAACTTTTCACACACGTTCAAACATACATCAAGTTTGACGAATTAGGTTCATACGCGGAAATAGTATATAAGAAATATTACATTTCGTGGTCAGTCCTTGTACCCATAGGATATGGCTTTCCTTGTGTTACCCTCAACAGCAGTAGAATTTCGCCATTACATATCAAGAAGCAAGTCGTTTTATTATTATTATTATTATCATTATTATTATTATTATTATCATTATTATTATTATTAGTGGTCTATTCTTTAGACCTTGCTCTGACTGTAGTTTTTCCCCTTTTTTTGAAGGTATTTTTCAATCAAATTTTCTTCCCATTTGAAAGTTCGAGGAAAGCCACGCAATGAAGGCGGAAACAATGCCAAAATTTATGGTTCATCTTCAAATTTTGTTTGAGGAAGGGGAGGTGGGGGCATTTGGAGGAAGTTTTTAATTACGTATTTAGTTTCCTTATTAAGGTAAACTTTTTTCAAACGAAATGCGCACCAAGATGTAAAGTAAATTTTAAAACTTTGGATTTTATGTTTACAATCAAATAAAATTCGTTTAATAATTAAAAATCGTAATTAATTTATAATTTGTCAAAATAATCATTATTTAACAATACTCTACTAAATTCTACACGAAGAAAAATGTTTAGTTACAACAACCTGGTTATATGGTGTGTCAATTAATCCAGATTGTCAATCCAATCATAGTATATTGGAATTATCTATTATGCAAGTTGTTCTCATAAATATAACCATAGTTGGTGTAATTATGGTATAGTTAGATTAATCATCGGGATTGGTTGGCAAATTGTTTATCATATATTTGGTTGTTGTCACCAAATAGTTTTCTACGTGTAAAACATATCCTGTTTTTAAGAAAAATGACCAAATATTATAAGGACTTTTTCATAAGTGAGACCTGTACCAAATATGAAATTGTGCTATCTAACACCTCTTCTATAATATACTCTGCTTATATGCATATATGTTCAACTGTAAGTTGTATGCACACACACACACACACACACACACACACACACGTGTACGCATTTCCGCGTAAGCGAAGTATCAGATTTTTTAAATCCAAGTATTGAAAATTCTAATTAACTGAACTTAATTTAACCTAACCTAACCTTAGATTAGGTTAAATTCGATTAGTGCCATCGAACCGAGAAGAACGTGATAAGTGTTTCGGACGCAGCTGAGGGCTCGAAGGGGTATTTTCTCTTACAAGAAGTTACAAAGACAAGAGGAAGCCTCAAAGATCTTTCGGTCCACTCGAGGAAGTTCCTGTCATTAACCTAGTGTATTTTTTAATTATTCTAACAGTAGTAGAAAACTAGATAGAAAAGCATAAGGCTCTCCCCCCACCCTCCGCTCCGTCCCCGCCATAGGCGGGTACGGAAAAAGGTTGAAGAAAATACTTCGACCCTGGAAAAGTAGCCAAGGAAATTTTACAAGAAAGAGGAGAATATATAAACTAGCTCTACAATTACGTTATGCACACATAGAAATATAGTATATTTGTCCTAATCGTATTACTATATCAACTACTTGGTATCGTTACATAAATCTCGAATATATGTTTTGATTTTACACAAAATATTTACAGCTCTATTTACCTGGGTATCGGGCTAACGAAGGCCACGTGGGCCACTCCAGGCTAGTCCCTTAAGCAAACTCTCCATGTCTTCACCCATGTATACGCAAAACCATCACGCTGGCAAGGGGATGAAATGCTTCTACAGGAAAGGGGTTGAAACAGAAACTGTGAAAGGAAATCAGATTTTCAACACCATGCCCTCATCCTTCACCAAACACGGATTTAGGGTGTGCGAGGCCCACGTTTCGCGATTACTGAACAAATATAATTAGGAAGAAAAATTGACTATGTAATTCCTAAAAAATTATTTACACATACTGTACAGTTGTCTGCATACGTAATGTTCCTCGCCTCACAGGCGACTCCGTACATGTGGCAACGCCTCAGTGATAGTCAAGGTACCCCAACTAGGGAAGGTGGGGTGGAGGGGGACAACCGAGTCCAACAACATACCTTGGGGTACCTTGACTATCACTGCGGCGTTGCCACATGTACGGAGTCGACTGTGAGGCGAGGACATATGCGCGCAACTGTACATACATCTATCATAATAAAAGGACGCGCGCGCGCGTGTGTATGTGTGTGTGTGTGTGTGTCTGTCTGTCTGTTCCAGCAGCCATAACTCCAAAATGGATGCAGTTACAAACATGAAACTTCACACATATTGATTAGGTCCCGAGGTTGTGCGGTGTTAATAAATTAAATAATTAATTTAAAAAAATTAAATGACGTTATCAAGATCATTACGTCATTACGTATATATATAGACACACACACACACACATATATATATATATATATATATATATATATATATGATACACACAGACAGTGCATGGAACAAGGAACTCTTCTGGGATAATTAAATCCACTATAGTCCGAATAAGTAATGGTAAATGACAAATACCATAGTTTTTCTTTTTCATGATGCTAGCCCGACGTGGGCAACGGGTCACTCGCAAAGAGGTCCCATAAATATAGCTTCCCTCACCAGCTATCTGCAAAGCAGACAGGATCCAGCTTTGGGACATGGATCTAGGGTTTAAAGCAGCCTAGCCCTGCTACATTTAGAACCTCAATATAAGCATAAGACTCGCTGCCTTCACGTCAGATTGAATACATCAAAGAAAAAGGGGTAACTATTATATTTTTAGCCAAAAACCAAAACTTAAACCTCAACTGGCAGAATTGAGCGTCCACTTTTCAAGGCACATAACATGTCCGTTTCAAGATGGGAATGAACTCAGAATGGTCCCCTGAGTTTTTTATGATACACACAGACAGTGCATGGAACAAGGAACTCTTCTGGGATAATTAAATCCTTGAAACGGACATGTTATGTGCCTTGAAAAGTGGACGCTCAATTCTGCCAGTTAAGGTTTAAGTTTTGGTTTTTGGCTAAAAATATAATAGCTACCCCTTTTTCTTTGATGTATTCAATCTGACGTGAAGGCAGCGAGTCTTTTGCTTATATTGAGGTTCTAAATGTAGCAGGGCTAGGCTGCTTTAAACCCTAGATCCATGTCCAAAGCTGGATCCTGTCTGCTTTGTAGATAGCTGGTGAGGGAAGCTATATTTATGGGACCTCTTTGCGAGTGACCCGTTGCCCACGTCGGGCTAGCATCATGAAAAAGAAAAACCATGGTATTTCTCATTTACCATTATTTGTTCGGACTATAGTGGATTTAATTATCCCAGAAGAGTTCCTTGTTCCATGCACTGTCTGTGTGTATCATAAAAAACTCAGGGGACTATTCTGAGTTCATTCCCATCTTGAAACGGACATGTTATATGCCTTGAAAAGTGGCCGCTCAATTCTGCCAGTTGAGGTTTAAGTTTTGTTTTTTGGCTAAAAATATAATAGTTACCCCTTTTTCTTTGATGTATTCAATCTGACGTGAAGGCAGCGAGTCTTTTGCTTATATTGAGGTTCTAAATGTAGCAGGGCTAGGCTGCTTTAAACCCTAGATCCATGTCCCAAAGCTGGATCCTGTCTGCTTTGTAGATAGCTGGTGAGGGAAGCTATATTTATGGGACCTCTTTGCGAGTGACCCGTTGCCCACGTCGGGCTAGCATCATGAAAAAGAAAAACTATGGTATTTGTCATTTACCATTACTTATTCTGACTATAGTGGATTTAATTATCCCAGAAGAGTTCCTTGTTCCATGCACTGTCTGTGTGTATCATAAAAAACTCAGGGACCATTCTGAGTTCATTCCCATATATATATATATATATATATATATATATATATATATATATATATATATATATATGAATAGAAACGACATAAGTATTAAGGAACGTTTCTGCACACGAGGAGGAGAGATAACGAATAAATGAAAAATGAGGCGAACCGCCCGGGAATCGAACCCAGGGCGGTTCGCCTCATTTTTCATTTATTCGTTATCTCTCCTCCTCGTATGCAGAAACGTTCCTTAATACTTATGTCGTTTCTATTCATTTATATACTGCGTGGTCATTGCAGTTATATGCGCATATTCACGATTTGCGAGGGTGCCCTCTCAGGGCATTGGTTTCTGCCCTATGTGGGAGAATTTCGATTTGTGATTAATCGAGGTCCGTAGCATAATGGTAGCGCGTCCAACCGGCAATTGGAAGGCCCTGGGTTCGATTCCCGGGCGGTTCGCCTCATTTTTCATTTATTCGTTATCTCTCCTCGTGTGCAGAAACGTTCCTTAATACTTATGTCATTTCTATTCATTTATATACTGCGTGGTCATTGCAGTTATATGCGCATATTCACGATTTGCGAGGGTGCCCTCTCAGGGCATTGGTTTCTGCCCTATGTGGGAGAATTTCGATTTGTGATTAATCGAGGTCCGTAGCATAATGGTAGCGCGTCCAACCGGCAATTGGAAGGCCCTGGGTTCGATTCCCGGGCGGTTCGCCTCATTTTTCATTTATTCGTTATCTCTCCTCCTCGTGTGCAGAAACGTTCCTTAATACTTATGTCGTTTCTATTCATTTATATACTGCGTGGTCATTGCAGTTATATGCATATATATATATATATATATATATCTCTTTTGTTGAGTTTGAACGACGGTTCAGGATCGACCTGCGGTCGACCCCTCTGCAGCATCCCGCCTCATTTGCGGGACTTGGTGAAGGAGGGAATTGCTCTCTGATTGCCTCCTGCCCTCGTAGCCAGCCACGCATGGCTGGTCAGGGACTTTGCACAAGAATCTGTTCAGCTGGTTCTTGAAGTTATTCAGGTTGGTGTGCTGGAGATTCCTCACTTCTTTTGGAAGGACATTGAAAAGCTTTGGGCCCCGTATTCTGAGAGTATTTTCCATCCTCGTTTTCATGGCTCCTTGTCCCACCGCAGCTGGGACCGTACAAAATCTGCCTCTTCTCTCATTCCAGTTTGTTTCTATTTCATTTCTGAGGTTAGGGACAGAGCCCTCAAGTATTTTCCATATGTATATTATTGTGTACCGCTCTCGCCTTCTTTCAAGAGAGTAGAGTTCCAGGGATTGTAGTCGAGACCAGTAGTCTTCACCTTCCGTTTCCTCTATCTTAGACGTAAAAGTCCTTTGTATAGCTTCATTGCTCGCAATGTCTCTTTTTCTGTGTGGGCTTGTGAGTACTGAGCAATACTCAATTTTTGGTAGGACTAGACTCTTCCATAATTTGAGCATGATGTTTGCTTTTCTGCTGCGGAAGCTCCTCCAGATGATTCCCATTATTTTTCTAGCCGTTGTGATTTTGATTTTATAGTGCTCTCTGAATTCTGCATCCGACGACATTATTACTCCAAGATTCCTGACTTGTGGATTTGGTGTTATCTGTTTGGCTTGCGGAGTTTTGTACCCTTTTTTCTGTAGCTCTTTGTTATTACCATATCTTAGAAGTTGGAATTTTTCTTCGTTGAACTTCATATTGTTGTCTTCTGCCCACTGGAATAATGTTTCAATGTCGTTTTATAGTTTTCTTATGTCATCTTCGTTCAATATTTCCTTACATATCTTTGTGTCATCTGCGAAGCATGATACAATACTGTTCTTAATATCTGCATCAATATCTGCAATCATTATTATGAACAGCAAGGGAGCTAATACTGTCCCTTGTGGGACAGAGCTTACGACTTCCGAGACTTCCGATTTAACTCCGTTTACCACCACTCTTTGAGTTCTTTGCGTCAAGAAATTAAATATCCACCTTCCTAGCTTTCCAGTAATTCCTGTATCCTTAAGTTTGTGTGCTATGATTCCATGGTCACATTTATCGAAGGCTTTAGCAAAGTCAGTATATATTACATCAATGTTTTGTCCTCGACACAATGTTCCTAATATTTTCTCCTGGTGGTCTAGTAGCTGTGACAGGCATGATCTACCCGCCCTGAAGCCATGTTGATTTGGGTTGTATAAGTCTTTTTCTTGTAGGTAGTAGGTAGTTTTGCCTCTAATTATGCTTTCAAAACACTTTATAAGGTGTGAGGTGAGAGCCACTGGCCGATAATTTTTGGGCATTGCTCTGTTACCATCTTTAAATAGGGGGGCAATGTTCGCGTTCTTTAAGGGGAGTGGAATTTGTCATGTGTCGAGTGATTTCCTCCATAGTAAGTATAGCGGTTTTGCAATACTCTCTTTGCATTTCTTCAGAAATGTGGCACTCCATGTGTCTGGCCCTGGCGCTGAATTGTCTCGCATTTGTGATAAGGCCGTAATTACATCTCCTTCCGTGAACTCGAAGTCCATTAATAGGTTTGTGCTGGGATTTGTTCTTGGTTGATCTGTATCAATGTCGAAAAACTCGTCTGGGTTTTCCACTTCCATCTCGGACTTAGGGGTGCTAAACACAGATTTAAATTGTTCCCTAAGCAGTTCACTTATTTCTTTCGGTTCATTTGTATATTCGGCCTCCCCGTCTATCAACGGTCCAATACTCTCTTTACACTGCATTTTCCTTTTCGCCAAAGTGTAGAAGTATTTTGGGTTATTTTTTGTTTTCTGCTACCTTGTTTTCCTCCTCGTTTGTCTTATGTATGAATGTTTGCTTTAGGTCCATTTCTATTTCGCCAAGTTTCCTCTCTAGTTTGAGTGTCTTTGCATCAGTTCTGCATCTGTGGAGATGTGTTACGGTTTGTCTTCATTGCCTGAATAGAGTCCTGATTTTCCTCTCGAGCTTGCTACGTTTTCTTTCCTGTCTCTCTGGAATATGTTTCAGTATTACAGGTTTGGTTTCCGTCTCTATTATACATATTATTTCTTGTGGAGTCTTCTCGTGTAGTAGCAATTCCCAATTTACGTCCTTTAAATCTTTATTTACGTTTTCCCAATTTACTTTCTTTGAATTTATGTTTAAGCCTTCAAATATTCCATCTGCCTCTCTGGGATGCGTTTCCGGACCTCTGGGTGCTAACTTCAATTGTATATCGATGAGGTTATGGTCGGAGAACTTTGTGTGCGTTACTTTTTTATTTATTATTATCTCGTTGTTATTTGTCCACATTAAATCCAAAACGTTCTCCTTTCTCGTGGCTTCACAGATTTCCTGGGTAAGGGCGTAATGTTCCATAATATCTAATAGCATTGTTGCTTGGGTTCTGTCATCTTTAGTAATGTTGCCATGAAACTTCTCAACATATACAGGGCTATTTAAATTTATTCATCCGATTTCAATTGAGAATACTTCCGTACCTATCAACCGTGCATCAACTGGGCATACACCACATGAAAGAGGAAATCTCCGAGTTTTACAAAATCACCGCGAGAGGGCTCCAAAGTCACGCCGTGGCCTAGCCTAGCAACAAACAGTCAGTGTGAAAATGGCGTCCGCACAGCAGAAGGCGTTTTGTGTGTTGCAGTTTTCGAGCTGTAAATCGGTAGTTACAATGCAGCGTGAGTTTCGTCGACGTTACAGAACAGATCCACCTTTGGGGGTACGTTAAGGATACTGTGTACGTGCCACCGTTGCCCACATCTTTGGATGAGCTCCGAACTCGCATTGTTACTGCCGTAGAGTCAGTGACAACGGACATGCTGGAGCGAGTATGGGAGGAATTAGACTATCGTGTCGACGTTGCTCGTGTAAATAGGGGAAGTCACATAGAGCATTTATGAGGTGAGAGACAAAATTTGGACAGTTTTTCTTTTGGTTGATGTATACAAATCACTCTGTATTTGTAACATTAAAAAATATTCTCATTTGAAATCAGGTGAATCATTTTCAATAGCCCTGTATAACTTCATCATTTTTCTTCCATGATATGAATGGGAAATTAAAATCTCCGAAAATTAGAATATTTGTTGCTGGAGTGTTAAGTAAGAGTTTTAACGAAAATATCACGACTTAACCTAACCAGTCGTCAAGGGCGTACAATTGACCCAACCGGGCATTCAATGAACCTAACCGGGTATTCAATAATTTTACCATAGGTTTCGATATATATATAGTATATATATATATATATATATATATATATATATATAGAGAGAGAGAGAGAGAGAGAGAGAGAGAGAGAGAGAGAGAGTGTGTATATATATATATATATATATATATATATATATATATAGTGGTGGACCGGATGTCAGTTTTTCAACATCTGCGGATGCGGATTTTTAGTTTCAATATCCGCGGATGCGACTATTTAGTTAATCTATCAATATAATATAGAATTATGAATATATGACATAATTTTTCAAATTTCGTGATATTACTATTATGGCAGGCAATGCATAAGAATTAAAATTAATATTAATGTTTTCATTATGATAAAAATAATAACTTTCTCAAGAGTTTCAGCCACAAAAAATTCAATGAAACAAGTTTCATTCAATTTTCTGTGTTACCAGGTATTTATATTTTGAGGTTTATTTATTTGTTTGTTCATTAATAATTCACAGGCCTGCGATGGAAAAACGTTTTTCATAATTTTAGCTGTTTACAATGTATTTTTGTGTGCTGAATTCGAAAAACACAATAAAAATGTCATACGACACAAAGTTATTTCACAAATTCGATTTTTTTGTGAAGCGACTTCGAGAAAATGCCAGATTTCCGGAAATTACTAGAAACTTCTAAGAGACTGTAAATACTGGGTTGCCAAGCAGTATGAGTCAGTTGTTACTCAGATTTCATGACGTGCGCACAATGATTCATCCGAAGCGAATTTTTTCAGTGATTTTGAGTTGTTTTTTGTGTTTTATATCAGCGAACTAGCGTGTTTTGATAGTGTTAAGAAAGCCTTATTTAGCCTTTATTAAATTAAATTCAAGACTCTTATTGTGTTCTGGGTACTGTAGTAAGTTGTGAATCATGGCTAGCCGTGGATGTGTCAACAGTCCCGACAGCTTCTGCTACATATGCGGGGAATTTGTGATCAAGAAACATCAAAGAAACGTAACGAATTTTATTAGGCAAGTGTACCATGCCTACTTTGGAATGAAACTAGGAGACCAAGACAAACCATGGGCACCACACAAAGTTTGTTTTATTTGCGTAGAGGATCTAAGGAAATGGTGTAAAGGCAAAAAGAAAGCATTCAGATTTGGTGTGCCAATGGTATGGAGGGAGCCAAAAAATCACTGTGATGACTGCTATTTTTGCTCTTGTGATGTTAAAGGCTATAACTCAAAAAATAAGAAAGCCATATTCTATCCAAATCTTCCATCAGCTTTTCGACCTGTTCCTCATGGGCCAGAAGTTCCAGTTCCGCTTCCACCAGAAACATTGGAAGATTTGCCTAGTAATTCTGGTTCAGATACTGATCATGAAGAATTTCAGTGTGATATAGGAAGTCAAGATCCCCAGTTGTTCACTCAATCTGAACTAAACGATTTAGTGAGAGATTTGGGATTATCCAAGGAATCTGCTGAACTCTTAGGCTCCAGATTAAAGGAAAGAAATTTATTATCAGCTGGAACATCGATATATTTGTATAGAAGAAGAGAAAAGGAGTTTATTCACTACTTTTCACATGAGGGCAATTTAGTTTACTGTAGTGATAGTGATGGTTTGGTACAGGCATTTGGCATTGAGTACAAAGCGGATGAATGGAGACTTTTCATCGACTCTTCTAAAAGAAGTCTAAAAGCTGTTCTTTTGCACAATGGGAACAAGTATGCCTCTGTACCTGTTGGTCACTTGGTACATCTCCAAGAAAGTTATGAGAATTTGGAATTGGTTCTTACAAAGATAAAATATTATGATCATCACTGGATGATTTGTGGAGACCTTAAGGTATTGTGCATGCTTCTGGGGCAGCAGGGAGGATATACTAAGTTCCCATGTTTCCTTTGTGAATGGGATAGCAGAGCAAAGAGTCAACACTGGGAGCAAAAACACTGGCCACAAAGAAGATTTCTAGAACCTGGAAGCAAGAATATTTTGCGTAAAAATCTTGTTGACCCAAAGAAAGTACTTCTACCACCTCTTCATATAAAACTAGGCCTTATGAAACAGTTTGTTAAGGCATTAGAAAAAAATGGAGAATGCTTTAAGTACCTCTGCAAGAAGTTCCCTAACCTATCAGAAGCAAAATTAAGAGAAGGTATTTTTGTAGGCCCAGACATTAGAAGACTGCTGTCAGATGAAAACTTCTTGTCTACGATGACTGAAGTAGAAAAAGAGGCTTGGAATTCCTTCAAAAGTGTGGTTACTAAGTTCCTTGGGAATAATAAGGACCCTGAATATGCACTCATTGTTGAAAACATGCTGGAGAAATTCAAAGCTTTGGGATGCTCAATGAGTATCAAAATTAATTTCTTGAATGCACACTTGGACTTTTTCCCAGAAAATCTAGGTGCAGTAAGTGAGGAACAGGGAGAACGTTTCCATCAAGACATTAAGGAGATGGAAAAGAGATACCAAGGCCGGTGGAACGTTAATATGATGGGGGATTATTGCTGGATGCTGCATCGTGAAAATCCGGAAGCAGCGCACAAAAGGAAATGCAACAGGCGCAGCTTCACTGGCAAAAGAAAACGGGACTACTAAGCCATTTCACTAAGTAAATATGTAAGTATCCAAGTTTTATAGTTTTTTAAAATAAATATATTCAGAAATGGTCAGGAAATAGGTTTCATGTGGTAATTCTTCACTACTTATTTTATTCAGTAACATATTACAACATAAAAACGTCATAGCAAATTGTGAAAAAACTATACGTGATGGAGCAAATCTGAGGCCGTTTTTGGATTTAGCACCCCAAATTCCTATAAAACCAGCATACAATTTCAAAAAAGTTTTTAGGACCCTCAATTTTGCAGGCCTGTGAATAATTAATACTTTACATGAAATGTGCATGACTGGGCCTTATAAGCTACTTTATAAGCTAATTTAATTGTAAATTGCATAATTTATTAGAGGTAATATCCGCATAACATCCGCAGTCAGAAGTGCGGATGCGGATGTTAAAAATGACGCGGATATCCGGTCCACCACTAATATATATATATATATATATATATATATATATATATATATATATATGTAATGACGTAATGATCTTGATGACGTCATTTAATTTTTTAAAATTAATTATTTAATTTATTAACACCCAGGTGCACAACCTCGGGACCTAAGCAATATGTGTGTGAAGTTTCATGTTTGTAACTGCTTCTATTTTGGAGTTATAGCTGGAACAGACGGACAGACAGACACACACACACACACACGCGTCCTTTATATATCGAAACCTATGGTAAAATTACTGAATACCGAGTTAGGTTCATTGAATGCCCGGTTAGGTCAACTGTACGCCCTTGACGATTGGTTAGGTTAAGTCGTGATATTTTCGTTAAAACGCGTGATATTTTTGCTATCCGCACGAAGGGCGGGTTCTCGGCTAGTTTTAAATAAATGCACCTTTTTAAAACACAAATATGTCCCTGTTTTTAATCGCTTATTACTCAGTCATTATTGCAGCTTCACAAATGAAATAAAAAGCATTCGAAAGAGAACATTTTATAGTTTTAATTTGTTCTACATGTGTTCAAAGTGACGTCCCTGGACATTCTTACATTTCACACAACGGGAAAGGAAGTTATTTATTACATTTTCCAAAACGCTGCATTCAATGGACTGTACACTCTCTACCACCGCTTGCTTTAATTCTTCGATAGAGGATGGCTCTTGCCTGAATACTTTGTCCTTGACAAATCCCCAGAGAAAAAAGTCCATAGGTGATAGATCGGGAGATCTTGCGGGCCAGGGAAACTGCGAGCGATGAGAAATGAATCTTTGTTCAAAAAATCTTGTTAAACATTCCAGTGATTGCCTAGTTGTGTGGGCTGTTGCTCCGTCTTGCTGAAACCACTTGTTACTGCAGTTTTCTTGTTCAAAAACAGTGTTCAGCATTTCTACATACCTTTCTGAAGTTACTGAAAGCGGTCTCCTTGCCTCTGGGTCCTCAAAAAAGTAAGGACCATAAACCTTGCTGCTACTCAAACCACACCAGACAGTAACTTTTGGTGAATGCAGAGGTTTCTCGAAGTGTATATTTGGTTTGTTTTGTGACCAACACCGGTAATTCTGTCTGTTGATGAACCCATTGAGATAGATGTGGCATTCATCACTGAATATTATGTCACTTAATCTTATCTGGTTTTGTTCAATTATTGTTTCAATGCGTTCACAAAACATCAAACGACGCTGGTAGTCTTGTTCGCTAAGCTGTTGCAAACACATAATTTTGAATGACTTCATTCTCAAATCCAACGTGATTATTTTCCGAATGCTCTCCCGTTTGATTCCTGTCACAGCTGATAGTCGTCTCACAGAATTCTTGTTGTCCGTTTCAAGCTGATTTGCGACTGAATCAATGTTTTCAGCGGTTCGCACACCTTTGCTGCGCCCAGAGTTGCCTTTATGCATGTTCTTGATTGAGCCGTGATGTTTCCATTTTGCGAAAATCCTGCGAATCGTTTTAGGATCTATGGTCCTTTGCTGACCGTATTGTCGTCTGAAAGACCGTTGGGTGGCAACTACCGAGCCATGTTTGATCATCTCTTCTGCGATGAAAACACGCTGCATGTCCGACAAATAACCCATGATTGTGGTGGATAAAACTGTCATTTTTTTATAAGTACTGATTTCGTATCCAGGATATCGAAAAAATTAAATAAAACTTTAAAATGTTCTCTTTCGAATGCTTTTTATTTCATTTGTGAAGCTGCAATAATGACTGAGTAATAAGCGATTAAAAACAGGGACAATTTTTGTGGTCACACGGTACATTCACTACATATCAAATGTAAACATTTACATCCACAAAATAAAACTTCACGACAAACGGGTGCGTCACTAATTCTAGTGGGTGGATTTCTTGAGGCCGATGTCGATCGCAGCTCAAAGTCTTCGAATGGAGCAGCGGCAATTGGTTCACTGAAGTTCTCGACGTTTGGCCATGTTACATTGAACTTCTTTATGGGTTCTATGATTAGTAACTACGCAGTCCATCACTACATACAGAACCTGTGTAGGATGCTTCACTTGTTTCACAGGATTGCTTTTCTACTCCTACGTGCACTAAAGTCCTCTATTATATCAGAGTAATCTCGGGAGTTTGTTACGTCATTTTTTATAGATACCATTGCCATTACCATTTCTGTTTCCTGTACTATCACTCCAATTCGGCCTCTGTATTCTCCCAAGAGATAGTACCTTTGGCACTTTGGCGCCCCCGATTTGGAGGCCCTTAGGCAGTACTTCTCTGATTTCCCATGGAATGATTACTGGTTCCGTGGCCGTGCTTCCGACTGTGCTGAGTGCATCAGGGAGGTGATTCTCTCGAGCATGGAGGCGTACATTCCATATTCTATTCCTACTACTAATGCAAAGCTTTAACTTTGCTTGCTCTAATGCTATATGAAACAGAGAGGAGGCTTTCAGAAGATACCGTTGCCATCCATCTCCTGACTCTCATTCAGCTTATATTTCTGCCCGGAATCGTGCAAAATCTGTTCTTCGACTCGCCAAAAATTCCTTTATCCGGCAAAAATATGAAAACCTATCCAAGTCTAATTCTTCTCGCTCTTACTGGCATTTAGCTAAGAACCTCTCCAACGACTTTACTTCCTCTTCTTTCCCTCCTCTTTTCCATTCCGACGGATCAGTTGCCGTCTCTTCTCCTGACAAAGCTGAACTCTTCACTCAAACTTTCGCTCCAATTCAACTCTGCACGATTCCGGTGACCCTATCTCCTCCTTCCTCTGACTTTATTATGTCTGAAATTAGAATCTCTTCCAAAGATGTTCTTTCTGCCCTATCTATCCTAAACTCTAGGAAGGCGTATGGTCCTGATGGTGTTCCTCCTATTGTTCTTAAGAACTGTGCTTTGTGCTAACACCCTGCCGAGGCGAACTCTTTAGTCTATGTCTTTCGTCTGGTACTTTTCCTTCCTACTGGAAGTTTGCTTTCATTGAGCAGGCCCCAAAGAATGGTGACCGCTCTCAACCCTCCAACTATCGTCCAAATGCTTTCATTTCTTGCCTTTTTAAAGTTTTTGAATCTATCCTGAATAGGAAGATTCTTAAACACCTCTCTTCTCTCAATCTTCTTTCAGACCGTCAGTATGGATTCCGCAAGGGATGCTTTACTGGCGATCTTCCTGAATATATCTCTGACTCTTGGTTATCCTCCTTTCGGGATTTCTGTGAAACTTTTGCTATTGTGCTAGACGTATCAAAAACTTTTGAGAGTCTGGTACAAATCTTTAATTTCGAAACTGCCCTCCTTCGGTTTCTATCCTTCTATATGTGCTTTCCTCTCTGATTTCCTTTGTGGCCGATCTATAGCTGTAGTTGTAGATGGCCACTGTTTTTCTCCTAAAGCTATTAACAGTTGTGTTCCTCAGGGTTGTGTACTGTCACTCACTCTTTTCCTTTTATTTATCAATGACCTATTAGGGTGTGTCAATTTGGGAGGTGAAAATTAATTTTTGCCAATTCCTTCACTGAGGGGTTTTAAAAATATGTTTTTGGATGTGAAGAATTCAAATCTGCTATTATTTTTGTGATTGCTCAACACTTAGCTTGGTAAATCTACGTTTGATTTGAAAGCACATAAATTGCTCTCGGAAAACAACATTTATTAATTTTAGCTTCTCAAAATGTCAGGTAATGCTATAAAAATTTTAGTTTCTCTGCATAAAACATATCCTAGTAATCATAAAACATATCCTTGTAATCATAAAACAACATTAGAAAGTAATGACATCAGTAAAAAAAAATATTTAAACAAATTTCATCAAGTCTTGCTTTGATTCGTTCTTGGACATCAGCCGCCGACTTGCTTCTTGGCCTCTGATATAGCCCTCACGTTTCTCATGTGTATACACCCTGCCTGCTGCCTCTGTGACTTGTTTCACACACCTCTCTATTGACTGAGCATGACAGGGCCACTGTGGAACTTGCATAGGCTTGTCAAAGAACTTCTTTACTTCCGCTGTAGTCAGTTTACATGTCAAAGGAGGTTCAAATACCCCGTCAGACCAGTCTGTCAGCTCCAACACGGAAGAAGCACTGGGGTTGATGGAAGGTGTCTTCCTGGGACGTACAGAAAGATCTCCAAGTGTGTCATCATCTCCACCCCTCATGTCAACAATCTTTTGGACACCAGCTCTCTCTCCTCACTGTCATCTGAGCACAAGAGTGTCTGGATTATCATTTCGCTGAATGCATACCATGCTGAGCGCTTGATGGTTGGCAAAACAGCATCCACTACAGCCTTCTTTTGCAGCCTAACTAGCCGCAGCTGAAACAAGATGTGGCGTGGGCCTTCCACCCAAGAGTGTTTTACTTTGGTGTTGAACCAACAGGGGTAGTACACACCAACAATGTATTCCACTATCAGTCTCAAGTTGTTGAGGGTTTTGCCTTTAAGGCCATGTTTTGAAACCCATATGCGACAAAGCCTGTTTGCTGTTGTCAACCACCTTGAATGGCTCACTGGACCAATTTCAAGAAGGGCCAGATCTGTGGGAAGTTCTCCTGTCCTTATGGCCTGTGTGATCCTATACCCGTACGCTTGATCAGTAGAGAGATCCTTTGCGACATTGTCACTCAGTGAAGTAAGAGGCTCTCCAATTGAGAGTTTGGTGAATGAAGGATCAATTTCAAGTTCGGTTGCAGTGTCTAGCATCTTGCCAATGTTACCTGTCCACTTGTTGTTAGATAAGGTCTTCCCATCCAGTGCTGTGATCAAGTGTCGCAGGGGTAACTCGTTAGTGTGGAGGGCACAAACCAACCAGATCAGCTTACGGCAAAGCTTGACCTCTACCCAATGCATGGAACCACCCTCCCAGCCAGTGTTAACATTTGTAGAATCACCTCCAATGGCCTGCAGGCTTTTATCAATGCCCTTCTTCTTCATGAAATCTACAAGATTATCAGCAATAACTTCAGCAGGTTTTTTTCTCGTTGAGCCTTTCTCAGGAGTGAAGTGGTAGAGATATCTTCCACCTGGCTCACTGCACACAGAATAATGCTCTTCTTTGATGATGCTGGGGAACTGACGAGCTGAATTGTCTACTTTCAGCATAACTTTAGTTGTATCTTGACGGCCGTCAAAGAGGATGCAGTCAATTTCACCCTTCTTACAAAGATCATCAAATTCCTGATCCAGGGATCTCATAACTTTTTCTTGGGCCCTCTTGACTTTATTGTGATCAACTACAAGTCTCTTGTCTTCTTCAGTGATCAAGCCAGCATCCATAAAGGCAGCAGTGGTGATGGCAGCTGTGGCACGCAGGCCAACACCATATCTGATGCTATGCATAGCAACATTAGGTATTTCTAATGTGTTGTACTCTGGCTTTTTATTGGAAGTTGAAGACGTGCTTGGTATTTCTAATGTCACTTCATAACTTCCATCCTTTCCATCTTGAGCATCAGCTATTTGTTCTTCATTTTCATCATCAGAGAAAATTATTTCATTTGATGGCATTGAAACATCCTGCTTACTTGTCTGCTTATATTCAGCAAGCCTTCTTCTTTCGTCTTCTTGCCGCTTCTGCTTTTTGACTTGTCTGTTGTGCTCAGGTTGATCTGGCAAGCCAATCTGATGTGGTCCAATAGAACCAGACTTGTCTCTCTGACCTTTAATGAAAGCAAGTTCCTTCACAGGGATCTTCATCTCCCTAGGGCATGTACAGTTAATGTGTTTCGTTTTTGCAACTAGCATCTGCAAGGCAGCCAAATTCAGAGCAGAGAACAATTTTACACTTGCAACTGAGGATGTCAAAAAGCTTGTCAAGTTTTGCAATGAAAGCCTCTTTGACATGTAGCTTTCCTCTCCCAAGAGATATGATTTTGGCCTGCTCCCAGCTCTCTTGGATCTTGTTTAAGATTGTGACTCGTGAATTTACAACGGGGGCTACAAAATAACTGTTTGCTCGTTCCCACTTTTCAAGCACTTTAGGGTAAATGTCCTTTGCAAGACTGGCTGCTGGGTAGTTTCTCACATCCTCACCACTTTGTTCTCTTAGCAGTAGCCCATATTTCAGAACGTCTCGCAGAGTTGGGAGTTCAGAGGGCAACAACTCTCTACCAGTTCCAATTAGGTTGCTCATATGTGTGAATGTCCCCAGTCTTGTCCTCCTTTTAGAAGCCATTGTAGGTCAATTCCCACTGGTTAGGATGGTAGCACTGACGGACAAGTAATCTTCAGCACACTGATGAATATGTTTCAACCTGTGAAATAAGCAAAAACAGCAGTGCATTATATTACAGCATATATAATTATTAATATAATAATTATTATATAATTCCACAAAAAAGTAAAAAAAGTCACTATTTTTTTGTAGCTTCTTACCAAGCAAAACTAAATTATATTAAATTAACAAAAATATCTTTAGAATTCCTAAGTCATGCTGCAACTTTTTAGCACCCCTCATATTTGGAATTTGAAAGTTGAAAAATTCGACCTGTGAAATAAGCAAAAACAGCAGTGCATTATATATACAGCATATATAATTATTAATATAATAATTATTATATAATTCCACAAAAAAGTCAAAAAGTCACTATTTTTATGTAGCTTCTTATCAAGCAAAACTAAATTATATTAAATTAACAAAAATATCTTTAGAATTCCTAAGTCATGCTGCAACTTTTTAGCACCCTCATATTTGGAATTTGAAAGTTGAAAATTCGACACACCCTAAATTGACCTATTAAGTCGCACTTCTTGGCCTATCCACTCCTATGCCAATGATTCCACTCTTCACTTCTCCACCCGCTTCACAAAGCGTCCCTCTCAACAGTCACTCCATGCTTCGCGCAGGACGGCTATGATACACCTGACCTCTGATCTTTCTGCCATCTCTGATTGGGATAGAGAAAACCTTGTGGCTTTCAATGCCTCAGAAGCTTAATTCTTTCATGTATCTACTCGTCACAGTTTTCCCACATGAATATTCCCTTATCTTCAACAATACACAACTCAATTCTTCTTCTCTGAACATTTTTAGTGTTTCCTTTTCCCGTGATCTATGCTGGAGAGATCACGTATACTCTTCTAAAACAACTTCTACTGTAAGAGTAAGGTGTGTTATACGGCTCCGCAGTTTCTTCACCCCCGCTCAGTTGCTGTCTCTATATGAAGGTGTTGTTCGCCTGTGTATGGAGTACGTTTCTCATGTTTGCGGTGGCTCAACCCACACAACCCTACTTGACCGTGTGGAATCAAAGGCTTTTCGTTTCATGAATTCCCCGCCTCTTACTCACTGTCTTCAATCAATCTCTCTTCACCGCAATGTTGCTTCACTCTCCCTTTACTATCGCTATTATAACGGACACTGCTCTCCTGAACTCTCTAACTGAATGCCTCCTCCTTTAAGGAGAGCACGCAGTACCAGACTTTCGAGACACTCCCATTCCTTTTGTGTCCAACTCTCTAAGGCAAGGATTAATCGGTATTTTCAATTTTTTCTCTACTCAACCGGTCAACTCTGGAACAATCTTCCTCAATCCATCTTTTCACCTGTTTATGACCTCCAATCTTTCAAGCGCAGGGTGTTCAGACATCTCGAAAAACCCTGGACCTTGAGTTTGGCTCTCTTCTTCTTCTTCTTCTTCTACTGAGGGAAGGGGCACTTTTGTGGGCATTCGCCCTTGGTCCCTACTTCATGCATAAAAAAAACAGGCCATGCTTTGCTGGGTTTTCACTCTGGTCTTGTCCACTGGTTTGGATATCCAGTGCCACTATCCGAGCTTTCAGATTTTAGAATTTCCTTTAGTTCTTTAACTTCCTTATCATGGTTTTCTCTACGTCTATAAAACAAACAATCTTAGCGGCATTACACCTCTGAGTGTATCTTCAGGACAATCGATACACCAACTTTGCATTTAAAGCATTCACCTTTCAGTTTACCTGGCTGTGTCATATTTTGTCTATTTTAAGTGCAGTTTACAATATTTACAGTAAGTAAAAGGAAATGCAAAAAGCAAAGGAGAACTTATCTCTTTTGAGAGGTGACCCTTTTCCCACGTTGTCTGGCCTACTTGCCTCAGAAGGGATTTAACACCTTCTGACGTACAATTTTCAAAGAAAAGGCAAAACAGCCTCATGGAACCACGTTGTACTTTAACTGCTTTAACGCTGTCTGGTTTAACCGCCTCGAAGGGATTAACACCTGCGAAATATTTCTCAACACACACAGCAGAGAAAGCTTCATGGCATCAGGTTGGGTGCCTTAACTATAATTTCGTTTAATAGTGTGAATTTAATTATAATTAAATACTAAAGCAAGGTAAATTAGATATGATAAGTTAGATATTAAGGCACCGAACACTATTGTAAATATATCACTTTACAGGCGAGTTAATTCCCCTGAAAAACAAGTTATCAAAATCACTGACACTGGACACTCGAAAACGCGTAGAATCACAAAAGAATAGGTGAAGACTGTCAAGTCATTAAATAGTGAGGTAATTGCTAATCTAAACTAACCTAACTTAACCAAACCTTAACTAACATAACCTATTGTAAGCAAACCTAATCAGGACCAACATATCTTTTTCCGACAATAAAAAAGTTGGATCTTTTCCTTTATAGCACCCCCATTGTTTATGCCCTTGACAATTGTTAGGTTAAGTCGTGATATTTTCGTTAAAACTAACGAAAATATCACGACTTAACCTAACCAATCGTCAAGGGCGTACAGTTGACCTAACCGGGCATTCAATTAACCTTAAAAATTGTTACTAACTGAAAAGAAGGAATTGGAGGTGGGGGGGGGGGTATAAAGGAAAAGATCCAGAAGGTTTTAGATTCTTTAATAATTTTTTAGTGTTTCGAGGAACCAAAAGATCTAAAAAAGAAAATTACGTTATTATACCTGTGAATTATCACACACTCAACCTCACTTATGTCAAGTTGCCTTCACACACACACATTATTTATATATATATATATATATTACTTACTTTTGTTACTTACTTGTTGTGTTGAGTTTGAACGACGGTTCAGGATCGACCTGCGGTCGACCCATCTGCAGCATCCCGCCTCATTTGCGGGACTTGGTGAAGGAGGGAATTGCTCTCTGATCTCCTCCTGCCCTCGTAGCCAGCCACGCATGGCTGGTCAGGGACTTTGCACAAGAATCTGTCCAGCTGGTTCTTGAAGTTATTCAGGTTGGTGTGCTGGAGATTCCTCACTTCTTTTGGAAGGACATTGAAAAGCTTTGGGCCCCGTATTCTGAGGGTATTTTCCATCCTCGTTTTCATGGCTCCTTGTCCCACCGCAGCTGGGACCGTACAATATCTGGCTCTTCTCTCATTCCAGTTTGTTTCTATTTCATTTCTGAGGTTAGGGACAGAGCCCTCAAGTATTTCCGTATGTATATTATTGTGTACCGCTCGCGCCTTCTTTCAAGAGAGTAGAGTTCCAGGGAGTGTAGTTAGATCAGTAGTCTTCACCTTCCGTTTCCTCTATCTTAGACGTAAAGTCCTTTGTATAGCTTCAATGCTCGCAATGTCGCTTTTTCTGTGTGGGCTTGTGAGTACTGAGCAATACTCAATTATTGGGTAGTACTAGACTCTTCCATAATTTGAGCATGATGTTTGTTTTTCTGCTGCGGAAGCTCCTCCAGATGATTCCCATTATTTTTCTAGCCGTTGTGATTTTGATTTTATAATGCTCTCTGAATTCTACATCCGACGACATTATTACTCCAAGATCCCTGACTTGTGGATTTGGTGTTATCTGTTTGGCTTGCGGAGTTTTGTATCCTTTTTTCTGTAGCTCTTTGTTATTACCATATCTTAGAAGTTGGAATTTTTCTTCGTTGAACTTCATATTGTTGTCCTCTGCCCACTGGAATAATGTTTCAATGTCGTTTTATAGTTTTCTTATGTCATCTTCGAAGCATGATACAATACTATCCTTAATATCTGCATCAATATCTGCAATCATTATTATGAACAGCAAGGGAGCTAATACTGTCCCTTGTGGGACAGAGCTCACGACTTCCGAGACTTCCGATTTAACTCCGTTTACCACCACTCTTTGCGTTCTTTGCGTCAAGAAATTAAATATCCACCTTCCTAGCTTTCCAGTAACTCCTGTATCTTAAGTTTGTGTGCTACGATTCCATGGTCACATTTATCGAAGGCTTTAGCAAAGTCAGTATATATTACATCAATGTTTTGTCCTCGACACAATGTTCCTAATATTTTCTCCTGGTGGTCTAGTAGCTGTGACAGGCATGATCTACCCGCCCTGAAGCCATGTTGATTTGGGTTGTATAAGTCTTTTTCTTGTAGGTAGTAGGTGGTTTTGCCTCTAATTATGCGTTCAAAACACTTTATAAGGTGTGAGGTGAGAGCCACTGGCCGATAATTTTTGGACATTGCTCTGTTACCACCTTTAAATAGGGTGGCAATGTTCGCGTTCTTTAAGGGGAGTGGAATTTGTCCTGTGTCGAGTGATTTCCTCCATAGTAAGTATAGCGGTTTTGCAATACTCTCTTTGCATTTCTTCAGAAATGTGGCACTCCATGTGTCTGGCCCTGGCGCTGAATTGTCTCGCATCTGTGATTAGGCCGTAATTACATCTCCTTCCGTGAACTCGAAGTCCATTAATAGGTTTGTGCCGGGATTTGTTCTTGGTTGATCTGTATCAATGTCGAAAAACTCGTCTGGGTTTTCCACTTCCATCTCGGACTTAGGTGTGCTAAACACAGATTTAAATTGTTCCCTAAGCAGTTCACTTATTTCTTTCAGGTCATTTGTGTATTCGGCCTCCCCGTCTATCAACGGTCCAATACTCTCCTCACACTGCGTTTTCCTTTTCGCAAAAGTGTAGAAGTATTTTGGGTTATTTTTTATGTTTTCTGCTACCTTGTTTTCCTCCTCGTTTGTCTTATGTATGAATGTTTGCTTTGGGTCCATTTTATTTCGCCAAGTTTCCTCTCTAGTTTGAGTCTCTTTGCATCAGTTCTGCATCTGTGGAGATGTTTTACGGTTTGTCTTCGTTGCCTGAATAGAGTCCTGATTTTCCTCTCGATCTTGCTACGTTTTCTTTCCTGTCTCTCTAGAATATGTTTCAGTATTATAGGTTTGGTTTCCGTCTCTATTATACATAGTATTTCTTGTGGAGTCTTCTCGTGTAGTAGCAATTCCCAATTTACCTCCTTTAAATCTTTATTTACGTTTTCCCAATTTACTTTCTTTGAATTTTCCTTTCCTTTCCTTTCTTTTGAATTTCCCGATATATATATATATATATATATATATATATATATATATATATATATAATATATATATATATATATATATACACACACACACATCGGGTCGGCAAAAAAAAAAGGGAGACCTTTTAAATCCTTCATATCTCGGCAAATAAGGTACATAGACCCAAGAAATTTTAATATGTTAGTACTAGGTAATTTATGGTTTGTATGCCATCTTTTAGTATTTTAACCGAGGCATTGGATTTATGGCGAATATTCCAGAAAAATCTTGCTAATCATAGGTTCAAGTTGATAATGAAAGCGATTTCAATTAACGTAAGCCAACTGCAGGAGGTTTGGACAAGCTTTTGAAGAAAATCGATAAAACAGGAGATACCAAAAGAATACCAGGTAGCGGTATTAAATTTGGCCACCAAACAGTCCTGATTTAAGTCCTGTCGATTATGGCCTTTGGAAAAATTTGTCAGAGAATTTATCGGGTCAAAGTAAGAAATGTCGTTCATTTACGACAGCTTCTTCTGGAAAAATGGGATGAGCTACCACAAGAACAAATCAATAAAGCCATAGATGAGTTCCGTCCTAGACTGAAAATGGTTGTAGAAGTTCGTGGTAAACATATCGAGCAGTTTTTTTAACATATGTGAGTACTTTGTAACTTTTTATCTGCACATACAATGCAGTAGTTGTGTAAATGGAGAATTTCCAGTGACATAAAGAAATGTTCAATAAATCCGTAATTTTCATTAGTTTCTTTGAAATCCGCTCACCGTATAGGAAATTTACTTAGTTGTTGGGTGTGAAAAAAATATTGAAATCTGACCATAACTTTGGATTTTACAGCCAAAGTTCGAGGTCTCCCTTTTTCTTTTGCCGACCCGATATATATATATATATATATAGGGCGTTCATAAAAGATCTGAACGATTTGATTCGATAATATTTTTCATACTAAATAAGATATAAAGTATGAAGCATGTGTATGTGATAGAGCAACTAATAAATTTTGTTTTTGTACAAGACCAAGGTTGTCAACATCCATAAACTACGAGTCAGGATCAGGGATTCAATAGCGATGGTCAATGCTGGCATGCTTGAACGCACGTGGCGAGAAATTGAATATCGATTGGATGTTGGTACGAGCGACCAATGGCGCAAATGTTGAAGTTCATTAAAATATATGTAAAACTTTTAGCTGTTCGGAGTCACATGGACAAACTTGTTTCTTTGTATGTTATTGGGTTATCACATTAATAGAGATTGAAATCGTTCAGATCTCTTATGAACACCTTATACATATATAATTTTACATATATAATTAAAACCAACTATGAATTTAAAAGAAAATTTAAATATTGACACAAATACAATAAATGAAATAAAAATTAAAAATTAAAACCTGAAATTATAAAATTAATACAATTAAAATATAAAATATTATAAAAGAAACTATAAAAGGGGACTTAACTTAAAGATAAGAGTAAATGTAAATAAAAACATTATCAAATAATTTAGGGGGAACATTATGGAAAAGTTTAAAATGTAAAACATTCAAATGTATAAAATCATAAAAGAAACAAATCAGGTACAAGTTATTCGATAGCAGACAAAGCAGTGAATGAAGTCAAGAAAGGTTGATATAATTTGTCGAAGGGGGCTAACTTGATTGGTTGGTAGGTAAAAAAAACTTTATTGAAGGATATTGAGGTTATTGAATTGGGTATGATGATTTATATCCAGTTTATGTTTGAAAATGAGTATTGGTTCAAAGATGGGTAGATCTTGTTTATTTGCTTAGCAATTATTGAAAAGTTATTAGATTTAATTGGGTCGTCTAACTGATGGGAGTGGAAACGCCCGAGTGGATCTGCGATTGGGAGGGATTTGAAAGTCTATTTTTAGTGCGACTACTGATACCCTAGTTTTAGTACGACTACTTCTAAGATATATACAGTGTGTATATATATATATATATATATATATATATATATATATATATATATATATATATATATATACACACACACACACAGATTGGTCCGAAAAAACGTACCCACTATTCTAATCTCTCTCTCTCTCTCTCTCTCTCTCTCTCTCTATATATATATATATATATATATATATATATATATATATATATATAAATATATATATATATCTATATATATATATATATATATATATATATATATATATATATATATATATATATATATATATATATATCGGACCTTTAAAAAATGAGAACAGTGATTTATCTGATGATCTAACAGAAGTATCTGAAATATTAAGAGCTCAGTATGAATCATCTTTCAGTATCTCAAAAACTGATAAATTGATATGCGATAGAAACGCGTTCTTTGAAGAAGAACCACAAGGGGAAAGTATAACGGATTTCGACTTTACGACGGATGATATTACACAAGCCATAGGGAAACTAAAAACACACTCAGCGGCAGGACCGGATAAATGGAATGCCACACTGATCAAAAAGTGCAAGAATGCAATCGCTGAGCCCCTATACTGGATATGGAGACGATCATTAGACACGGGAGAAATACCGGGCATCCTGAAAAGCGCGAACATAGTCCCAATACATAAAGGAGGAGATCGATCCGAGGCCAAAAACTATAGGCCAGTGTCGCTTACATCTCATCTCACTAAAATATTTGAAAGAATAGTTAGACAGAAAATCTATGACTTTTTGGAAACTCAGAAAAAATTCAATGATAACCAACACGGGTTTCGATCAGGCAGATCATGCCTATCACAACTAATGGAACACTACAACAACATTATTGATTCACTTGAAAGTAATGAAAACTATGATGTACTATACACAGACTTTGCTAAAGCGTTCGACAAGTGTGACCACGGAATCATAATACATAAACTGAAATATATGGGAATAACAGGAAAAGTAGGGAAATGGATATATAATTTCCTTAGTGAGCGGAGGCAAGTCGTTACAGTACAAGGAGTATCTTCATCAGAATCAGAGGTCCTCAGCTCAGTACCACAAGGAACGGTATTAGCTCCACTACTCTTCATAATCATGCTAACTGACATAGATGAGGACGTTACCAGAGACAGCACAGTAACATCCTTTGCAGATGACACAAAGATCAGTAGAAAAATACGAAAACCAGAAGACATAGGATCTCTACAAACCGACATAAACAAAATTTACAAGTGGACGGAAGACAACAATATGAAGTTTAACACCGAGAAATTTCAGCTATTACGGTACGGAAAAAGAGAAGACCTAAAGTCCATGGAATATTATACCCCAAATGGACAGGAAGTCCAGAGAAATTCCAGAGCAAAAGATTTAGGGGTTGTAATGACAGATGATGCGAAATTTGAAACACAAAATAAGATAGCAGTAAACAGAGCAAAGAGAATAACGGGTCTGATATTGAGAACTTTTAAACGAAGGGATAGGAATGTAATGATCCCCCTACTGAAAACCCTGATAATACCCAAACTGGAATACTGCTCGGTCCTAACATCCCCATATAAAAAAGAAGACATTAGACAGCTGGAGGGGATTCAAAGAAGTTTCACAGCCAAGATCAATGGGTGCAAAGAACTAAATTATTGGGAAAGGTTACGAGAACTAAACCTATATTCACTGGAAAGGAGAAGAGAGAGATACACCATTATTTACACTTGGAAAATAATGGAGAAACTAGTCCCTAATCTTACTCTGAATCCCATAACTCCCCAAACAACGGTGGAAGGTAGAAACGGTAGACTGTGTCGTATTCCCAAATTGAAAGCGAGACAGGGAACATCCTTAACCCTGAAAGAAAATAGTTTTTGTAGTGAGAGGACCAAAACTGTTTAATCAGTTGCCCAAAGACCTAAGAAGCACGAAGGGAGTTGCAGTGGAAATCTTCAAAAGAAGACTAGACGCCTGGCTCAGAACAATCCCCGATGAGCCGGGCGTACCTGGCTATGTGAGGTGGAGAGCGCAAGAATCCAACTCACTACTTCACCAGGCCAACTCGAGAGGAGGGGCGACACGCTTGACCTTCGCGAAATGAGAAATCATCACGTGGAACCTTTGTAAGGTTGTAAGGTAAGGTACAATTAAAACCAACTATGAATTTAAAAGAAAATTTAAATATTGACACAAATACAACAAATGAAATAAAAATTAAAAATTAAAACCTGAAATTATAAAATTAATACAATTAAAATATAAAATATTATAAAAGAAACTATAAAAGGGGACTTAACTTAAAGATAAGAGTAAATGTAAAAAACATTATAAAATAATTTAGGGGAACATTATGGAAAAGTTTAAAATGTAAAACATTCAAATGTATAAAATCATAAAAGAAACAAATCAGGTACAAGTTATTCGATCGCAGACAAAGCAGTGAATAAAGTCAAGAAAGGTTGATACAATTTGTCGAAGGGGGCTAACTTGATTGGTTGGTAGGTAAAGAAAAACTTTATTGAAGGATATTGAGGTTATGGAATTGGGTATGATGATTTATATCCAGTTTATGTTTGAAAATGAGTATTGGTTCAAAGATGGGTAGATCTTGTTTATTTGCTTTAGCAATTATTGAAAAGTTATTAGATTTAATTGGGTCGTCTAACTGATGGGAGTGGAAACGCTTGAGTGGATCTGCGATTGGGAGGGATTTGTAAGTCTATTTTTAGTGCGACTACTGATACCCTAGTTTTAGTACGACTACTTCTAAGATATATACAGTGTGTGTGTGTGTGTATATATATATATATATATACACAGATTGGTCCGAAAAAACGTACCCACTATTCTAATCTCTCTCTCTCTCTCTCTCTCTCTCTTATATATATATATATATATATATATATATATATATATATATATCGGACCTTTAAAAAATGAGAACAGTGATTTATCTGATGATCTAACAGAAGTATCTGAAATATTAAGAGCTCAGTATGAATCATCTTTCAGTATCTCAAAAACTGATAAATTGATATGCGATAGAAACGCGTTCTTTGAAGAAGAACCACAAGGGGAAAGTATAACGGATTTCGACTTTACGACGGATGATATTACACAAGCCATAGGGAAACTAAAAACACACTCAGCGGCAGGACCGGATAAATGGAATGCCACACTGATCAAAAACTGCAAGAATGCAATCGCTGAGCCCTATACTGGATATGGAGACGATCATTAGACACGGGAGAAATACCGGGCATCCTGAAGAGCGCGAACATAGTCCCAATATATAAAGGAGGAGATCGATCCGAGGCCAAAAACTATAGGCCAGTGTCGCTTACATCTCATCTCACTAAAATATTTGAAAGAATAGTTAGACAGAAAATCTATGACTTTTTGGAAACTCAGAAAAAATTCAATGATAACCAACACGGGTTTCGATCAGGCAGATCATGCCTATCACAACTAATGGAACACTACAACAACATTATTGATTCACTTGAAAGTAATGAAAACTATGATGTACTATACACAGACTTTGCTAAAGCGTTCGACAAGTGTGACCACGGAATCATAATACATAAACTGAAATATATGGGAATAACAGGAAAAGTAGGGAAATGGATATATAATTTCCTTAGTGAGCGGAGGCAAGTCGTTACAGTACAAGGAGTATCTTCATCAGAATCAGAGGTCCTCAGCTCAGTACCACAAGGAACAGTATTAGCTCCACTACTCTTCATAATCATGCTAACTGACATAGATGAGGACGTTACCAGAGACAGCACAGTAACATCCTTTGCGGATGACACAAAGATCAGTAGAAAAATAAGAAACCCAAAAGACATAGGGTCTCTACAAACCGACATAAACAAAATCTGCAAGTGGAATGAAGACAACAATATGAAGTTTAACACCGAGAAATTTCAGCTATTACGGTACGGAAAAAGAGAAGACCTAAAGTCCATGGAATATTATACCCCAAATGGACATGAAATTCAGAGAAATTCCAGAGCAAAAGATTTAGGGGTTCTAATGACAGATGATGCGAAATTTGAAACACAAAATAAGATAGCAGTAAACAGAGCAAAGAGAATAACGGGTCAGATATTGAGAACCTTTAAACGAAGGGATAGGAATGTAATGTTTCCTCTACTGAAAACCCTGATAATACCCAAATTGGAATACTGCTCGGTCCTAACATCCCCATATAAAAAAGAAGACATTAGACAGCTGGAGGGGATCCAAAGAAGCTTCACAGCCAAGATCAATGGGTGCAAAGCACTAAATTACTGGGAAAGGTTACGAGAACTAGATCTATATTCACTGGAAAAGAGAAGAGAGAGATACACCATTATTTACACTTGGAAAATAATGGAGAAACTAGTCCCTAATCTTACTCTGAATCCCATAACTCCCCAAACAACGGTGGAAAGTAGAAGCGGTAGACTGTGTCGTATTCCCAAATTGAAGGCGAGACAGGGAACATCCTTAACCCTGAAAGAAAATAGTTTTGTAGTGAGAGGACCAAAACTGTTTAATCAGTTGCCCAAAGACCTAAGAAACACGAAGGGAGTTGCAGTGGAAATCTTCAAACGAAGACTAGACGCCTGGCTCAGAACAATCCCCGATGAGCCGGGCGTTACTGGCTATGTGAGGTGGAGAGCGCAAGAATCCAACTCACTACTTCACCAGGCCAACTCGAGAGGAGGGGCGACAAACTTGACCTTCGCGAAATGAGAAATCATCGCGCGGAACCTTTGTAAGGTTGTAAGGTAAGGTATATATATTGGAGCCCCGTATCTACTGTAGGTAGATAAAGTGGCGGACTCCGAGCGGTGTCGCGCTGGTTTGCTCCAGGCCGATGACATTAGTTGAAGTTGATTTGGCTGTTTAGTCTTGGAGCACACTCACTCCCAACATCGTGGTGAAATGACCTTCTTGGATGTTACCTATATATATATATATATATATATATATATATATATATATATATATATATATATATATATATATATATATATATATAATATATATATATATATAATATATATATATGTTAGGGATGTTATTTAATCCCCTTGTAACATGTCATGATACACTGTAAATTAAGGTTATTCCATATATATACATACAACAGTTTCTAAAAAATGAATTCTTCCATTTGACTGAATCTGGAACGAACGAGTGGTTTAGAAGTGGTCAAGAAAAGAGTTGTTCCAATAATCTGAAATAAAGTTGTCCCATACAAACCACCATTTCCAAAAATTTAATTGTTCATTTGCTGCATGCATCGATTATTATGGAACGATTTATTAGTAGCCGTTGAAACATCTTTCCTAATTGATTCAGGATCGTTCAATATTCGGTTTAAATTAACCAATTTTTAGAAAAGGTGGTTTGCATTTCTGCGTGTCAGGGTTAAAAAGCGCCACGTCTATTACACTGGGTAACAAAATTTGAAAAATTTTCTGTTTATTGCGATTTTTCTGTCGTTTCTTAATGATTTCGGGGCGCTGATTCCAAAAATGATATTGGTTTTGCTCTATCATCAACCGTTTCAAAAATATAGGTTATCACACTTTTCATATGGCAAAGTATATAAAGAAGGCTAACATAAATATTTTCTGAAAATAAAAACACTATTGGAAATTAATGTTTATTGAGCCAAAATTGTTTGACAAACCCAAAATGGTGCAAAGGATATAATATATATCATGAGGAGAACCGATAAGAGAATAACAAGCCTCGTTATGCAGTGTGCGTTCCTTAAAAATGCACTGAAGAACGCGACTTCCGCGTATGAACATTCTTATCCTTTCTGATCAGCGACCATACGTAGTCTCCCATCATGGAAGCATCCCAATGGACCTGGTACCTTTTCTCCATCGCTTGAATATCTTGATGGAATCTTTCGCCATGTTCTTCACTCATCGCCAAAGTTATCACGAAAAAAGTCTAGATGTGAATGCAGAGAGTGTAATTTTAAAGACATACGGCACCCCATTTTGCCATAGCACTTAATCAAGTTTGACACTAACTCCTTATAGTTTGGTGCTTTATGGTTGCCTAAAAACCCACGAACCACATCACGGAAAGCACACCAAGCCTCTTTTCCGATCGGAGTCATCTTGGCTTCAAGGTTCTTTGAATTCAACAGCGCTTTGACTTGTGGTCCTACAAAGATGCCAGCCTTGACTTTGGCCTGAGAGAGTTTAGGGAACATGACCCGAATCCGTTGGAAAACTTCCCTTCCAAAATCTAACGCAGTTACAAACTGCTTAATTAAACCCAACTTAATATGGAGAGGTGGTAGCAGAACTATGTCAGGCTTCACAAGAGGTTCCCTGAGTACATTGTACTTTCCTGGCTGCAGTCTTTCACGTGGAGGCTACTGAACTGTTTTATAGTGCTCAGTTGAAGCCCTGCTATCCCACAGGCAAAGAAAACATGAATATTTAGTAAACCCTCCTTGTAAACCTAACAGGAAACCAATCATTTTGAAATCACCACACACGTCCCAGTTATATTGTTCATACCTGATTTGAGTGAGCTGTTGTTTGACATTTTCATAGTCCTCTTTCATTTGAACAATGTGCAACTGGTATAGATGGATATTTGTTCCCATTGTGGAGTAGAACAGCTTTTAAACTCAGAGTTGAATTGTCAATAAACAGGCGCCACTCTGAGGGTATATGTGTTAACCCAATAGCTGTGAATAGACCATTAACCTCGCGGCAATAACAGAGAGAGCCATTGACATCGTTGAACCTTGCAAACTCTTCATGCCGCTTTCGGTATACAGTGCTCTTGCAGTCTTCTCCAAGCAAATTCCACTCTTTGAGTCTGGAGATCAGAAGCTCAGACCCCGATTTCGTCAGACCCAAATCTCTAATTAAGTCGTCCAATTCCCTCTGATTTGGAAAGTGAGGGTTTGTACTGAAAGTTACTGTATATTCTTCATCATGACTGTCCTCACCAGCCGACATCTCAGATGAGCTAGCTGCATCCTCATTTTCAACCTGCAAAGCAAAGAAACAAAATATAGGCATAGCTATATATGTAGAAGAGCATCAGCACTAAGAAAAATCGACACATAATGACCCACAGTCTGTAAATACAGAAGGTAAAGTAATCGATAGATACCTGTTCTGGTGGACGTGGTATTGGAAGACCTTCGCCATGTGGTACAGGAGCTATGGACGACGCTATGCTTGGATACTGAAGAGTCTTGGTGCCTTTCACAATCTTGTGCGATACTTGCTTGGGGCCTATGTAATACCCACAAACGTAGCAGAATATATCCGGCGAGTGTTTACAAGCTCTAGTTGCCATTCTCTTTACCAAACTGTACTACATTAATCATAACCTGCAGACATAGAGAGAAGAATTATTAAATCTGCAACAGATTACAGATTCCAGAAAAAAGATGTATTCACAACACTGAAATAATGTTCGCAATAAAAAAGGATCGATAACACTCAAATCGTCAGCACAGAGAAGCACAGAAACACAGTACCTCAGTGCTGGTAACCATCAGACAAACAACCTGCTTTCTTTGTGTGCTCACACTTACTGACTTCTCAGACTCTGCGCTCTTCTTTATATAGCACAGTGGAAGTTTCGGGCAATTTCTAGAGCGAGAAACTGTCAACGAACATCCGGATTGTTCTCAACAATTCCTGATTATTCTGATATTGCTGCGCCCATAATAACATTACACTGGTAAAACAAAAAATGGATTATCTCTGAAACCATTGATGATACACACAAACCAAGGACAGATTTGGACTCAGCGCCCACAAATGCATATAAAAACATAAAAAATTCTATATAAACAGAATCAGTGTTACACAGTGTTATGTGTATGTCTATGTCGACGTGGCGCATTTTAATTCTGACACGCAGATTTTACACCTTTGGAGTTATTATTTCATTCTAATCATTACCTGTATCATATCAATTGTCATATTAATTCTTCTATTAGTTCGCATCCGACTAAAGTATACCAATTTCCTCTTTGTATAACTAGAAAAGAGTGAAAGTAATGAGTGTCCGAAGAGCAATTTGGCCAAACAACCGAACGACGCTAAATAGCCGCCAAACATTCAGTTTCGTGCGATCAGGCTCATTCACCAATACATGCGTCCCCCAAACCCACGAAGAACATTTTGGCCATGCGAATAACTTATAAATACGAGGATGATAAAAGGTCAAAAGTACAGAAAAGGTTATTATCAGAGGAACTGTCATT
>JAJOZX010001741.1:795000-805120 GCA_023014485.1 Bathynomus jamesi | reverse complement strand
CCTACCGACAAGTTAAGTGTAGCCTACAGGGAGGAATTTCACAGAAACAGTCGTAAAAAAGAAAACCGGTACGCTACGCATGGCGGGCCTCGCGAACCAGGAATGCCAACCTCGCGTTCAAACTCCGTGACAAAAAACCACACACACACACACATATATATATATATATATAGACGCTCATCCTAATTAGATATCACCCAGTCCCCACATCCACCGCCCAAACTCTCGAAACCAAAAATTTTAAAATTAATGGCGGTAAGCGAAGTCCCTCTATAAATACGTTTGTGGGTGCTACTAACCTACTACCCGCGTGTCAGAGGCTCCAAATAAAAGACTTAGTAGGCCCCAACCAAGTGTCAACGGGTTGGGGTGCAAAATAAAAAATAACGGGTACAAAATTGTGTTTAGGATGAAAAAGCACGTTCCTTTGCCTCGGAGAAATCTACATTCATACAGTTAAATAAATGACGAAGCGCCTTCAGGCAAATAATTGCATTTAAAAATCAGTTTCCCCCCACTGCAAGGCCGGCCGCACGCACGATCGTCTCGCAACACGACTCAGGTCGTGACGACCCGAGTCGCGTGTGATTTTACACTGACAGAATGGGAGCCCCGCACACTGCAGTGACCGCGACGCGGTTCTAGGAAATCGCGTCGCGGTCGCTGCAGCGTGCGGGGCTCTCATTCTGTCAAGGTAAAATCACACACGCGACTAGAGTCGCCACGACGAGTCGTAAGTCGATCTTGCGTGCGGCCCACCTAACGCATACGTCCGAAAATGATTAGTCGTCAGCTTAGTCCGAGTGCAGTCTATAAACGTGGGGTAATAATTGTCCAAATTTAATTAAATTATCTATTACGCTGTTAAATCATGAAAAGTAGACCTAGTTCGTAATCAGACCAGAGTAGGCTTAGACCTACCTGGCCACGAATACATAATTTGAAACTGACTTACCTTTGCTCGATGAGTTTTCGGACAGGCCCAAGTGCCATCTCACAAGTACTTTTCTGGAATGGAGAAAAACTTAAGAATATGTCGAGGGGTGGGAGATTGCGATGCGGGATATTTCAATTCTAAAACGAGGAAAATTATTTCTCATTACAGTTTAACCCTTTAAGGACTGAAGGTACAAATTGCTAACGTTTCAAATACAAGCATTCATAACTTAACCCTACAAAAAATTCAGGCTTAAAGGGTTAAAAAAATACAAGGGGCTGTAAATAAGCCTTCTCTAAAACTATATGCGCGCGTGCGCGCGCGTTTACTTGGTTACCTTACGTCTTCACGACAATCTTCAGAATACACACCAAACTCACGTGGACACTAAGGCAATGGTAGTGACATTAGCGGTCTCCATAGTTTCAGACATTGTTTTCACTGAAAATCATTAAATATGAATAAAACAGATACAATATGAAGGTTAAGTTAAATGTCGCCATCCACGAGTGAAAGGGTGAAAATGTCGCGGTTTCGTAAGATAGCCAAACGTGTGTGTGTCAACTGAAAAACTATAACCTAGTTAAAAGTGCAATGAATAAGAAGCATAATAAAAAGTTGGTAACTATAGTTTCGAAGGCAAACTCTTAAAATTCTTACCAAAAATCACTTCGGAAAGTGTTCCCTTTTTCAAAATGTTTCGTTCCCAAGTTCAAATTCGCTCTCTATTTCTACCATAATGTATCGCTCAATTTAAAAACGGGACTAACTATCCACAAACTAGTTGACAAAAATCTTTACGCTAAAAAGAGAATCACCGCTAATCGAATATACATTGAAGGGCCTATAAAATGGTTTTATCTGTAAACAATTAAATACGATTTTTAATTAACAAAAAAACAAAACAAAAATTTACATTTTGCCATAATATGCCGGAATAAAACCTATATGTCGGGCCAATATTAGACCTACATCCCTATAAAAAAAAAAGGTTTAATCTCCTCTGGCACGAGTAAGTAGGCTAACCATTTAAAGAATAAAGTCAGTATGCCTACACGGAAAATTCTACTCAAAACATTTTATAACGACTCTACAATCAAAATTAAATAGGCCTATGCATCATTTCCCCCCCAACTTTTAGAACATAAAAGTCGCGAGTTACGCAGTTATATCGCGAAACTTTCGCAGGTGTCAGATTTTTTAAGTATAAACTTAGAGTTAACGGTAACACGCGACTTCGAACACAAATCAATGTAACTACTCAAATCTGGAATGTAGGCAAAAAAAATTTTTACGTCACTTAATTAACTTCTCGTTTAGTCAGTCGTGGTCGAGAGAGAGAGAGAGAGAGAGAGAGAGAGAGAGAGAGAGAGAGAGAGAGAGAGAGAGAGAGAATTAAATTTTAACCTTAAAAACTTGTCATTACTAGTTTAAATAATCGTAAAAGAATTTCTTTAAATACAATAAATAAATAATATATATATATATATATGCGCCTCGATGGTGTAGTGGTTAGCGTCGTTGACTAAGAATCCATCGGCCCCGGGATCGAGACCCGGTGACGGCAGGCGGCACGCAGCAAAACCCAGCTGTTCATCCTTCTACACACTATGAAATTGGTTGGTAGATAAATGGGTACCCTGGGTAGCCTAGTGGTTAAGACGCTGGGTTGCTCGTGGGGCGTGGTTCGGATTCCACGTTGAACTGTAGGTCTAAGGTGGAGTGAAAAGCTTGACTTTCGTCAGAATGAACAATTCGGGCGGAAGCAAACCAAAGGTTTATAATATATATACAAAAAACAGTCAAATGATTTTGTCAATATGAAAATAAGGAGCTAGGATAATTAAACATTGGGTACACTTCACTATCGAACATCTAAATACCATACAAATACCCCTTTTCAGCCGTACCTAAACTTTATGAAGTAGAAATGCGTCTTTTTAAAAAAAGTAAGTACTGTATGTAGGCTTAAATCGAACATTTCGTACTAGGTGCAGAAATAAAGTGGTAATAAACTGTTACTCGTGGTCCTATTAGGCCTATGTAAGCTACAGATGGAACGCTTTAGTAGACTTTTAATTCGCAAAGCTAAAAAGGCTGACCACCCTAAAATGTACAAAATGAAGACACAAAACTTTATATGGAACACCAAATTGAAAATCCTCATTGTGACTTGCGTTTTCCGTGTTATTTTCTTAAATGCAACCAAAGTTCATTAACTCGTTAACGCCTACAGTACCGTACGGTATGGTACCGTACCCTTACTGACGGTAGTAATGTATATAGGGTAGGCGCCTAACTGCGCGTTGTTAGGTAAAATTGGTACTGTATTTTATGCTTCATAGCAACCAAGAGAAATCCAAATGCAGCGAACAAGCATTCTAAATAACCTAATACGCCTAAACCAAATAGGTTCCTCGTTTGGAATGTGTCAAAGTAGGCCTAACCAAATCTATTCTCGGTAGAATTGAAAACACACTAGGTTATAAGCCTTCCGTAATTAAATTACAAGCAACTGAACAAAGTGTTGATAAACAAAATGTTAACCCCTCTCGCGTCCAAGAACCAAGGTACATATATAACAGTTCCGTTTTTGACAGAGCTCCAAAGAACATTCAATGTTGTTTTAACCCAACAGGTTTCCTTTGCTATCGTAATCCATTTAACGAAGCCCGTATAAAAATAAAATCTACGCGATTATATAGGCTCTATAGGGTAAAGTTGCCGCCAATGGTCGCGCATCGCGGTCCTAATGCCGCGCATTTGACAAAAAAAAAAAAAAAAAAAAAAAATATCCACAAAATACTGTTACTTCTCGCAACAAAGTTACTAGAAGTAATGTTTCGCGAATTTTATTTCCTTCAGTGTAACTATTTTTGTTGTTTTTTTTTAAGTCAAATGCGCGATACTAGGACTGATGCGCGACCATTGGCAACTTTACCCGATATTCTTTGGTTTATTTCGATGTAGGTCTCAGAAGTAAGCCATATTGAGGGTGAAGGACCGCATTACAATTTTGTGACGGTTATTTAAATGAAAATCTATGCTAGGCCCTATAGAGCCTATTACCCCAAAATGCAACAGGTCATTAAGGACCTACTGATACCGTATATCTTGCAGTATGAGCTAGAGGCAACAGCCTTTACCCAGTATGAGAAATTTAACAGCAGCATTGGGCAGATCCTATAAAAAAACGAGAAAAAATATGCACATACCCTATATACTTAACAATGACTCCGTCGGATCTGAAGCATATTTTGGCTTGGATATTTATGTACGTTACCAAATCCGATAAATTTCTGCCAAGCTTCTCAATAGTATGGGGTCTTAGAATACACTAAAATTATTTTAAAGTGCATTTTTAATATAAGGGCTATATTCGATAAGCTATTTAGCTCGCAACTCGTTCGGACGTACAGTTCATAATGCATAGCCCTGCCTATTTATTCTGCGTACCTTACAGCTAAACCTACATCCTTCACGCAGAACTTGTGTAATAAATAACAGGCCTAGCTTACCTTCAAAGTAACAGGATATTCTAATTCTTATTCCACACCAATCCCATAATTTTAAATAACTTCCAAATAGGCCTATTGAGAGAGAGAGAGAGAGAGAGAGAGAGAGAGAGAGAGAGAGAGAGAGAGAGAGAGAGAGAGAGAGAGATTATATTAGCCGCAATTCAAGGAATAAAAGATCGCAAACCCGGGTATGGAAGTAAAGTTATTTGGATGTGGCACATTATATGGGACCTCAGTGATGGTTTATTTAACCCTTATTAGGCCTATATTAATAACGCTAGACTACCCTTGAAAAACTTTCTTAAAAACTACTGCTTTAGTCATTAGGCTAGACCACCCTCAATATGCCCTAGCCTACACTGATAAATTCCTCCCTCGGCCTACGAAACCATACACGAACTATTTTCTAATTACAAGTCCATTACATCTCGCCAAGCGCTATTCTAGGCCTAATAGCGAGCACTAGGGCTACCCAATCAGCCACTCCGTCATAAATTAATCGTAGTCATATTAGACTGATGCACGAGCCTATTTCCACATTTCACTAGGATTTCAAGTACTAGACTACAGTACAATATATGCCTATGTTTTGTGTTCGCTCCACTCCATATCGAGCGGAGTTCGGTAAAGATTAAAGCTATTCTGTATTTGGAGCATTGTTTGATCCCCAACTGATCCAGATGGACTTCACAAAAGGGAATATTTAGCTTTCTCTTCAAGGTTCCTTGAAAAAAATTTAATTATAGGCTATACGAATTTGAAACGTGTCACCTACGATAAGTAGGCTCTCTCCAACTAGTCACATTTATCCATCTAAAATAAGTTAACAAACCTACGTTAATTCCCTTGCGCAATATATCTTACCAAAGTAAGCCTCAATTAATCGGTCTGGATGAACAAAAAAGTAGACAATGAACGGATCGTAGGCCAACAATAAGTAGGCTCAACCTAGGCCTAGTGGAACTAAATTATTCTCGATTTCTGACATGCGGAAATCCTACCTACCGTTAGGCCTCCCGAGGCATGTCATTAAAAACACAATTGCCAACTTTCAGATCTGGCTGAGGATACCAGATTTCATATAAATTTTTTTTACGACTTCGCTCCCTGCTCGCTATTCACACAGACATACAAAACTAGTAGGCCTATCAACAGCGTTTTCAAGCTATAAAACATTCGTAAAATGCCTGTTACGGCTGCTAATAGGTCTAACTGACACTCAATGGTAGCCAATATTCCGACCGAACATGACAGACTAAGCCTAAAATGTAATGTTTTGAAGGAAGGTTGTAAAAACATTTAAATGAATGCAATTACGAAATCTGATATCGAAGACTTCCAAAGTGTAATTTATACACGAACATTGAGTAACGAAGTTTACACCTAAATTATCATTTTTACGTTACACGGAAATTTTTTAGCCTTAAAAGCAAATAAGAACGAGATAACAATAGGCTGTTTGCTATACGTCTATTGTAGGCATGTTTTTTCATTCTTAACCCTCATGACTACTCCCTTGGGGATAAAAAAAGATTAACCAACGTGTTATCGGAACAAAAGAAACGATTAACAGTTATTCGAGTATTTAACCAAATAATGATTAAGGCTTCATTAACAATCTGTTAAGTATTTAGGAATGTATATCAGTAAGTTCCGTCTGGTGTTAAGGAATCCTTGATAAAGGAGAGAACAGTCGTATGAAACTTCAAATCAAACACTAAAATAACCGTTCTTATAAATTTCAAACATAATTCAGCTTTCACCTCAGTGTCATTTACTCTTTTTTAATTGTCTCTAATACACAATTTTAACAAATTATATAAGCCTAGTTCCCTATTTTAAAATAATTCCAGCCTCATACATTTGGCTCTTCATTTAGTCCAGAAAATAATGCAACAAAACCCCCAATTTCGAGATCCTTCACTTCTTTAAACACTTTCTACGGCATACATAATCTTTCAACAATTCTACAATTTTCGTAATTAGTCTGGTGTAAATAAACTCAAAGTTTAAACTTTCAAGCGAAACAAGCGAGTAATTTAGTAGTAGAAGTAGGGGCAGGAATAATAATAATAATAAATAATAGTAGTAGTAGTGGTCGTTACCGAGTACTCATTCAGTATTTCTCCATTTTTAACAGCTTACGAGGAACTTTCGTCATAATAATTGTGTTCCAATCCAAATAAATGTTCAACTCTCGCCTCTCATTTTCGTTCTCCCTCTTTAATGAAAAGTAGGGAATAATCTTCCCCACCCACCCCCTTATTCCTCACCCCACCGCCACCCATAAAAAAAAGTTGGCTTCCGTGGGCTCTTTTGTAAAATGAATGTAAGAGACAAGCTGTTACTCAACCCGCGGCCCATAATGTAGAGCTATCGGCCTAAACTTAGCTTCACCCGTGACTCTCTTACATTTATTTCTTTCCCTCCCATATTTTCTTTATAAATTCAACCCTCCCCTATCCTCCCCGCGCTTTCCCCCCCTCCCTTTGCCTCCTCCTCCCCCTCCCTACTCTCTAACTTTCCACAGAAGAACACATAACAGACACAATTACTTATAGCTCCACTATGATCGTGATAATGCATTTCCTAGCGAGTCCGCCTGGCGTAGGCAAACCGCAATAATTTCTACATTCCTTATACGATATGCGTTTCTACTCGCTCAATGCGAGGCCAACCAAATTATTAATAAGGCTTCTTTATTTTATAATAACGTTTCGACCAATTAATAAATTCGATGTAAACACTTTGGAGATGATGAGCGAAGTAAAATGTAAATAAAAGCGAACAGGAAACGCGAGCATATGGTATGATGAAGCTTCGAGCTGTTCAGAGAAAAAAGTAAGCTAGTCTAGGCTACATTTCCAATTTCTTGTAAAACCGTTTTGATCTTTCCACGTCTAGGGCTATGCTTTGTCATAAGCGGACCAGCCAAGCTACACTCACAATTTCATATATTTCTCATAAATAACTGTATACACTGAAAATGCGTTAAAATTTATCCTTAGAAAGGTAAATTACATCGAAATACACAGCACAACATACTAAATATTGATAATAAAGCTATACATGCGCTTACACTAGAAAGACCGGCAGCGCATATAGCCACTACGTCCTCACTCTATCAGGTCTGACGACCAACTGATTTAGGAATAGTCAGAATTCTTCAAACTTGTCTCTCTAATGAACTCCATTATTGGAACAGAAGCTGTAAAAAAGAAAGAAAGAAAAAAGTCTTAAACATCCCGAGTTTTCGAGCTTAAAAAAAGGGTGTTAGATCACCGGTGAGCAGTAATAACAAATAATATATCCGGCCTGGAGTCTCATTGCAGTCTCTCGCTGTCTCCTAAGATGCCAGTAAGAAACTTTAATCCTAGTGTAGTTTATTCGTTCGTACAAAAGCAAAACATTCCATACAATCAATTAAAGTTGAATAATTATACAATATGCGTAAATTGCCAATAATACAAGGCACCTTCGCTTCAAAGGAATAATAATAATAATAATAACGAAAATAGGTATTCAAACATGATTTAAAAGGCGTAAATAGGGGCACAAAGGAGGCTGAGAATGAAAAAGATTTCTGTCGTTTTCTAGTTTGGAGTTTCTTGGGCGCAATTCTCAGGCACGAAACAAACTCACCGCGATCGAAAGCCGTGTCTGAAAAATAACAAATTCGCTCTGGGAAACACGATCCTTTTCCTACTTTCCCCAAACCCAACCATCCGAGAATTAGGTGGTATTTTTGGGATCCTTACAATTTAAGAGTCTCGGGAGGGCCTACTTCAAACAGCAGAAAGTAGGTCCCACATTATTCAGAAGGGTGATGCTATTTATCAAATTAATACATAATCAGGTTATAAAGTGCTTAAGCAGCTAACAATAGTGCATCGTAAGGATATATATATATATATATATATATATATATATATATATATATATACCAAAGGTTATATATAAGGTATATGAGAGCGAGAGAGATTAATAATTCAAACTAAATCCTTTCCCTCATTATTAAGTACAAATGAAACCCATGTTCATCCGAATAATAAATAAAAATGCAAAAACTAACCCAGCCTCATATTATTTGATATTTATTTTACCCAAAAGCCAAAGTATCGCTGCATGTAAGAACGTTCTACAGTAATTTAACATAAAGAAATGTTGAAATATTTGCGTGTCACATTAATTGAAATTATGTTATTGTATACCATAAAACAGTTGGTCTATGAATTTGAGTCGTTATAAAGGCCTGGTGAAAAATATATTTTCCATATTAATATTGTTTAAATTGCTTGTTCAATAATTACGAACGTTTCTAAAGATCAAATGGCTTAAATCTAACTTTCAGTTCATTCGAAAACAGCCATGATATTAAAAGCAAAAAGATTTACAACCCTAAATTCTTCCCCCTCTGAAAATGCGATATTAAATGCGACTCTCGTACGATATCATTTAATTTACCAAGATGGCGTCACCAGCTTATAATTTTCGCTTCCGGCAGAAACAGAATGACAACAAAAGGTTACATTAAAAACTTAGTTCCTGCTTTGCTTTTAACAGATAAAAGCACTGTCACCCAGACCGTATAAAACAGTTATAATTAATCTTATTCATGTAAAAAAAAAAAAAAAAAAAAAAAAAAAATATGGCTTGCTAAATGTAAACTTCGAACAGAAATGGAAGATTTACAAAAAAATAAGGCTCGAGCGAGAAAAGACCAGAGAGTTAGGCTAAGCCAAGCATCAAGAAATACGTATTGATATTCGATGAGTTAAATTCTAGTCTATCATCCCCTCTCCCCCCCTCTCCTCTGTCGCTTTAAACCCCCCTTCCCCCGCCGACTAAAAACTTAAAAGTAAGGAGTCGGGGAGAGTGAGGGGGTATGGGGAGGTCTCCTTTCATCTAAATTCCCCCCATTACCCCCCTTTATACCCCCGCTCCCCGCACTTCCATACTCCCACAATTGAGCGATCGCTTAAGCAATGCAATACAAAGATACGGAACGCGATAGAATATTTGTTTTATTTAAGACAACCGATTGCAGCCATATTCGGTCGCGGCGTAGAGACCCTTAGTGAATATCTCACGTTTACGTCTCTCTCTCTCTCTCTCTCTCTCCCATCCAATACTTTTATTCCATTAGGATCTTACGCCTACGTTAACATTTTAAATAACATTAAAAAATCCCGAAATTACAACTCTATCCGTTGTCGTACCGATGATCCGTTCTCAGCCAGGTTCGACGGCCCGATTTGCATTCACAAAAAGTTGTTACACCGAGATTTCTGCTCCTTTGTATGCGCTTTTTTAAGAGCGTCCGAAATCAGTGTACAAAACTAGTTAGTGCTTCTCATCGTGTACTGTGTAACCATTCCGTACTTGAGGGCAATAAAACACACTAGAAGGACGCCGCTCTGAGCTGGTCGGAAGGACTTACGGTATACAATTTTGAGGTGTGTAACGAAAAACAAAAAAAATTATTTTCACAATAAAGTCAACGTTTAGAATTCGACAACGCTCATCTTCGGGGACAGACGACGTAATAGCAGTGAATGGGGAATTTCATACCGTATCGAAATAACCAAATTATGAACAGATAAGGAAGATGGAAGCCAGATAAGGAACTATTAATGAGCCAACCAACCACCCAACACATGAACAA
>JAJOZX010001741.1:600000-790000 GCA_023014485.1 Bathynomus jamesi | reverse complement strand
GGTAACTATCGTATTTCATTATATATTCCCATTTTGCGATCCGCGAACCCCATTTCAACCAATGAGCTTAAACGTAATTACAATATAACTACTGAAAGGGTAATAGTCTTAAAGTGATCACACCGTTGCTCCTTTCCTTAACGTTCGTTTTTTCACGAGATAAACTTTAAAAATAGTTCGTTTTCTTTTTTTCTCTCAAGTGGGGACGTGGAAAAATACTTCCCTTAAAATTCATTTCCGTTTTCAACTTAAAAAAAAGTCCAAAAATCCTTCAGTTCATATTAAAAATTTTTTATTCATTAAATCATATATTCTCATTACACTAATTAATATCATTCATTCTTCGTTATTTGAAATTGCATTTTGAAATATATATATATATACAATTACACACACACACACATCTTTGGTTAGCTTCCGCCCGAATTATTCATTCTGACGAAGGTCAAACTCTTCACCCCCACCTTAGACCTATAGTTTAACATGGAATCCGAACCACGCCCCACTAGGCCACCCATTTATCTACCAACCACTTTCTTTATTGTGGAAGGATGAACCGCTGGATTTTGCTGCGCGCCGGCTGCCATCTCCGGGTCTCGATCCCGGGGCCGATGAATTCGTAGTCAGCAACGCTAACCACCACACCACCGAGGCGCATATATAGTGTATATATATATATATATATATATATATATATATAGTGTGTGTGTGTGTGTGACTGCCTTTTTTAGTTACGTCGTGGTCAATGTCGTAATACCGCTTCCCCTCCATCAGCGAAGCTACAGTATATTAGGTCTGGGTAATAATTGGATGGAGGATCGTTCTCTGCATTTAGATGATGTACCGACCCTTGGTTCGTATCCCACGTAAAGCTGTAGGTTCTTTCCTAATTTAACCTAACTCATAAACATGCGTCATACGTTATAGCGCCTTTAGTCATTCATATTCATTTTGTGCTTTTTCATAGTCTCCCAAAATGAGGGAAATGAGGTAACTATACCCCACGATGGGACTACCTCAAAATACAGATACGCTCCCGTGAGTTGAGTAAGGTTAGGTTAAAAGTGCCTATGATTTTGGCCTGTCCCTCATTGGGGTTATCACGCCCCCCGATTGCGATGGGGGACAATTTTCTTCTTGTTTAAATTCTTTCTCCGGATTTAGTTCGAGAGAATAAAACTTTACGTTTATTAAGTCCGCAAATCCTTGCCATATTCCTTAAATTGGTCACTTATAGGAAAGTATCGTGAAGTGCCAAGTGCCAACGTTCACCAAAGCCCTTTTATCCAACGATCATCCACTGTTGTCGTGGTTCTTCTTGTTTGAGATGCCAAGGCACTACCATGCACCGAGTCCAAATAGGGCTGGTTGCAATCTGTCCCCGCGATTGTATTAGGAGGGTGTGTGTGTTTCAACGTCTTTCTAACCTGAGGAAGGAGCGATGGCTTAAAGTTCACTCAAAGAACGGCACCAGGGCTACTTCCCAATTGGTGTTATTCTCATTCCAATTCCCGATCCGAAAGTGGGAATAGTCGAAGTAGGAATTCCAAATTTGTGAAAGGATAAAAAGAGGGATGCGACTTTAATCGCGTGAGCGAAAAGTGTTTCCCGTAAAAATTCTAATTTGGAAACCTGGAATGGGAATGGATCGATTTGAGAATTACCTCCTATAAAATTCTCTTTCGGATATTTCGTTCACGAACGAAAACTAAAATGGAAAAAGACCGGGCACCAGTTGCCTCGTGTCCTTCTACCGGAAGTAACTTCGTATACCAATTACCAACTGCGTTATGAACTTGCCCGGGTTCAACGCGGGTGTATAGACCATGAATGCCATTGCATGACTTGCCATTTATCCGCCGCCCATCGATGGGGCCGCGATTAAAAACCCACGCTCGAAGATCGTTTAAAATTCCGACCATTTTTCCCTCGTAGAATGTTATTTTTGCTTTACAGTGCTGGACAGAAAAAATGGGACACTGCTTTTACGTTATCAAATGAAATTTGGAGATATATATTATTTAGGATCGAAGTAAAAGTATGCCAAAAAAGTATTTTTATTCTAATTCACGCTGTGACCCCTTTTGCTTTTAAAGCCTCTTCAACTCGCCTTGGCATCGATTCCACCAGTGAATTACAAATGTTGGTAAGTTCTGGATCACTCAGCCAGCAGTCACGAAGGCGTCTTATAAGCTTTACCTTAGTTGAAATGTCTTCGTTTTGCAGTCGTCTCTTCAAAGTTGGTCAAGGACTTTCGACTGGATTCAGATCTGGTGAATTTCTGGGCCAATCTAATACTTCAATACCGTTTTCCTTAAAAACTTTTTCACATTTGCTCTAAGACAATGTCTTTGGTGCAAGAAACTGATTCTTGCTCGCGACACATCGTCTTATGATGATATATACGTGTATGAAGTGTAATCAATTTTTGTTAAGTGATACAAAAGTTATGGTGTGAACACGAAAGCGCTCCAATTGATTTTGACATCTATTTGTGGCCGGTAAAATCCCATTTTAATACGATAAATTAAAGATGGCTGGAAGACCACATGCACGTTCAACAATTGTCGATCCACATCGAATATTACTACACTATGTTAGGTTAATTGAATGCCCCGTTAGGTTAATTGAATGCCCGGTTAGGTCAACTGAATGCCTGGTTAGGTTAATTGAATGCCTGGTTAGGTCAACTGTACGCCCTTGATGATTGATTAGGTTAAGTCTTGATATTTTCGAAAGTTTAAACGGAAATATCACGACTTAACCTAACCGATCGTCAAGGATGTACAGTTGACCGAACCGGGCAGTCAATAAATTAAATCCCAAACCAAGATTAATACGGTAAATTCAAAAATGATTCCAAAAACGTTTATTTTCATTAATTAAACCAGATATACTATTTTGATAGTGTATATATAATATTATTAACATCGTTTTGGGAATTTAATTTACTGTATTAAAATAGGATTTTACCTTGTGGCCTTCACCTTTGATACGGGAACCCGAGTCTTGCTTGTTTTCTAATTATTCATATATGTATGTGAAGTTTCAGTTTATGTAGGCTGGTTCAAAAGTTATGGCATGACCCTCCATTTGAACTTTGACTTCTATTTGTGACCTCGACCTTTGATGCAGGAACCTCATTCTTAATCGTGACACGTCGTCTTGTGATGATCCTTATGTGTGTAAAGTTTCATTAATTTATGTTGAGCGATTTAAAAGTTATAGCACAGACACGAAAAAGCTCCATTAGACCTCTGACCTCCATTAGTGACCTTGATCTTTCACGTAAAAACCTAATTCTTGCTCATGACACTTCGGACGGACAGACAAACGTAGTCCAATATGGCCCCTTAGGATTGGTCGGAGACACGAAAACAAATCTCCTGTTTCATGGATTTCAAAGTAAAACCAGACCATAACCTTCTCCGGATGCTTCGTGGTGTAAGACGGATGAATATTTGATGTCTTGGTATTCTTCAGTTTCCTTACGAATGGTGTTCCAACCTCCGGAACCAGAAAATGAGGCTCATCGATAAAAATTAACTAAGAAAAATGAACTAAAATTTTAACACGTCTCAAGAAAACACAAAAACAACACCCTAGATCAGGGGTCCCCAACCCTGTGCCCGCGAGCACCATGGTGCCCGCCAACCCTTTTGCGTGTGCCCGCCACTGACTGACTACGATTGATAAGTTTTTATTTAAATATTTAATGAAATGTTAAGTATGTTACATATTTTAAATATTTAGTTACTAAATATTTAAAATATGTAACATACTTAACATTTTATTAAATTTTAGTAGTGAATTACAGAAATAGATGCTCATTTATTTGAAAATAATTATTTCTTTATAAATAAATTAAGTTATCGTTTTGATAATTTTTCTAAGATTCTTAGCCTCTTAGTTAGCCCATCCTTGTTCATCGTACTGCCTTGAATTTGCCTTGAAAAAGTAAATGGTGCCCGCCGCACTACCGGTAGTCTTGAATATGCTCTTCGGCACAAAAAGGTTGGGGACCCCTGCCCTAGATAATGAAAATCTTAGTCTTAGACAGAGCTGGGCACTTGCGGTTTTTTTTGCGGTACTGCGGTACTGCGGTACTACCGCACTACCAAACCGGTACCGCATAACGCAGTACCGCAAAGGATCGCTGAAAGTACAGCCTGTACTTTCAGCGATCCTTTGCGGTACTGCGTTATGCGGTACCGGTTTGGTAGTGCGGTAGTACCGCAGTACCGCAGTACCGCAAAAAAAACCGCAAGTGCCCAGCTTTGGGCCGCCTTCAAAATCACACCCGTGAACACGCAAAACTATTCATAGCTGTAATATTTTTTAATTTGTAAAGTGGATGTCTAGTATCATAAGAGCAAAAGGTTGGTAGGTAACGTTAATTATATTGTTTAGAGGCGATTGCTCAGGATACCCAGTAACTCACACACGTGCTAGTAAATACAACTTCTCTTTATGTATACTATACTTCGGTTAGTTGGTTCTTCGAGTTGGCATCGAATTAGAAAAGAGTTCGTTCGTACTACCTTCAGGATGTTAAACACTTATATTTTTATGTCAATTACGTTACGTAGTGTCCCATTTTTTTCTGGTTAGTACTGCATTTACTGCGATTGTAGTCAAAGATTAGACTTCCTTTTTTTTCATCTTTTGTCAAGTACAAGAACATATCTAAACGCCTTCCTCGTTTCTTGAATTCTTTGTTTACGATGTTCTGTTGACTATTTGTGTTTACACAATGTCTCCGAGCCCATTCGTGGTAATTTGATTTTATCATCCGCCAAGTTCTTACCTCGTTTGCGACACTGTTATAATTCTGATACAACTATAAAGTCTTAACTCGAACAATCTGAGCATTTTCAATGTAAAGTTCTTAACCTAAAGACAACATAAACTGATTCTAACAACCTTTTCTTTAGACTTTAGAGGATTACATAATAATCCGTTTTGAACTTATTATGCCCATATAAAAAGGTCCCATTTTCAATATTTTTTATTACTTATAGACAGTAGTGGTCACACTTCAAAATATAATCTAGTTTTATAATAATAATAATAATAATAATAATAATAATAATTTCAATTATGAATAATTAATAATTTTAAAATGGAACGGACAAACATCTTTTTTTCGTCGTCCTCTTTTTCACTACCTTTAGATTTTATATCATTTGAGGCCCTTAACTGAACTTGTGGCACTCCATACTAATGTAGTGCCAACGTTCAAAAATGAATTTTTATGGAAAACCATTATCAATTACGCAGAGGCCTGAAATGATAAAAGAAGAAAAAAGAACTTGTAGAATGATTTAACAAAAAATTAGCTTCCATTACGTCTAACAATTACTCTGACTCATATAGAATTTTCCACGATCTACTCGTACATCCGCGGGAGCTCGTTAATTGTCACGTGATCCGTCCATACAAACGCAGATCTTTCCTCGTTACTTGAAATACACATTTACTTTGCGCAGAAGATACGTTTAGGTCAATTCTTTCGCATAAAGATATATTCATAGCTTTGACTATAGACCCGCAAACTAGCGGTATTTGTCTTTTAAACGTCTACAGATCATCCCCCCCCCCTCATGTTGCAATTGGCTCTATTAGTTTCCCCTCATACCAATAAAATTATTTTTATGTTTCAAAAATCTTTTTTCACGACCTTTACAAATGTTTTTTTTTAACCTTCTGCCAAATGGGGCTTATTCGACAGAACAACAATTAATTTGTAAATATTCGGAACAGAAACTGCTGAATTCGGTACCTATAAGGGCTAATGGCATACCAATAAATTCTAAACAATAATCTTTAGGGTTCATAGTCGAACGAGTGTGTGTGTATATATATATATATATATATATGGGATTGAACTCAGAATGGTCCCATGAGGTTTTTTCATGATACACACAAACCGTGCATGGAACAAGGAACTCTTCTGGGAAAATTAAATCTACTATAGTCCGAATAAGTAATGGTAAATGACAAACACTATAGTTTTTCTTTTTCATGATATTAGCCAGACGTGGGCAACGGGTCATTCACAAAGAGGCCCCCAAAATATAGTTTCCCTCACTAGCTATCAGCAAAGCAGATAGGATCCAGCTTTGGGACAAGATCTAGGAGTTACAGCTACATCTAGCCGACTATATTCAGACCCTCAATATAAGCAAAAGACTCGTTGCATTCGCGTCGGATTGAATACATCAAAGAAGAAGTGGGTAACTATTGTAGATCCTGTCCCAAAGCTGGATCCTATCCGCTTTGCAGATAGCTGGTGAGGGAAGCTATATTTTGGGGGCCTCTTCGCGAGTGACCCGTTGTCCACGTCGGGCTAACATCATGAAAAAGAAAAAACTACAGTGTTTGTCATTTACCATTACTTATTCGGACTATAGTGGATTTAATTTTCCCAGAAGAATTCTTTGTTCCATGCACGGTGTGTGTGTGTATCATATATATATATATATATATAGTTGATGTTTAACCTTCTTCGCAACATCTAAACTACTATGACGAAGGGAACCTACAGCCGTGCGTGGGATCCGAACCACGGGTCATGACTCCAGATTTGAAAAAATTTACTGGAGCACAGCTCTGAATTTACTTTTTTTCCCCTTACACCACTAGATAGGTTAATGATAGAAAACTCTTGAATTGACGACATACCAATTACAAATTGTTTTAGCTAAACATAATAATACAATAATGTACAGTTTATAACTCACCTTAAGTTTATTTATTCATTGCAGCAGCAACAGTGGACGATGTTAGACCTTGCATGTTGGCATTTGTTGTGAATTTACCGCCATGTATGCTTGGCCACTGATCAATGGCTTTCTGTGTGATCATTACAGCAGATCTAGTGCCTGGAGCTGGACCCTCCTTCACAATTCTGCACAGCTTAGTCAAATGAGATCGCTTAATGGATCCTTTGTGTTCAACAATGTAACCAAGAATGGAGAATGTCCCTTCAGCTGGTGCTTCACTCCAGGCAGTTGATCCATCTTTATCAAAATGCTTTAATCTCTCTGTGATTCCTTTCCACAGCTGTTCTATATATTCTGTCAGCCAATTTATCACTGAGTCTTTTGTAAAACTACTTTCAGATCTGGTTCTGGATGGTCTAGCAACTTCAGCAACCTGGTAGTAATCAGAACGTTTCTTGATGTATTTGTAAACTTCATTTAGGATGTAATCCTCAGCTGTTAGTTCCTTTTGCTGCCCTGTGGTATCGTGCTTAAATTCAGAAACTACATCATTTGCATTTCCTCCATTAGCTAATTTGGAAATTGTTTCCATCACTCTTAACATAACAGTTTTCCCTCCTTCTTTATAAAATATTTTCTACAAATTCTGCACTAACTGTGGTTTTTTGAGCTACTTGCAACATAATCTTTGTTACATAGGAAATCAATACATAGAACTTGGCACTAATTTCTTTCTCTTGTGGATGATCAAAAAACACACAATTTTCCACAAATCTGTCAAATTGATCAAATTCGTAATTAACCATGCGAGTATCAGATTTGAGTTTTGGTCTCTTAAAACCAATGATATTGTCAAGAACCATATTGGTATAGTCAAGGCCTGATCTCAGATTTGAAGAGTGATTCTGAATAAAGTCTAAAAGCTCACTTAGTTTACAAATTTTCTTCAATGCATCAACGTGGGCTCTGTTCACAAGATGCATTAAGTCCCATCGAAATTTGAAATTTTCTCCAAACAACTTTTTCATTTCGTTTTTAAATGGCTCGTTGTCCTTACAAAAAGCCCCATCTCCAACCATTCCAGATACCTTGGATTTAATTGCTTCTTCAGATAGTTTCAAGTGATTAGGAGACTTCAACACATCAAAAATTTCATTGGCCAAATAAACTCCTGATTTGCTGCGTACTAAATTTAGCCCAGCAAGTTTTACAGTCTTATCTTCTTCACTCATAACTAATACAACTAGCATGCTTAATCCCAAAATTGTTCCAATGTCAGCTGTTATTGTTACTGAAGTTTGTTCTAAGAACCACTTTACAGTTTGTTCTTTAAGTTGATTATCTAATAGCTCACAAATTGTCTCGCACGCATGTGTGCTATGATTCAAATTTCCAACCTCACAACCTGACCTATGTAATACAGCTAGAAGTACTGGATATAGAGCCCATGCAGTGTTTGTTTTCATTATGTAGTATAAGATGTTGCCACATAAGTCTTCTATGCGTTTAGTAGTGTTCCGAGAAGATGTTTTCATCACTTCATAAACAGCAGCTCTTTGGTGATGCTGAAGTTTAATTAAATGTCTCTTCAGGTGGGTTTTCAGATTTCTAAACCATCTCTCTTGATTTTCTCCTTGTTTGCATACATAGGTTAAATCTTTAACATTGAAGTAACCTTTTATGTTAGAATGTTTGTCTGAAGCACATGCTTTGGGGTCTGTGCAAGCTATGCAATATAATGTAAACATTTTATCATCAGAAGCATCATCAATATCTTCTTGATTATCATCATCTTCATCCTCAACAGCTATATCTACATCAGGCATATTAGTGTCACTATTTGCAATGTTTTCCATTATATCACTTGGTACTGAAAATGAATCATCAACATGCCCTAGATCCTTCTTTTCCACCAATTTGAATGTAGATTTGATCAAATCATTGTTCAGGATTTCTTGTATTGATTTACACTTGCTTAAATGGGCTATGGAATGTCAAATTTGTTGCTTTTTGCTTTATTAGATTTGGATGCAACACTTGAACTTGAAGGCATATTTTGACTCTTCTCTTTATTAACCACAACAGCTTGGTGAGTTTCTTTTGTTAGGCGCAAAATTGCATTCAATGTCTTCTGGATTTGGGAATTTTCAAATTCCTCTAAAGCAGTTTTGTTAGTCTGATGCGCAGATTCCTCACTTACCTTTTGTTTCTTAGGTGGAGGAGAAGCACTTTCTTCAGTCTGTGAAACATCTAGTGAAAAAGTTTCATTTTCTAGATTAGCAGTTGATGAAGTTGGTTCATTTTTCTGAGGTCTAGCACTAGCACATTTTGTGAACAAACTAAATGACTGCTTTGCCGTATCTCTTTGCTGCACTTCATCCTGGTATTTCTTTACTGCAATATCTAAGCTGTGGGCCCAAACTCTGGGACCTCTTGTATTGTAACAAATATTTTTTTTGGAATTAAAATGTTCCTCCCAGTTTTGCTTCTTTGAATATTTGTTCTTGCATTGACCACAAAAGTAACCCCTTTTAACACCCTCACTTTTCTCTCCAACTTCATCAATATTAGGATCCATTATTGATTATTGACTACCTGAAAAAATACAAAATAAGTAAAAGTTAGTAAATATAGTATGGTAAAAGTGAGTAAAAGTAAGTAAATATAGTACAATGAAAGTAAGTAAAAGTAAGTGCTTTAAACTTAGTAAAAGTAAGTAAAAGTAGGTAAGTTAAAGTAAGTAAAAGTAAGTTTAAACTTAACTAAACTTTTCAATTCTAGAGTCATGGTGGATTACTTAAAACCGCACAAGTAATTATCTGGCCAATTTATCAAACCTGGCCGAGATCAATGGAACATAGTCCAATCCTGATAATTTTATATTAAAAAAATATACGTTTTAATAAAATTTTAATTATCAAAACATTGAAGCTTAACAAAAAATAAAAATAATTGTTAAATATGGAATTACCAACTAAACTTAAAATAACTAAATTTGTAATTTAAAAAAATTGGTTTGTACAAGAACGTATACGCAAAAAAATTGCATAACGTCTAGCGGATGAACAAAACCCAAACCCAAATTTACTTTTTCTCATGGTCAAATTTACTGGAGCAATGCTCCCAAGATCCCAGGAATCTGGAGTCATGCCACGGGTCGCTACATAATCTAAATCAGTGGTTCTCAAACTTTTTTCCTCGCGTACCACCTCAGGAATTAGAGTATAATTATTGTAGCACATCATCGTAGCAGCGAGTCATTTTCACTATTCAATATCGTCCAGTAATGTAAAAAATAATGTATCGTTTATCTATTTTTATTTATTATCGATTTATTGATTTCTTTTAATTAAATTTAATTTATTTTTATATGGCAATGAAGGAAAACCGAACTACAATTGACAAAATATTAAATTTAAAAAACAAACAATGGCCATTAAATAAAAAAATAAAAGAAATACCAAATGCAAATTAAAAATACGAAAAATATATTTTTTTTAAGAAAATAATCGTCACAGAAGACAAAAACTCAAATATTACAAAGCTAAAATCTTTTCTTCTTAGCGACAAAATCACTAATATTAAATGCTAACAGTTTGTCGTACCACTTAATAGTAGTCCGCGTACCACAGTTTGAAAACCGCTGATCTAAATGATTAAGAATATTAAATTTATAAAACGTTAATGAAAATTACGTCAATTGCGAATGCCTTTTTAGAATTCCTTTTTTCACGCAGCTCGCGTGGCTAGTTACGTGGCCACCACATAACGCGTGAACTTCTTACTTAACGCGTAAGTGCCTTCCCTCACCTAAATGGTAACCTTACTGACCCGGCCCTCGAAACTCGATCGCGCTACAGCTGATTTATTGTTTTATAAGTCATTTTTTAATCTTTCATTAATTTTTCTTAAAAATGTCCCGTCAAATCATAGAATAACTTATTTCATTTAAGATTTTGCGTAAAACTATAATAATCTCTTTCGAAATCTTTACCGGCGCCTTCCGGATAAACTGTCCATTCATTAGACGTCGCCACACTACACAAAACAACTTAAAGCCCGTAGGAAATCTGTTCTATAGGTGCCAAACAGCCACTCGTACCGATGTTTTTTTTAATTGGTTGAGAAAGAACCAACCCTCTTCAAGGAAAACCAATTACTATTAATGTAGCTATGCGGCTAGTTGATGGGTGGTTAATTTGAGGGAAACCCTACCTTTAAGGCAGTCAGCTTTGATCGACTCCACCCAGGACAATTTTGATATAAAACTCTGGCACAGATTGATTAGGCGGGGAATCTTGCATAATACCTTGGGCCTGACACGCTCTTCTCTGTATATAGTGTATACATGATCTAATTTGGTGCGTACAATTTTGATATACTCGCTTGAATAAGTTGTTTTATTCTGTAACTTCGAAATTTTGGCGCGCCAATTATTTTTTTGCTTTGAATTAATGAGAGGAATTTTGTGACGTTTTACTGCTTCATTTTTTATTTAAAAATTTTCAAATATTGCTTTGTCCCGTTTTAAAACTGTGGCCGTCGTATTTTCTTGGTGTGTGTGTGTGTGTGTGTGTGTGTGTGTGTGTGTGAATCAAACCTGAAACTGAGAAACATTTTCACTGCAGTAAATAAACGGTATAAATTGGAACCAAACTCGTTTAAATTACCTTTTGGCTGATCAGTTGAAGACGGAGTATAAAAGTCATCGATGTTCTTAGAAAATGAAGCTCCGCAAGAATTCATACTTTAAGGGGCAATTACTGATCGAAATTGCATTCCAAATGAAGCAGGGTAAGTGATACCTCGACTGTACAGTGATTAAGTGAGTGTAACCTAAGAAATTATGCCGATTCAGTGAGACAGACTGAACGGGGTATTAGTGAAAGAGAAAAACCACTTCCACCATGGGGATGGGACATTGGGACGCGTTGATTAAAAATAACTGTTGCGCGTAAGAAACAAATTAACCACTACAGTTCCCGGGGTACCTGGTCCTGTTGGCGCGGCGACATATATATATCAAATGTATCACATTGGGAAGCAATGATGGATACGTTATGGAAGTATATCTGGTATTTCGTACAACACCAAAATCACGAAAGAATTTACAATCATTAATACTTTTAGTCTTTCACTACCCAAATATGAGGACTCGACCTACGCCGATTTACTGTAAACAATTATAGTAGTAATTATTGATTATTTAATGCAATAAAAATATTAAAATAATGGCGCCCGATTCATCGGTTATTTATATATGATTGCGCATCGTGCCTAGCCAACACTAAAAAAAAAAATTTTAAACTTTATCACCTCAAGTATAATAAATAGAAAAAATTAAACGAGATATCTTAAATGTTACTGTAAGCCCAAGTATCACGGCTTTACGTACAAACTTTAAAAACGTTGCATTCAAGTTGAACCACAAAAGACCTTTCTACGAGTAATTCCCGTCAATTTCTTAACGAGGAGAAATTGTGATCCAATTATGAACCTTTAAAATTAAAAAGATATCAATATGGATTGCAATACGGAGCGCGTAAATGCGTATAAAAAGGTCTACGTATAATGCACTTGGCGAGTATAACACACAAACACGTTTATACAGTATATAATAATAATACAAATTGTAACACCTCCACAAAAGATTCAAACTCAGATAAAAATCTATAAAGCTAAACTAAATTTGCGGGTGAAGACATTAAAATTGGATTATTTATATTATACATTCAATTACACACTTGTTTCGTGTTAACACACACACACACACACACACACACACACACACACACACACACAGTACTTATACGTATTATGTAATAATAATAATAATGTGTTTGTGTGTGATACATTGTGGTAAATGGACGCTTTTGTTTTCTCTCTGCAATAATACCAAATTGCGAGTGAATCATTACTCAGCTGTTGAAGGCGTTTTCTTATTGTCCAAAACTTGACTTGAAATCACATTCTTTCGCCGACTTCAAGTCAGATTCGTGAACGAAAAGTATACGCCAACTTGAGTTTGTGACGTCATATGTAAACAAAACTCAGTTTGGACCACTCTTGGATAGGCCTACTTGTAATTTATGGGTTAAAAGCTTGGCCATTCGTCTGGACACTCAATAAAGGGCAGCAGAATCCTAACTTCAGGCTTCGACCATGGATTCAACTCGGAATAAAATTGAGTAAGGCCTGCACTGTACCCTAGATCTGAGCTCGCCGCAACTGAACTAGTCTAAGCCAATATCGGCCCAAAATTACAATGAAGCAAGGCTTATAAACGCGTAAATTTAATCTAGCATTGACTTTTAACATCAATCAAATGTATTTTCTTAATACAAATAATATATCGAGTGGCCCAAAAAAAAAGCCTTGAGATTTGAACATCAATAACTTCAAAAATATGCAGTTCACACTTCCAAAATTTACTTAACTTTTACCTCAATCTATTGATAAGCCATCACAAAAATTTCAGACCTCTACATAAAATACTTTTTCCACAGCTGAGGGAACAATGAGGTATGGTGAAAAAAACGAATATCCTGAATCCTAAATGTGTATTGTATAGCTGTACCTGGCAACTATTCTAAGACTTGTAATAGTTTCCTACTTTCCTTAGCCTATGGATAATCTGTTAGTCTCGGAAAAGTGTTAGATGGTATAGGCTACGCCCATCTTAAATACTGTTTTTTAAACTTACCCTTCAAATTATGGTTCCTAACTAACGGTGAAAAAGCGGTGATTGAAAAGTGTTTCTTGGAAAAAAGATGGACTTGGGCAAGAATTTTGAGGGAATTTCCAGGAATAACTTGTAATGTTACGTCTCTGAATACAATAATTAAAACACTTAAAGCAAACAGTTCGACGGCACGGAAGCGTGGAAGTGGTCGGCGTAAAACAGTTTACACTCAAGACAATATAGCAATAATCGAAATGATGAGCCTATCTCAAGAGGATCGACTCGAGTCACACTGCTCTCAGAGGAAAATTGCAAGAAATTTAGGTATCAGTCGAAGTTTCATACAAAGAATGCAGAGAATGGTAGGACTTAAAGCATTTAAAAGGATCCGTGTTTCAAGACGTGACAGCAATGTAAGAACTAAAAGAAAAATTCGTCGTAGAAAATTGCTTGATAGATTTTCGTCCAATAATGTTAAAAAAATAGTTTTTTCAGGTGAAAAAGATTTCACCATCGAGATTGTTCGAAACTCCCGGAACGATATTGTTTATGGTCGGCGTAAGAAAGACATTCCTCCATCGAGACTTTACCACAAATCGGTTTTCCAAAAAAATCAGGTGTATCGTGGAATGGAAAGACGAAAATTCATTTCACTTCAGAAAATAAAAAAATTAATTCAGAAACCTATGTAAATCTCTTAGAAGAGAATCTTTTGCCTGATTGTCAGCGTCTGTATTATGGAAACGATTTCATACTGCAACAAGAAGGTGCTACAGCTCATACTAGCAAGTTCACACAGGATTATCTACAACAGATTGTAGTCAACTTCATTGGAAAAAACGACTGGCCCCGCAATCACCCGATTGCAATCCCATGGGTTATTGTATATATGGAACACTCTAGCAGAGAAGATTTATGAAGGCCAAACAGAAAAGTTTACAGAAATGCAATTAAAGAAAAAAATACTCTAATGTTGGGACAAAATAACATTAGCAAAAATCAGAAAATATATCATGTCGTGGAAGAAAAGGTTAAGATTAGTTTGTAAGCAGGATGGCGGACATATTGATCATATTTGTTGATAAGATGTGAATAATAAAATTTTTTCAATTTATGATATTCGTTTTTTCACCATACCTCATTATTCCCTCAGCTGTGGAAAAAGTATTTTATGTAGAGGTCTGACATTTTTATGATGGCTTATCAATAGATTGAGGTAAAAGTTACATAAATTTTGGAAGTGTGAACTGCATATTTTTGAAGTTATTGATGTTCAAATCTCGAGGCGTTTTTTTGGGGACCACCCGATATAAATTATACAAATATAAATTATACAAATAATAATGCCATAAATACCTTCATTTCTACAGACAATTTAATTGTTTACAAAAAGTAACGAGTTTTCTATAGCCATCTCCGGAGCTGGTTTGGCAAAACTTAAGTCAAGTCTACTAGGTTTGTTTTGTCGAAAAGAACGCGGCGAGTTGACTCGACTTCGGGTCAGTTGGACGAAAAGAAAACTGCTTAATTTTGTCCGAACATAGTAGTTATAAAGTGTCAGTGCATTTTCGGCGATAATTTATTGAGTGAAAGTAAAGTGTAACAAAGACTAACCAAATAAATAAATATGAAAATATATCGGAATTAGAAGAAAAATCAGCAAAATAAAGGCTCTCAGAGCAGTTCAACACGCGAACAAGGGGTAGGAAATAAAGGTCATAAAACTCGATACGACTCAACTTTCTGAAAAGGAAAGTGACTAATTGTCAGGATCTGTCTAAAATATTAAAACGAAGGAAAGAAAAAGTGGCTAAAAATAAGAATGAGCAGAATGAATGTGAAAAATGCTAAACTGAAGCTGAACGAACGCAAATCATTCCTTAGGAATTGTGCTGTTGCGTACACCCGCAACTGCGAAACAAACTAACAAAACCACTGGCCTAAAATGCGTTTTATACAACGCATTTAAGCATTACCAATGCATCAATCTGGGAAAAAAGGAAAAAGATAATGAACATTACAAACAAAATCACTGGTCCGTACGGCTACATTTGTATCAAGTGCACGAAGTTCAAGTAAAAAGTCGTACAAACTGGACTGGATAATGCTGGAAAAGAAACAGAAATGAGTCAAAATTTGGTTGTGGAAGGAAAATCAACTAATTCACCAGCAAAACACCACGATGAGACAGAACACGCCAAAATTAACATAAATGAGGTAAAAAGCACCGAGAACAACGCGTACGAGCAAGTGCAGAGGAATACTTAGACGAAGAAATACCTACGACGCAAGATACCTACATCATGAATGAAAACGAAAGTACACCAAAGACTAAAAGACCAGTGAATAAGGAAGACACGGTGCTCGAACAAAAGAGATTGAATCATACAAATTCCATAAGACTAGACTAAGTCAGAAACTATAAAAGAATCCAAAAATCGGATCATATATGCAAATTCTGCACAAGTTCGTGTAAATGTGGCCCCAAATTCTCTTTTTTTTTTTTAGCAGGAGAGAGGGGGCAAGGGTAAATGCCTGCAAAAGCGCCGCCCCCCCCCCCCCAATAGGAGAAGAAGAGAGCCAAAATCAAGGTCCAGGTCCACCCTCAAAAAATGTTTCTGCATAATGAGGAATGGAACTTGCCGATATGGAGCAAACTGCTACTATTTTCATCCTTCTACGCCAGACATTCAATGAGGGAGGAAAAATGACCAAATATGCAGTGCCCATATTTTCACATTAAGGGTACAGAAAGAAAAGAGAAAAACGTCTCTATTCCAAAGTAAATGAAGTGACAACATGATCAATGAAGGTCGTTTTTTTAGAAGAACTAAGAGCGATAAAAGAACAATTGTCATTGTTAAAGAGAAAAGATCGGACTTCGCGGATATATGTACCCCAGCAATACATACACCACCCACCTGTCCAACACCACCAACAGTCAATTCAACAACTACGATTGTACTAAAGGCACATCCCCAGTATTCTCAAATGCAACGGCCTACCCACTAACACCGACCAGAAACCGACAAAACCAACCAAGTAACGACCATCATCCTAGACAACCGAACACCAAAACTATTAACTCGGTAAATTTACTATATACGACTATAAAAGAGCTGCGCACTGTGACCAACCAGATTGCAAATTACAATACCTGCAAAATTTAGCTCTGAAAACCAACACAAATATCATATGTTTAACGGAAAGATACGTGCATAAATGTAAAAAAGGCTGTGAAAATTTCATCGAAGATACTAAAATAGCATTAAGGGACTACAATATATACAGAGTGGATATATTTCCTACACAAAAGAGGAGGCTATTGTATTTACATGAAAAACAAATCAAACAGTACAGCCACGATTCTTATTTTAGAAGTTAAAAAAGAAAACCTAATCATTCACTTTTTGTGGTGTTTGGTTGTCTGTAGTCCTACACGTTCATACGTGTAGGCCTACAGACCACCAAACACCACAAAAAGTTAATTTCAATTCGCTACAAATGAAACAGAAAACACTTCAAAATCACTTGAAACCCCAGCAACGAATACTTGAATTTGTGGAGATTTTAACCACATAATATGGAAGAAAAGTAATGAAGTTATAATGGTGAGAAGTTCCATGATAACATTGCAAACGATGATAGAACTCGAGCAATAATGTAATTAGATATTACAAGCGGTAGCTCGCTATCGCTCGCGACCGTTGTACAACTTGGCCCTCGGGGCGGGTAGCACTGTGACATATACTGCTATATACGCCATTACCCCCACCCCTCCCCCCATTACCCCCACACACAAAAGTAAAAAACGCCATTACCCCCACCCCCACTACCCCAGGCGGGTAGCACTGTGACATATACTTCTACCGGCAGTATCATATTCCCTCAGAATAGGAGACCCAAAATTCTTCAACGTACTGACGAAAGAACTGAGGAACTTCCACCACACCAACCTTAATAATTTCAAGAACCAATTAAACAGGTTCTTGTACAAAATCACTGACCGGCCATACGTAACTGGCTAGTAGGATGAGAGTAGAAAGCAGTGGCGTACTAAGGGAGTTGCGAGGGGGGCGGTCCGCCCCGGGTCACAGCCAGGAGGGGGTTGCCATCGGGAGAGTTGAAATACCAGTACAAGTTTTCAAATTAAATGAAAAATTCTCCAAAGTAAGAAAAAAAATTTAAAATGTTCAAACTATTACAACAGCTTAATGTTAATTTATGTTAATTAATGTTAATTTTTATTTTTATTTTATTGGCAATACAAAATTTACAAACGAAAAATTAAATATTTGATAAAAATTACATCGAAAGGCGAACGTTTGTTGACGTTTTAGTCATCAGTTTGTTGAGCATAGCCAGCTGGCTGCATTAAATAATTATGATGGTACTTATACCAGTGTCCAGTAATTTTTGACAATGTGGTATCATAGTGATGTTTAAGTGTTTATAAATGCATCGTCGTGATGTTATAATACCCGGTAAATGCGTCGTCGTGATGTTATAATACACAGTAAATGCATCGTCGTGATGTTATAATACCCGGTAAATGCATCGTCGTGATGTTATCAGGTCATCCCACAAGTAATGTCGTTTTTTATGATAGATTAAGTTTTAGTCCTACTCGGTTTAAGCAGAAATTTTCCGAAGGTTATATCTAAGAGGAGATATATACGTGTTTCGCTACATACTTTACAGACCATGACCAGTGAAGAAGTGTGTTTTGCTTTACACTGCGTTCGCACTTATTAAGCAGATTACAATTTCTCCAATGTTTTCAAAAGTTTTTCCCCGATTTCAATGAAATTTGTAGCAAATAATCACTATATATAGCAGCATTGATGGTATTCATTTCGATGAAATATTTTGATAATTAAAATAATTATCTCATTTTATTGAAAAATATGTAAAATATTGTGTTCCGAATTAGTAAGCAAGTATTCTATTTACGGATCTAAATGGTGAAAATGGGTAAGAAGAAGGATTTAATACTAACTGAGAAAAGAAAAATAGTCAAGTTACTCGCTGAAAATATAAAATCTATTGAAATTGCGAAGCAGTTTGGCAGAGCTTATCGAACTGTAAAAATGTTTGTAGCAGAGGGTACTAAACTGAGGCAGCGAAGTGATAAAGGAGCTATAAGAAAAGTGACAAGGCGGCAGATATCTGTAATCAAGCGCAAACTGCAAAGCATCCATTGTCCTCAAGCAAAGAGGTTTTTGAGCAGGCTAGCATACATAATATACCAAGAACATCTCGATTCAGTCACCATTAACACCCAGGTACAAGAAGCAGCGTGTTGAATGGGCGCGTCAGTACGTGAAAACAGATTTTAATACTGTATTGTTAACCGATGAATGAAGAGCAACCCTTGAGGGATCTGATGGTTGGTCAAGAAGATGGATTGCTAAGGGTCAATCTCTACCATGGAATGAGGTTTTCTTTTAGAAAGTTTGTGTAAGACTGGGCATTCATTTTTACACCACCAGGCACTCTGTATGGGACAGCTACTTCATTGCCTATCAATTCTGTCCAAAACATGACACTACCTCCACCTTATTGGCATCTTAATCTCGATGGTAGAAATTGGCTCTCAGCAATCCATCTTCTTGACCAAACATCAAGTCCCTCAAGGGTTGCTTTTCATTCATTGGTGAACAATACAGTATTAAAATCTGTTTTCACGTACTGACGCGCCCATTCAACACGCTGCTTCTTGTACCTGGGTGTTAATGGTGACTGAATCGTAGGTTTACACGTCTTGCCAATTGTTTGGAGGATTCCACATCGAGATGTTCTTGGTACATTATATATGCCAGCTTGCTCAAAAACCTCTTTACTTGAGGACAATGGATGCTTTGCAATTTGCGCTTGATTACAGATATCTGCCGCCTTGTCACTTTTCTTATAGCTCCTTTATCACTTCGCTGCCTCAGTTTGGTACCCTCCGCTACAAACTTGTTTACAGTTCGATAAGCTCTGCCAAACTGCTTCGCAATTTCAATAGATTTTATATTTTCAGCGAGTAACTTGACTATTTTTCTTTTCTCAGTTAATGTTAAATCCTTCTTCTTACCCATTTTCACTATTTAGATCCGTAAATAGAATACTTGCTGAATAATTCGGAACACAATATTTTACATATTTTTCAATAAAATGAGATAATTATTTTAATTATCAAAATATTTTATCGAAATGAATACCATCAATGCTGCTACATATAGCGATTATTTGCTACAAATTTCATTGAAATCGGAGAAAAACTTTTGAAAACATTGGAGAAAATGTAATCTTCTTAATAAGTGCGAACGCAGTGTATGTGAACCCCTCATAAACATGGCGGTATCAGAAGAGCATATCAGGCATATAATGCTTTACGAGTTCAAAAAAGGGAATAGTGCTACTGAAGCAACGCGAAACATTCAGGACGTTTATGGCAACGATATTCTGCATGTGAGGAAATGTCAAAGATGGTTTCAAAAGTTTAGGAATGGTGACTGCTGTTTGACAGATGCAGCACGCTCTGGACGCCCTGCTGAGTTTGATGATGACCCGCTGTTAGCCGCACTTGAAGAAGACTGTTCAACAACTGTCGAAGAATTGGCCCAGAAACTCAATTCATTCCCGTCCACCATCCATCGACATTTGCAACAACTCGGGAAAGTGCCTAAGTTAGGAAAATGGGTGCCACATGAATTGTCGGTCGACAATCTGAGGGTACGGGTAAACATTAGCACAGCTCTTCATTCCCGTGAACTTCAAGATCCGTTTTTGCACCAGTTAGTGACTGGTGATGAAAAGTGGATACTATACCAGAATGTTAAGCGCCGTCAACAGTGGGTTTGTGCCGGAGAACCAGCGACACCACAGCTAAAACCAAATCTTCACCCTCGGAAGGTGTTGCTTAGTGTTTGGTGGGATAAAGGTGGTGTAATACACTTTGAAACCTTACCACACAACCAAACAATCACCGCTCAAGTCTACTATCAACAACTGGATCGATTGAACACTGCACTAAAAGAAAAGAGACCTTCTTTGGTTAATCGGAAAGGAATCGTGTTCCACCACGACAACGCACGTCCTCATACCGCTCGGATCACTTCTGCAAAAATTGAGGAGCTTGGGTGGGAAAAACTTCCACATCCTCCATATTCTCCAGACCTTGCGCCTTCAGATTATCATCTCTTCAAGAGTCTGCAAAACTATCTTGACGAGAAACGGTATACTTCTTTAGATGACCTGCACACCAGTCTTTGTTCGTTTTTTGCCTCAAAACCGCCTGAATTTTATAAACATGGCATTGAAAAGTTTGTAGGACGTTGGCAGAGTGTCATTGATTCCGATGGAAAATATATACTAGATTAAAAAGTTTCAGTCGAGTTTTTTTTGTCTTTCAAATTCCGATCTAAAAAAAGACATTACTTATGGGATGACCTGATATAATAATAATAATAATAATACTAATAATAATAATAATAATAATAACAGACAATTTGTTCAGTTAATGTATTTCAAGTCATAATAGTTCATGCTTGTTATGCATGTTCATGCTTTATACCTTTTGATTTTAAAATTTTGCAGAAAACATCCACTATGAAGCGAAATCGACCCAGTGGATTCCAACAAAGAAAAATGAAGAAGGCAAGAGAAGAGGTGGCTCAGGCAATGTCCGGATCAAATTTGAAGTATGCGACGCCTTCAACATCAAGTGCAATAGGAGAAAGTCCTGAAGATATTCAGCCTAGTGAATCTGAAGGGCAAATACAAAAAGCATTTTCACAAGAGGATTCAAATGAGAGAGAGCAAGGATTGGAGGATGGCAATTCATCTTCTAAAAGCAGTGAAACTGATGAAGAGGAAGGAGACGCCAGCAGAAATCCACACCAACAGGAGGAAAACTCTGATGAAGAAGAGGAGACGGATAGATTTTCAATTTATTCTGATGTCGCTGCTTGGCCAATCCCGGTTCCAAATGACTTGAGAGTTGATCTTATTAAGAGGGGAAGTGAACCCTTCCAAAATAGGGATGGACCTTTCAGTGCAGTTCAAAGACAAGGAGAGAAATCCAAAGGGAAGAGTCGACAGCTGACCACTGCATGGTTCTATAAGGCTCTGCCAAATGGCGAGAAAGTTTTGAGAACATGGATGGTTTACTCTCCATCAAAAGAAAGTTTGTTTTGTTTTTGCTGCAGACTGTTTGCTCTTGATGACAAAGGAATTGGAACATCCAGCTTTGTCACTGGGTTTCAAGCATGGTGGAAGCTAAACCCAAAGGTGTCTGACCATGAGGCTTCTGAGCAGCATCTCTCATGCCTGGAGAAATGGAAGACCTTGGGAGCAGGGTTGAAGCTTCAAAAAACCATTGATCAAGTTCATCAAGCAACAATGGACAAGGAAAGAAATGGAGGGATATTTTCCATCGCTTCTTGGACGTAACCTTGTTTCTGGCTCACCAGAATCTTCCTTTTCGTGGTCACAAAGAGGACATGTCATCAGCAAAGGAAACTTCATGGAATTGGTAGAGTTGCTGTCAAATTATGATCCAGTTTTGAAAGAACATTTTGTAAGGATTAAGCATTCTATTCCATCTGGAAGGAGAGTGGCTTCGTATTTATCTCCAAAGATTCAGAATGAGTTCATTTGCCTTTTGGGAAATTACGTCAAAGAGAAAATAGTGGCTGATATCAAGAAGGCAAAGTATTTTGGGATTCTTTTTGACAGCACTCCTGATGTGTCCCACACTGATCAGATGTGTGAAGTGATCAGATACGTCCATATTGAATGTGACAAAGTTGAAGTAAAGGAATCATTCTTGGGCTTCTTCCCTATTGCCGGAAAGACTGCTGCTGAGCTCACAGGGGATATCCTGAGACATCTGGAGAGAGAGATGGACTGGATATAAACCTGTGCCGTGGTCAAGGATATGACAACGCTGCAACTATGGCGGAGTGCACTCATTTGGAAGCGTTTTTTCATGCGTGACATTTTTTGGAACCTTGGAGATTGGAAATTGGACGACTTCGGAGGCATTTGGAAGCTGCCAAAATCAGCGTTGAAGAGGCAAAGAAATGGACAGCATTGCAGTTTCTGGAGTTTATTGTGAAATTGGATTTTTGTGAATCTTTGCCAAGCTTGTCACTGTGTTTGAGATTCTTTTTGACTGTCTGTGTGTCTATTGCTTCATGTGAAAGAAGTTTTTCCAAATTGAAATTGATAAAAAAATTCTTTCACTCGACCATGAGTCAGACAAGATTGACAAATCTGGCTTTACTTTCAACTGAACATGAATATGCAAAGAAGGTGAATTATGATGAGGTCATTGATCAATTTGCAGAAATTAAGACTCGAAAGCAGAGACTGTGAATCCTCTCTATTTACCTTTGAAGAATAGGCTGAGCGTTGAGACTGGATTTCCTGTGTTTTTTGTATAAAATAAAATGCAGTATTAGCTGTTCATTGAATTTTTAATGTCCTGCATTTTTCTTATTTCCAATTTGCTTATGACAGTACTGTACTGTTTAAAATCTACTTGCAAACATAATATATTTTTCTGTGTGCTTAAATTTTAAAATTATTTATGGGGGGTGCCAAAGGATCCGCCCCGAGTGCCAAATACTTTAGGTACGCCCCTGGTAGAAAGCAACTCTTTCATCTATCATATCTCCTAAATGAGGCGAGATGCTGCAGAGGGGTTGCTAGCAGGTCGATCCTGAAAATATATATATATATACATATATATGATGAATAAAACCACGAAGGAAAGGAAACACAAAAAGGTGCTCAAGCGCTTTCGTCTAATGACATCCTCAGGATGTCATTAGACGAAAGCGCTTGAGCACCTTTTTGTGTTTCCTTTCCTTCGTGGTTTTATTCATCATAAATATTTTTCACGTGTTACTTTCGTGAAATAATTTTCATATATATATATATATATATATATATACAGGGGCGTAGGCAGGGGGAGGGCTGACGGGGCTAAAGTTCCCCTCGAAATGTTGAAGTCAGGGAAAAAAGTTAAGGGTTCCAGAACATCTGAAAAAATCACGAGTTTGTGGTTTGAAGTAGCTATTTGGTTAGTCGGGGTTGCGGTTTTGAACTGGTTGATCGCTTCATATTAAGACTAATGAATCAATGTATCTGAGACAAATAAAACATCAATTGAAAAAAAGAAGTTCAGCCCTCAGCGAAATTTTTTCTGGCTACGCCAATGTATATATATATATATATAGGCTTCCGCCCGAATTGTTCATTCTGACGAAGGTCAAGCTTGTCACTTCACCTTAGACCTACAGTTTAACGTGGAATCCGAACCACGCCCCACCAGCAGCCCAGCGTCTTAACCACTAGGCTATCTAGGGTACCTATTTATCTACCAACCAATTATTTTTTATGTATGGAAGGATGAACAGCTGGGTTTTGCTGCGCGCCGCATGCCGTCACCGGGTCTCGATCCCGGGGCCGCTGGATTCGTTGTCAGCGACGCTAACCACTACACCACCGAGGCGCAATAATTTTCATTATAATATTTATGATGAAAATAACCAGGAAGGAAAGTAAAACACGAAATAATGCTCAAGTGCTTTCCTCTATGACATCCTCAAGAACACCGAAATTAATCGCAAGATTGAGACTATATAGAGATCACAAAGAAAAAAAAATATGAACGCTGTAGAAAATATTTTAGAAGGAGATCATACAATTCAACTGGAAAGCTACCAGAGTTTTAGCACTTTGCAATTCTTATTTAAGATATCTATATATCTAAGATAAGAAGGGGAGGTACTAAAGGCTACCAGAGTTTTAGCACCTCGCAATTCTTATCTAAAATATCTAAATATCTAAGATAAGAAGGGGAGGTACTAAAGGCTACCAGAGTTTTAGCACCTCGCAATTCTTATCTAAGATATCTATATATCTAAGATAAGAAGGGGAGGTACTAAAGGCTACCAGAGTTTTAGCACCTCGCAATTCTCATCTAAGATATCTAAATATCTAAGATAAGAAGGGCGAGGTACTAAAACCCTGGTGCTTTCCACGTGAATTGTGTGCTCCTAAAATATTTCCTACACCGGTCATATTTTTTTTCTTTGTGATCTATATATAGTTTCAATCTTGCGATTAATTTCAGTGTTCCTGAGGATGTCATTAGACGAAAGGGTACTTTTCCGTTAAGGATGTACCGGATCACAATATAGCCGGATAACCGGATACCGGATATCTGGTTCTTTACTTTTTGCCGGATACCGGATAATTGCCGGATCATGTATTCTTAGGGGCATAAAATTTTAAAACTTGCAATTAACTAGTGGTTTAATAAACCTTTATGGGTCCTACTAATTTTACAAAATCATTATTCTCAATGCATGCAATGCTGGAAAGAAAAAAGGCAAAGTTGATTGGACCTAGTTCTGTTAAATTTTAGAGAAATCTAACTTTTAGTGTGTTTTTTGTTTGAAAGAAAATTATAAATGTTAAATTTACCCCTTTACTGCGCATGGCTCTTCCCACAGCTGAATAAAATCGTCTGGCATTAGCCATAATAAAATAATAAAGTACACAAAAACTTGAAATATGAAGTTTTTTATCAACAAAATGTGATTAAAATGTTAATTAATTATCCGATATCCGGCCGGATCATACTTGATATCCGGTATCCGGCCGGATACTGAAGTGGCCGGACCGTGATCCGGTATCCGGTGTATCCCTATTTTTCGTTATATCCCCGCAAATGTCAATTGCACTCGACGATTGGTTAGGTTTAGTCGTGATATTTTCGTTAAAACTAACGAAAATATTACGACTAAACCTAACCAGTCGTCAAGGGCGATTGACATTGGGGGCTTATTAAAATTGCGGAGGTATAACAGAAAAGTACAGACGAAAGCACTTGAGCACTATTTCGTGTTCTACTTTACTTCGTGGTTATTTTCATACATCTTTTACTGTGCCAAATATGTAAAATTTTCCTGTTTTATATATTATAGCAATCCAGGACTCCAGTTGCATAACCAGGAACATGGACATTTTATCAGTACCTATTTTCCATTTCAGCGAGAACAGCAAAGCCCAGTGCGAAGAAATATGTAAAATCGCTGTACTACATTTTATATATATATATATATATATATATATATATATATATATATATATATATTAGTTGATAATACTGGTAACAGTATTGTGTTTTGGGTTGTTAATCTTTTTTCGTATGACGGCAAAGGTCATTTGACGGAGGGAACCTACAGGTTTACGTGGGATCCGAAGCACGGGTCGCTACATCATCTGAAGGTAAAAAGACGGTGATCCATTCATTAAATGAACAGACTCACTGTCACTTGAACCTGGCAATGATCTAACGGGAAGCGGAGTTGCGATGTGGTTGCGATGTACTTCGAGAAAATGGCACTTAATTCAATATCTTTAAAAGATTAAAGGATCAGGATCACATTTTAATCAATTTGACTTTTAAATACAACGAAAACTTCTCATTCAAATCTTAATCCGAAGTCGGAATTTAGATTCCAATTCATACGTAAGCCGACGGGTCAATTTAGGCCTCATTTAATTTCCAATCCTTATTTGGTGTAAAAAATAAAGAAAAGCAAGCAAGCAATAAATACATATATACATATACATATATATATATATATATATATATATATTATATCCCATACTCGTCCTGATTCAGGATTTTCAATACAGTACAGCCTCTTTCCACACCACCTACAAAAAGTGAAATGCTTATTGAAAACAAAAGATAATCGAACTCATAAAAAAGTTTAACAAAATTTGTAAAAAATGAAAAATAAAATTTCCATTTTGTTTAACATATGAAAATATAGGGTACACAATCAATCCCGAAAGTCCGTGTTTTTCACCCATACTTAGCAGTAAGAAACACGTGGAACTTCACGGTCGTACTTTTTGAATCAACTGCGCGTCGGATGTATAAATTTCTCGGGCGATTGATCTGCCGAGTGTATGAAATCAGTCATCAACTTCTTCGCTCGCCTTCATCCCTGATGAAACTTTTGTGCAACAAATTGCTATCGTGCATCGCAACCAAATCTTATCTTTTGTTTACACATTCTCTCTCTCTCTCTCTCTCTCTCTCTCTCTCTAAAACAAATTTTAAAACGTCTTACATATACACATTGTTTCGTTACCTTACAAAACCGCGACATTTTCAGATTTTCAACCGTGGATGGCAACATTCCCCAATCAAAATAACCTAATTAGTTTAACCTCACCACAAACCTTCCCTATACCAAAACCTTTTTAGGATTTTTAATTATTTAAAAAAATAATAATAATAATTTTGAAATTCTTGGGCAACACCGTTAGTAATAGTATTACACACACTTTCGTGTCGCGGTGAGCTGTAAGTGTATCCTGAAGATTGTTACGAACACGTAGCGACGAAAAAAACACATGTGCGCACGCACACACACAAAATATATATATATTATATATATATATAATACATATACAGTATATGAAAATTATTTCACGAAAAGTAACACGTGAAAAAAATTTATGATGAATAAAACCACGAAGGAAAGGAAACACAAAATGGTGCTCAGTATCCGAGGATGTATTAGACGAAAGCGCGTTGAGCACCATTTTGTGTTCCTTTCCTTCGTGGTTTTATTCATCATATATATATATAATATATATATATATATAATATATATATTAGTGGATCACTATTGAAATTTACGATAGAAATATTGTTCTTCGGCCAAAATTGATGATCGAGTTGTATTATAACCTAGAACATGCCCAACTTATTGACTAAACGAAAGGAATTCAAAGCAATCTCGCAATTGAACCTTCGTATAAATTATAAAACAGTCACGGCATTTGTTAAGTTATTAATTTTCAAATAATTTTAAAAAATACTTCAGTCCCCCCCCCCTCCCCCCCCCCCCCCCCCCCCCCCCCCCCCCCCCCCCCCCCAAAAAGGTTAAAAGTAGAGAAAATAGAAAACGTGCCGATCGTAGTTTAATATTTTACCTAATATTCATTCTCTTGATATTGATTCGACAATTTAATTTAAATTATGGACATTCTTGTCTATAATATATATATGATGAATAAAACCACGAAGGGAAAAGAAACACAAAGTGGTGCTCAAGCGCTTTCGTCTAATGACATCCTCAGGAACACTCACGTGTCACTTTCGTGAAATAATTTTCATATATATATATATATATATATATATATATATATTATATTTGGGGGAGGTATTTCTAGAATCATCTCTTTGTTTCTAGCTTTTACCACACCCGACCAAACTAACAAAAATATTTCAGTATACCCAAGTCAATTTGTTTACTACAAATCTATAATAAAATCTATTATAATCTACGATTAAAATAATAATAATAATAATAAAATAGAGTGCTTTCGTCTCTTACAACACCAAGACACTGAAGCGCTCGGAATCTTTTTCATTTTCTTTGCGGTTATATATATATACAGTATATATATATATATATATATATATTCTGCATTTATAATTAAAATTCAACTTGACAAAGGATACTTTTGATGATAAACTATAATTATTCAAACAAAATTTCAATATTTTTATTAAGTCGGTAAAATTTTATTTTAATATTTATTAACTACATTTACACGCAAAGTGTATATGAATTTGATACGTAACTTTTATATATCTTGTCAATTTAAAAAAAATGGTTTATTTTATATTATATATATATATATATATATATATATCATGACTCATTATGAGCGGACAAAGCAATACATATTTACCCTACCCTACCCCACTTGGCAATAACCCCCCACCAAAAGGAAAAGTCTAAATCATGTAGTGACGATGGAGTAACTTTTGCCAGAAACTGTAAACGGGACACCCCAACCCAATTCCCCGACCCCTCGGTTCGCAACAGTGTTAGACTTTTTCGTACGATCTTGTATTCATTTTGCGCGTCATAAAAGCAGGACTGGCTTTACTTTCTCTTAATAGCATTTATCCCGTTCAGAGAGAGAGAGAGAGAGAGAGAGAGAGAGAGAGAGAGAGAGTTGTGTGTGAGTGTTTGTCCGTCCACCGTTAAGACGGAATGGGGAAATCTTTGTGTCTCTATACGGCTGTATTGATCTGTTCCCATCTCCTCTGCTGCCCCTTAAAACACCCCCTTCCACCAGCACCACAACCCCGTCTCCCGCCTTCTCTCCCCCCCACCCAACAAACTCTTACTTACTCTCCCCCACCTCTCACTCACTCACTCACTCACACACACACATACACACCCACATTCTCTCTCTCTCTCTCTCTCCCCCCCCCTCTCTCTCTCTCATACAAAAAGATATTCCTATTTCATTCCTTTACTCACTTAACTTACGTTTTCTTTGTCAGTAATTATAAAGGGGTAACGCGCATTAACTTAACATTATTAAGAGGGGACACGTCCAAAAACAATCAATAAAGTCAACTTAATTCCATTTAATACATTACTAAAGATCAGTTTCAAACTTATTTTTATACCACACATATATATATATATATATATATTATATATATATTAGCGCGTCATATTCTCATGGCGTATTCGGTTCCTTTGTCTTTAAACTCTCACAATTATTTCAGTACACGAAACTCACTCATTCACACCACTAGATCCGTCGTGATTCGTGACATGCGTGATTTATTGCGTAACACGATGTAACGCATCATTTCAAGAACGACGACAACAAGCTATGATTGAAATCGGGATGGGCGTTACAACTGATACAAAGTAGGCTTTTGCGGGGTCCAACACCTAATTAATAATAATAAATAATAATTACAATTATTATCATCATTGTTATTACAGATAAAAACATGTTATCTTCTTATCACATTCCAAACAATGATTTTTAACTATTATTAATGGTTTTTTTTATTTATTTGCAAACTTCTGAGTTGTTTATTTTAAAATAATTGAGGATTATTAATTTTAAAGGGGGCATATATATATATATATATATATATATATATATATATATATAAAATGTACAGGTTTATTTGAATTAGAAATAATTTCTACACATTAAATAACACAGAAACTTATTGTTATTAAAAGATCTATACTTCATCTACATACTTTCTACTTAGGTAAAATGACTTACCTTTAAGTATTTAATTGTTTTATTCGAGTAGACTCGCTCAGAACCCTTCACACCACTGATTGTATCATAATGTTAAAAAGAATTTGTTTTACAATGACACCGATCCATTGCATCGCAATAAGGAGAGGTCTTTATGAGTATTTAATGTAGGCCTATACGTTTTGATTATTATTATTATTTTTATTATTATTAGTGAAGAAACTTAAATATTTTCAAATAGTTTAGTCGATTGTTTTAAATACTTTGAATTTATTTCATTATTCCTTCCAGCTTCAATACCAGCCCATATCGGGAGTGAAGCTATTTTTATATGGTTTTTTTTGAGGTTGGTTAGCACGATGACCTGTTGTGTTACACTTTCGGGGGTACAGTGTTAGAAGCGAACTTTATTTCTCGCTAAAATTTCTGTTCTTAGTTCAATGTCAAGGTCGTTTGTGCACGTGGAGTTCACGAGAGTAAAACGCGAAATTAAAACGCTGCCAAGATGAGGGAATCCTCCTCCTCCTCCTCCTCCTCCTACTCCTCCTCCTCCTCGAAAAGGAAATTTAAGAAGCGTTACCCATTTTTAAAATCGAATCCATCTCGGCTACCAGCGGCAGGTCAATATACGACACCAAAATGTTTTATTACTCCAGCCTTTTCCCTTATTACCATTATAATTGTCGTTATTGGCGAATCCCCCCGTTCATTTATTAGTATTTACCCTCTCCCCCAATTCGCAGCGAGAGGGCTAAACGTTAAAAGTATTTCGAAACAATTTGAGAAAGTAATAAATTGCAGGAAAAATGAAAAAGGAAAACCGCTCGCTGGTCTCCTACACAAAGACTCGGCGACATAACATGTCGGTCGACTAGGCTAGGCTTAACAAGATATCATATACTTGTTTATAATTATATTGCATCACTCACAGTTCAAATTTGATTTAATTTGATTACATTACCTTACATGGTTATGAAGGGACGGCCGGTGATTCCGGAAGCGGTTTTTAATCGTGTTTTTAAAGGTAAATACAGGAAATCACTAAATATTAGCTGACTTAGGGCTGGTACCTGCCTGAGTCGAGAAAACTGTGCGATGTTGAAGCAACTACGAACAGGACGGCTACATTGATGACGTCATAGACTCTCACATACTTCTGTTTTTCACTTCTTTTATAAATGAGTCGATTATATTTTATATTATTATTATATACTTTTAATTACGTTTGCGCTCGCTTTAAAACTCACTTATATTAAGGGATGGATACTTCGTTATTTATTTATTAAAGTGAGAAAGGTTTAGAGCATTGTTAAAACGTATCAAATGATATTTTAATGTACATTATGCAAAGTAAATAAAACTGCTCGTAAAGATAATTTTTCATTACCTTTTCAGATACATTTAATTACAGTTTTAAGGCTATTTTTAGATACTAATAAATAGGAAACGACAAATTTAGAAAATAATTAATGATAAACTTTCAGTAAACATACAAATATTTAATAGTTAAAGAAATAATATCGCGTCCGGAAGGTATTTTAGGAAAAATGAGGTACGTAACAATTTGAAATCGTACGAATTTTTATGAAACAAGGACTAGCTGACGCATATCTTTGTTAGAAAATCTAAAATTATTTTCTGAATTATTTGACATTAGAATATAAACTAAATATAGAAGTAAGATGGATGCTAACAGATGATAGGGACTCTGTTACACACATTTTTTTAACTGCTCCGATTTAACTTTGTCGTTTGCGCATAAATGGGGTATTTACCTGAGAATTTGTACTTTTCGAACAGATAGTGGAATAAATAGAAGGACTTTTGGTTGCAGCGCGACTCTGGTGGAGAATGAGTAAATTGATGATGCCTTCCACCGATTCCATGCATACAAAGACGAGAATTTCATGGAACCCGTTAATTTCGGCGGACTCGGTGTTTTTAAATTTTATCTTTATTTCCACGTAGCGAATGTATTGATTGATTTAATTACTTTATATTATTTTCTACAATAGATTAATTGACGTATTAATTATTAGAGATCCATAATTGATCATTCATTAAGAATAATTATCTTTTGGTGAATTTACGAACTGGATTTCCAGATAAGCTCATTCGTTCGTATGTGTGCACAAAATAATTTATTGTTAAACATTTGCGCGGTGTGGTTGTCCAATGAATTTGAATAATAATCTTCTCTCTCTCTCTCTCTCTCTCTCTCTCTCTCTCTCTCTCTCTTATAACCACAGCAAATCTTTTAATCTGAAGTTGATTCCTCTTGCAACTGGGACCTTATAGAAAAAATGTTAATCACGTAGCAAAGAATTTTAGCATTTATAATAAACTTTTATAGGCATCAAAATTGCGACGTTTATTGTGTGTTACGTGCAATCTATTTACGTATTTTATTTATATATATTTAATTATAATAATAATTATAATAATAATAATTATAATAATAATAATTATAATAATAATAATAATAATAATAATAATAATTAGAGCTAAAATTACTATAAGGTATTTTTAGGAAATATTTATTATTTTAGATATAAAATTAACTTTTTTTTAATTTATGAATTCATTTTTATTGTTCTTGCTTGTCGACTATGCTAGGAGTGGGGACTGAGGGGGAAGGGGGTGCAATGTGGAATCCTGTATGCTTGCATGAAATTGGGATAGTGACACACAATAATTATTAATAACAGTAAGACAGGATACGAAAACCTCCGCATTAATATTTAAAACGCTTAATTATGTTCAACTTTTTATAATGAAACCACACCCCTAGTTTCAGCCAAATAAGGCAAACGTACATATATATATATATATATATATATATATATATATATATAATCTGCTTTTTTAAATCTCTTATTTTTGCTGATCCCCACCCCCCATTCAGTGATGGCCCAACTATATTAGTACCTAACTGTTATTTGTGTTCTATCGAACGCACTTTGATGAATGAACTGAGGCAGTGGCACTGTGGGTGGCACTGTAGGAAGTTTAGTGTTGGACAAACAGTGTTTTTGTTCGCTTGGCTAGTTCATATATATGTCCAGTCGGGTTTTGCTGTCAGGCATTAAGGTTGGGTATATGGGTGTATATATATCAAGAGGATACCGTATACCAACGGGGGAAACAGACAGAGGGGGAAGTGTCCACTGTCCCACCTAATTGTTAAGTGGATTATATATATATATATATATTTTTTTTTTTAATAGGTTTTGTAAATAAGGTAGGCTTGAATTCCAATTGTTCTCGAGTTTTATTGATCTTTGTCGCTCAGTGCCTCTTTACTGATTCTGTTCTGGCTATTGCCAGACGATTTTATTCAATCTCAGAAAAGATTCCGGAGCGGACAAAAAGTTAAATGTTAATAACTGCTAACATCTTTTAGCTATTTATGTTTCTGAATTTATGTTAACTGTTAAAGCATGACTGCCAACTTTTAAATAGCTACCGACTCATATTAACTCTGGGTATGTCATTGGCGCAATTTAAATGTTGACCAACGAATGCTGTTAAAGCATGTTAACCCACGTTAACTGTTAACTCACAATTCTTTCTGACTGATACCTGATACGTGTTAATTGTTTGCTAACCCGTGTTAACAATTGATCAAAAGCAGAAATATACGGTATATATAATATATATATATATATATATAATATATATATATATATATATATGATAATTAAATTTATTGGCAGGAGCCAAATCCCATAAAAAGTACAATATTCATCAAAATTATAAACGATAAAACTAATTAGTTATTTATTAAACAATAACTAAAATGGGACAATGATGATAATAAATAACAATAATGCACGTAATGGAATTAATAATGACAACTACGCAAAGCTAATACTAAAAGATTAAAATAAAAAAGTACGGTACATGTACTGTAAAAGCCAATGTAGGTGTTAAATGGAGCTATAGACAAACATTTTTCTACCAAGAAGTCCATATACTAGTTACTAGTACAGACTATAGAAGACATGAAGCAGTACTGATGAATAGCTTGGACAGTTGGATTGCCTGGGTTTTTAATTTTTGTATTAGACTGTACTGAGTATGTCTTTCTACCTCAAGGAGGCTCGAAACGTTGCGGCAAGTCGAACATTTGAGAGGCTGAACATCTTGGAGGTAACTTACGCGTCAGTTTAGAGGATCTGTTTAAGCAAATTGAGGGTTCTGCAGGATCCGTTTTTCATAATTAACTTAGAGTTGTTGCCCATAAATATTAGCGTAGAAAGTACGAAAAAGAGTGTCTTTAACTTCGCTCGTACAGAATTTGAAATTATCATACTTATAATCATGTTTGCCTTAGCGCAGTAACTTCAACATTGTTTCCTTATATCTGAGACGTCACTCAAAGAGCTGGTGATAATTTAACTCAGTGATTTAAATTCTTGTACCTGCTCTATTGGTTCGTTTCTCATTTTTAAAATAATATTAGCTTTGGGTTGAGCTTTTAGAATGCAATTGCCTGACCTGAGTTTTAGTGACATTGAAATTAATGTCATGGTTCTGCGAATATAAATCACCAATTTTTATGAGATGATCCAGACCTTTAACGGAAGAGCTTATTAACACTATATCATCGACAAAGACTAAATTATTTATCCTCATATTATATATAGGGTGTTACAAAAGTCATCACCCCATTTGTTTTGCTTATAACTTTTGAACCAATAAAACAACAAATACTGTAGAAAGTGGAAATAATTTATTTTACTTAGAATTATGTTAGAATTACGTTGTGGTGTGTAGTGTTCCATCTTCAAATTATTGGGGTTGATTTTCTACAATCTGGAAAAAAAATTCAAAAAAACAATAATTAAATTAAGGTTACAGCTACTTCAGATCGGGTGATGACTTCTAGAACACCCTTTATATATACAGTGTGTCCCGTAAGTCTGGAACCATAGGGCAAAATGATAAAAACGGCAATAAAAACGCCGAAGGGACTTTTGGGGACTGTTTGTGAAATGAGCGAGGATGGTAGCGGCTGTGTCATCGTCAGTGGATGTCCTCGGAGGTCCACTGCGTGGTTTATCTCCTATGGATCCCGTTTCCCTGAACTTTGCTAAAAGTGTGCCGACATAGCTGTGTGTTATCGGCGCGCGGTCCGGATGCAATCTGTTAAATTCCTCAGCGACCTCCCTCTGACTCCGATTTCCTACGAGCAGAATTACCTGGATGCGTTCTTCCTTACTCAAAGACATCATGGGCACTTGCATAAACGGGAAAACATGAATTACTTATTTTACCCTATGGTTCCAGACTTATGGGACACCCTGATATATATATATAATTTTTTCCAAAAATTCCTATAGCCATCCCCCACCATAACTCCCGCGGCTGCTCTCACGAGCACCAGTCAGTGAACATACACAACGCGTGACATCCCCCATCCCCCGAGGTAACGGAGACCATTCCCTCTCCTTGAACAAGTTTTTTGCTCACCAATCTTTATGTAATATTGTTTATAAATAGTACCGAAATAGGTAAGCGATTTCTACAGTTTTGCAAGGTTTGCAACAATGCAGCCGATGAATTGAGGGGAATTAGATGTGATCTTTGTCAATTTCTTTTCGATTTTAACTCCCTGAATTGGAAAGATGAAGATATCACTCTTATAGCAAGTCCCAAACAACTAAATGGAGTAAAATATTTCTGTGAAAAATGTATAACGGAAATAAATTCGTTTACGATTTATAAAACAGAAATACTGAGGAAGCAGCGAAAGAAGGGAATATAAATGATGAACAGAAAGAAACGGAAAAGGAGACGAAGAAAAGTGAAGCAGATACAAACGTGTCACATGTCGGAATATCGACATTCAAAGAGGACAAAAAAATTACTGTAACAAAAGAACTAAAAGAGACACACGTAAATCAGTTGAAGAACACCAGAGTGAATAGAGTAAATAGTGCAAAACAAATAGACAGGTTATCCCCGAAAAAGAAAATGAAACAAACAACAAAAACAGAGGCCCGAGTAGTAATGTGGAAAGAACTGCATGCATATACTATGCAAAGGGCTTTTGCAGATATAAGGAAGGATAGTGTATATATGAGCACCCCATCATCTGCATTTTCTATTATAAAAACGGTCACTGTAAATTTGGCGACAGCTGCAAATTTTATCATCCCACTATTTGAAAGTACTATGCAAGGCAGAGGGTTTGCAAATATGGTAAGAAATACTACTATCATCACCTCCCAAAAAACTCGAGGAACAAGAAGAAAAACGGCAAGAAACTTATAAATACAAATCAAGGCGCAAATTTTCTCAACATCGCAGACACAATACGGCTACTAAGCCTCATTCAGCACATACAGTCGACACAGCTGACAACCTCCTAGCCGATTCCTTACCAAGCAAGAAACTACCAGAACAGGTAACCGGAAACGGAGCTTTCATGGAGAACCATAGGAATAAAAACACGCGACACTGAAGGAAATTGAATTTGAATAACTCGAAGGACAACGCAAAACAGGAAACATAAATATAGTCCTGGCAAATATTCAAGGGTTAAGACAGAACCACACGATAAACAAAGTTTCATACCTGCAAGAATTTATGGAAGAAACAAGGACTGACATCGCGTGCCTCACAGAAACACATTTTAAGGACTGCTAAGGAGATTGTGAAAACTGCAAATACTGCATAGATAAAAAAGAAATAAAAATTGATGGTTACAACATAATACGAGCTGACAGTACAGAAAGACGAAAAAGTGGCTGTGCTATATACATACGTGAGAGCCATGTGACAGAGACAATAAGTAAATCAAACGTGGAGCTCTTAGCAGTAAAATTTGAAAAACTTAACGTGATACTAATAGTCATCTATAGACCTCCGAACACTCCAATTGCAAAATTTTCTGAAGCCATTGCTGACATCAGAAACCTAATAAAGTTCTTAAACATCCCAACTCCCAATATAATAAATACTCTGCGGTGATTTTAATTTTCCATTTATAAAATACAAAAGAATGAGAAGAAATGTGTATATACACCAGGACAAGGGGGCACAAGGGAGGACCAGGAGCAATAAAAAACCTTGATAGCTCTAACAAATGAATTTATGTTAACACAAGAGATAATAGATAACACCAACAAATATCTTAGACCAGAAGATTATCGAGGTATCCACTAATATGGCGAGAACACTTAAAGAAAATACTCGACTGAAGAAAGAAGCAAATTTTAGATTTTTATATAAACTCTAAGATTATGAATTGGGACAAAATCAGATCCGATATCGCACAAATATAGTGAAAACCAGTTTTAGAGTATAAAACAACTGAAGAAATGCTAATAACTTTGTAAAAAAAGACGCTGAAAATCTCAGAAAAATATGTTTCCAAAGTACAACCAAAGAGAAAGAGGAACTATTTCGAGAGCAAAAGCGAACACTATTCCGCAAGAGAAGGAGAGTAGCCACGAAGTTAATTAATTGGACAGACAGCAATACCAAAAACGTGATACAAGTAAAATTGGAAAACAAACCGTAATTAACGGCCATTCAGAGAGAGAAGAGGAAGATGCGGTGAAAACAATAAAAGATAACCCAAAAGTAAAACAAAAAAGCGGACCACCATCGAACCCTTAAGGAAAGAAAATAATGAACTAACCGATGATCGAAAAGAATTATTTGAAATATTGAGAGCTCAATATGAATCAGCTTTCAGTATCTTAAATAGAGACAAAACAGTACCTGACGGAAATACCTTTTGTGAAAATTAATTAAATGGACAATGTATAGTTGGTTTTGAATTTATCGTAGACGATATATCGAAAGTTATGAGACACATGAAATCACATTCAGCTACAGACCCGGACATATGGAATGCCTTGTTGATTAAAAACTGTAAGAACGAAATAACTACACCCCCCCTTTATTGAATATGGAGATCCCGGGCATAGGGGAAATACCGTGCATAATAAAAACAGCAAACACTGTTCCTATATATAAAGGGAGGAATAGGTCTCAAGTGAAGAACTATAGACCGCTGTCACTGACATCACATCTCACCAAAATATTTGAAAGAATAGTCAAGGAGAAAATATGACTTTTGGAAACACAGAAAAGATTCGATGAGAACCAGCACGGATATCGATCAGGAAGATCGTGACTATCACAGCTAATAGAGCACTATAACAATATCATCGACGCATTTGAGAGCAGTGATAACTACGATGTAATACACACGGATTTTGTAAAAGCATTCGATATGTGTGATCATGACATAATAGCACATAAAATGAAACTCATCGGAGTAATGGGCAAAGTGAACAAATGGGTCTATAACTTCCTCAGGGAACGGCAGCAAGCCGTAAAAATCCAAGGCAAATCATCATCAGAATCGGAAATACGCAGCTCAGTTCCACAAGAACAGTATTACCCCCACTCCTATTCAGTATCATGCTGACAGACATAGACACTGAAGTGACGACAACAGTATAGTAACATATTTTGCTGACGACACAAACATCAGCAGAAAAATCGGTAATGCAGAAGAGGTGGAAGCCCTACAGAAGGACACAAACAGAACACACAAATAGTTAGAAGACAATAACATGAATTCTAACACCGAGAAACTTCAGCTCTTGAGATATGGAAGAAATGAAGAACTTAAACAGACATCATACTGTGCCCAGTAGACAGGAAATTCAGAGAACCACGAAAGCACAAGATTTAGGGGTAATAATGACTGACGATGCAAAATTTGAAACACCGAATCAGATAACGATAAACAAAGCAAATGAGAACCTTCAAAGAAGGGACGAGAAGGCAATGGTTCCCCTGCTGAAAACACTGATCATACCAAAACTTGGATACTGCTCAGTCTTGACATCCCCATACAAAAAATAAGAAGAAATTAATAAACTAGAAGTCTAGAGGAATTTCACAGCCAAGAATGATGACTGCAAAGAATTCAACTACTGGGAAAGACTATATAAATTAAATCTGTGTCCGCTGGAAAAAAGAAGAGAGAGATACACCATAATCTACGTATAGAAAATGTTCGAAAAACTGGTACCAAACCTCAAACTAAACCCAATTAACATCTAAACAACACTGAAAAATAGTAAAGGTAGAATGTGTAGTGTTCCCAAACTAAAGGCCCGACGAGGGATACCTTCAACACTGAAGGAAAAATAGCTTGGTTGCCGGGTGACCAAGAATTTTTAACCATTTTCCAAAGGACCTCAGGAACGTCACAGGGGTCAAAGTTGAAATCTCAAAAACAAAGCTAGATGCCTAGCTCAGGACGATACCAGATGAGCCGGGTGTGCCTGGCTATATGCGATGGAGATCGCAAGAAAGCAACTCGCTCTCCATCAGGCAAAATCTGGAGCTGGGGCCATCAGCTTGACCTTTCGTGTAAAGGGAGACCGACGCACGGAACTTTTACCAGGTGTATATATATATATATATATATATATATATAAATAATGGAAATTACAATTAAGACTAACCCTTTTATGAAAGTGACGTCTGGTTAATTATTCATGAAAGTTTACTCCATCCAAGGAAAAGAACTTAATAATTAATAATTAAGGAATTAATAATGAAAAACATAATTAAAATTAAACAGAATTCACTCGCAAATAAAAATATCGCCTTACTTTATAAGCACACACACACACACAGACACACACACATAGTGTATGTGTATATTAACCAACCTGTATTAATTTTTATGTTAAATATATACTGTATATATAATGTAAGTTAAGTAATATTGTCCTTTGAGCAAAATTTTATAATTTATCCTCTCTTATCGTCACTGAAGGGTAACTGACGAAATGTCACGTGACTCAGCATTAACCAACCAATCAGAATTCTCTAAATTTAAAAGAAGGTTCGTGGCTGGTTGGTTGTTCCTTTTCATTTTATTTAACCGTTTCAGTCTCTGCTTAAGATAGGGAATAGCTTCCCTTCCCCAAGCAGGAAAAATATAAGACCCCTCCCCCCACCACACACACAACATTTGAAGGCCTGAATCGAGGTGAGTAAATTGCGAATATCAGCCTCACCGCTGTTTCTTAGAGTTGGCTTAAGATAGTTCATGGTTAGTTTAATTATCTATTTTAGGATGGATAATTTAAAATAGTAATTATTTCACTCGATAACAAATCCACGTCTGCCAAAGAATAAATGCTTGGAATTCTTTGGTGTAAACTTGAACTTTGAGCTGCAGTGACTAAATTCGAGTGGTTTCTTCGTTGGAGGGGGCTCAACGCTGCCAAGTTTGACTGAAATCACCCCATACACTTTTAAGGTACTTTCTTATTACATACACACAAACCCACAAAAAAACAACCCACCTTAAAGAATGTAGTAATGCTCCGCTCTTTTCACCGTTTCCGAGAAATAATGGTGCAAAATATTTAGTCATTTTTTTCTTATTAATATAATATATATATATATATATATATATATATATATATATATATATATATATATATATATATATATATATAAGCTGTACGTGTTATTTTGTGATTTTATATATATATATATATATATATATATATATGATGAATTTCACACTTAAACACGTGAAATGAATAAATGATGTAAATCCACAAGGAAAAAGGGAAAAATTATTCCAAGATCTTTCGTGTATTCAGCAGTACATATCGTCAGGGAATTGCCTGACGATGTGTACTGCTGAATACACGAAAGGACTTGGAATAATTTTTCTTTTTCCTTGTGGTTTGCATTATATATATATACACACACACACATATATATATATATATATATATATACTGTATATCGGATGATTTTTTAAATATATGACACTTTAAAAAAGTTTGTATTTTTCTTATTAACTGAAATAAAAGCATATTTTCACTGTACATGCTCTATGTGATATCCTTTCATCGTACGATACTTACACGATACTTTCGACGGAAGAGTACTGTCCAATAGATTTCCTGTGGTGTGTGTGTGATAAAAGAATATCATGGCCACCAACATCACCAGATATAAACCCCTGTGACTTTTATCTGTGGGGTTATTTAAAATATATAATGTTTAAACAGGATCCATACACGATACGAGAATTGAAATCAGTTGAACGAGAAATTTTGCAGATTTCAACAGATACTCTGTCCAGAGTACCGCAAAATTTTGTTATTTGTGCGCAAAGAGTTAATGAGCTGAGAAGACATCACGCAGATCATGTTTTGCACTAGAGGACTAATTTCCCATGTGTAGAGAAGGTACAGTAAAAATATCACGTTTTTATTTCAATTAATAAAAACAATATAAACCTTTTAAAATGTCAAAAAAGCGTTTGAAAAAATCACTCGATACAAAATATATGATTGTTTAAACTTCCATTTTACTGTTCAAGTTTAGAACAGTTTCACATGATTACTATCATTCGTCGCTCGAACTCCATTAGAACATTAGGAAAATGGTTCCATGTAAATTCCACCCAGTAAATTCCACCCCCGAAAAATCCACCCAGTAAATTCCACCCATAGTAAATTCCACCTAGTAAATTCCACCCCCGAAAAATCCACCCAGTAAATTCCACCCATAGTAAATTCCACCCATGGTAAATTCCACCCATGGTAAATTTCACCCATGGTAAATTTCATCAAAAAATTTAAGAATTTTAACAATTATAACTTTGTTATTTTCTAAGGTCAATTTTTGATAGTCACTGGACAGTGTTTTCCAGGTGTGTTTTTAGGTGATTCGAATGATTTTGACCATCGTTTCTATAGCAAATCACTTGTTTTTGAGTTAGCGTCATTTTCGTTAGTTTTAACCAAAATATCACAACTAAACCTAACCAATCATCAAGGGTGTACAGTTGACCTAACCTATATATTTTACCAGTTTTTTTTTTGCATAAACTTTTTTTATAAACTTTAATAAACTATAAACGTTTTTGATAACCCTTTGCGTGGAATTTACCATGGGTGGAATTTACCATGGGTGGAATTTTCGGGGGTGAAATTTACGTACAACGAGGAAAATACCCCTTTTTTTTATTCAAGAAGGAGGGATCAAGGGCGAACGCGCGCTAAAAACGTCCCCCTTATAGAAGGAGAATAAAAGAGCCTAAATCGAGATCCGAAGTTTTCGAGATGCCTGAAGACTCTGCATTTGAAAGAGCGGAGGTCATAGACAGGGGAAAGATGGATTGAGGAAGGTTGTTCCAGAGTTGACCGATTGATTAGATGAAAAATTGAGAATACCGATTAACCCTTGCGTTAGAAAGTTGAACGGAAAAGGGATGAGAATGTGTAGAAAGTCTGGTACTGCGAGCTCTTCTTAAAGGAGGAAGCATGCAGTTAGAAAGTTCAGAAGACCACCGTCCGTTATAATAGCGATAGTATAGAGAGAGTGAGACAACATTGCGGTGAGGAGAGAGGGACTGAAGAGTATCGGTAAGAGGAGGGGAATTGATGTGACAAAAAGCCCGTGATTCTACCCGGTCAAGTAGACCTGTGTGAGTTGACTCACCCCACAAATGAGGAAGTGTACTCTATACAGGTGCTGACGAGACCCCTGTATAGAAACAGAACTGAATTGGATTGAAGAAACTGGGAAGCCGGTGCAACACACCTAACCTCTCAGAAGCTGTTTTAGAAAGAGAGTGTATGTGATTTTTCCAGGAAAGATCACGAGAAAAGGAAACGCCAAGAATGTGAAGAAACACATGAAAAAGGATTGAGTTGTGTATTGTTGACTGTAAAGGGATAAGTCGTGTGGAAGATTGTGACGTGTAGAGAGATGAAGGAACTGGGTTTCTGAGGCATTGAAAGGCACAGGGTTTTCTCTGTCTCAATCAGAGATAGTAAAAAGGTCGGAGGTCAGGTGCATCATAGCCGTCTCACGCGGAGCATGGAGTGATTGTTGAGAGGGATGCTTCGTGAAGCGGGTGGAGAAGTGAAGGGTGGAATCATCGGCATAGGAGTGGATAGGACAAGAAATGCGACTTCAAAGATCAGTGATAAATAAAAGGAAAAGAGTGGGTGATAGGACATAGCCTTGAGAAACACCACTATTAATAACTTTAGGAGAAGAACAGTGGCCATCTACAAGCGCAGCTATACAGTAGATCAGCCAGAAAGAAAATCAGAGACGAAGGCACAGATAGAAGGATAGAAACTGAAGGAGGGCAGTTTGGAAATTAAGAATTTGTGCCAAACTCTATCAAAACCTTTTGATATATCTAGCGCAAGAGAAAAGGTTTCACCTAAATCCCAAAAGGAATATGACCAAGAGTCAAAGAGATATGCAAGAAGATCGCCAGTAGAGCGTCCTTTGCGGAATCCAATAACTTCTCCGACTCTTTGACGGAGTTTTACCAGATTCCTGTGTTTATCAGGATACAGAAGTGTTTTAATTTATCCCATAGAAAAAAATCCAAGGAAGTGAAGTCGGGGATAGAGGTGGCCAAGCCATCGGTTCACAACAGCTTTTCCAGCGCTGAAACGTATCAACATGAACGAGATTTACCAAAACTTGACGTTTGGCGTACTATGTCACGTGGCTCCATAATATTTTTTTCTTTTGACGATCATACGACTAAATCGAACTATTTTAACATTCTACAAACATTTTTTCTTCCCCAACTAAGGGAATTAACATGAATTAACATGAGAAGTTTAATCTTTCAGCAAGATATATTTGTTGAAGCTGACGGCATAGCTTCCCACCATCCCCACTATGCTGTTGTTGTTCACAATTTTCGAGATGACCTTTCTTCAGAATAGGCTGTGGTGGACTGGTAGCATAGCTACTTCGATCACCCGAGTTAACCGCTTTGGATATTTATTTACGAGTGTATGTTAAAACACTCGTGTACCGTGACAAACGCGGGAATGTGGCAGAACTTTGTTAAAGAATCAGAGGTTACTGGATCCATTTTACGAGAGTATCTTGCTGATGCTGTAATAGAGTTCTAACGTCGAATACGCATTATAACAACAAATGATAATCATTCTACGTAAGTGTTCTAAATCTGGACAGTTTGGAAACCAATCTACCAACCTGTCTACCAATTATTTTTGTAACATTATTTCTCGAACATCCGTACGTGATGTGGGCAAAAAGTCTGGGCACCCCCTCAAAATAAGATAGCCTACATGAAAGAATTTATTGTATATTGACATTTTTAACATTTAATTTAATTTTTAATTTAGTAAAAACTACTGAAATATGAAAATATTTTGAGGGGGTGTCCAGAAATTATGCCCACCCTGTACACTGTACAGTCATTTCGGTCTGAGAACCAATTCAGTCCGGTTTAGTTACTATTAATACCCAGTTAGGCTCATTTGCGTTGGAGTGAGTTAGAATTTATCCGAGTTGGTCATGCGGAAAAATGGATTGTGATCGCTATTTGTTGAACCTAACCTAACCTAGTTATAACCCGTGTTCCGCATTCGAAACAACTTTTATATCGTTTATTTAAATAATTCCCCCCAATTATGAATTAATTGCCGGTGAATAGTGAATAAATTATGAATGAATTATGAATAAATTATGAATGAACTGTGAATGAATCGTGCATGATTGGATTATAAATAAATTATCAATGAATTTTAAATAAACTTGGAATTAATTCTGAATAAATTGTGGTGAAGTGTGAATGAATTGTGAATAAATTAAGGGACATTGAAATTTATATAATTAAAAAAAATATATTTTCAAAATAATTTAAAAATCCCGCGTTTTTAATGTATTTTAATAATGTCAACTTTTGTGTAAAGTTTTTCAAAGTTTCTGAATCTCGATTTTCATAGTTTAAAAAGAAAAAAAAGGTTTCTGTTTCCTAATAACTGGAATTTGGAATTGGAACCGATTCCAAGGGTGTTATTTGAGGATAAAATTGAAAATGAAACAATATTTTTCAAAATATTCGTATTTCATCTTTTAAAGAAACATTTTTGTTTAGAGGAAATGAAAAATATGTTGATTCGATCAAATCGGCGCGTCACATACAAGGAGCTATCACTGGAGCTAGGAATCAGTGAAGGAAGTGTGAATACGATAATTCAGCAACTGGGATACTCAAAAGTGTATTCACGGTTTGTTCCTCGCGAATTGACTGAAGATCACGAAGCCCAAAGAAAAGAAATTGCTTCTGAGTCGTTGGTTCGATACGAGACGGAAGGAGACGACTTCCTTTCACGAATTGTGACTGGGATGAGACTTGGGTACACCGCTTTGAACCTGAAACAAAATGCCAATCCATGGAGTGGCATCACGCAGACTCCCAACGCGAGAAAAAGTTCAAAATAGCTCCCTCTGCAGGAAAGGTTATGGCCATCATCTTCTGGGACATGAAAGGGGTGATTCTGGTGGGCATTATGAAGAAAGGGCAAACAATCAACTCAGAGGCATATATTGCTACCCAACAGAGACTCCAGAGACGTATAAAGCGAGTTCGACCGGAGAGAAAACTGGAAGACGTCCTTCTTTTGCGCGATAACGCAAGACCACACAACAGTTTGCAAACAAGAGAGGCCATCACAGAAATGCGCTTGACTGTGTTACCTCACCCTCCATACAGCCCAGATTTGGCACCTTCAGACTTTCATTTGTTTGGGCCAATGAAGGATGCTATTCGTGGGAGAAAGTTTCAGAGTGACAATGAGGTTGTTGAAGAGGTTAAGAGGTGGCTCCAGCGGAACCCAGCGGACTTTTACCAGCAAGGAATAAAGGCCCTTATTTCGAGGTGGAGGAAAGCCGTAGAAAGGGATGAAGACTACAGTATGTAGAAAAATAAAAACTTGTAAAAAAGATATGTAATTACTTGTGTACAAAATTTCTGGAACTTACAAGGAAACTTGCAAAGAAAAAAAAAGATATTTGAAAAAGAAATTTTAAAAAATCGATAACTTTGCAACATTCACCACAAAAAAATCTTGATGTCATATGGAATTTAAGTTATTTCATGGTTACCACGACATGTTATTAATTCAAAACTCAAGAGCAATTTTGGCTGGCTTAGGAGCGTTTATATATGTCTTTTTATACGGACAATTAATTTGTGCAAATTTAATTCTTTGCCCATAAATTGGAAATAAAATACAACTGAAGCCTTCCAAGTTGCAATTCATTTTGACTCCAAATCAATCATCATCAATTTTGAGCTGACACACACACACACACACACACACACACACATACACACATATATATATATATATATATATATATATGTTGTGTGTGTATGTGTGTGCCCCCCCCCCCCCCTTATGCTATGTACGCCCCTGCCGGCTAGAGAACCAACTGTTACTCTAAAGATATTGCAATAAAAATTGTAGTATGTATGCGTTTGTTCATTTCAATGATCTTGCGTATTACATACAATATGGCTGTATTCACTTAAATAACCGATTAAAATTGCCTAACAGTCATATTTAAATTGCTTGTGCATTTTACTTGTCTTATTATCAAGTGTTATTCTTCAACAAATTTTCATTACTGTCAAAGTTTCATTTTGCACTGTAATTGGTTTAGAAAGTCTGTGATGAATATATTATTTTTATAGAAGGTTTTTAAATTATACCACGACACGGAATGACAGAGAAATAAGAATATGTAATTAATCAGTGATATACTATATATAACCTTGGGTTAAATTTATATTATGTGGTTTAAAGGAAAAACAGGCTAAAATAAAGGTATAATTTACACCTTAAAAATAAAGCAATAAACCGCGTCATATTACAATATATATATATATATATATATTTTTTTTTTCTGGCGGAACGCGCCGGAACGGTGTTCCGTTCCGGCACCTTTTATTTTCAACATCCAAAAGAAAATTTCGTGTTTTTATTTTCAGCCAAATTTGATTGTTTTCCATACATGACGAAATTTTAGGAATAGGAAGGACGCTTTTGAGGGGGATTGGGGTGGTCACTTAGTAGGATCGGATAACAAATGGCAGAGGTTGTACGAAATTTATAGTAAAGTTCAGGAACTTTTTTTTCCAGAAAAAACCGTACAATATATATATATATATATATATATATATAGTGCTTAATTTGTGACGGAACGCTCCGGAACGCCGTTCCGGTACTTTTATTTTAAAACCTAATTAAAAAAAAAAGTTTTTATTTTAATAAAAAGGTCAGCAACGTAATTTGTAATTTAAAATCCAACGAAATACAGACAGTAGAAAGCGAAAACCAGTCGATCAAACAGAAAGAAGTTTGGAGTGTGTGTGGAAATTAATGTGATTATTCTATCAACTTCCTATATATAGCAATAGCATGTAAGTAAAGCAATTTTATTTTATTTCAAATACATATAATATTTTGTTTCACTTAGATGAAATAACATTTTACTTAGATGTTGCAATCACAGCTTAACTTTTTCTTTAAAATAATACTGTATTCCAAGAACTTTCATTTGCATGTTGCGCAGTTTTCGCAGAAAAAGCGCTTAAAATGCGTTGGTTTCCGGGGCGCCGCCCCGGACCCCGCTGGGGGAGCTTACAGCGCTCCCCCAGACCCCTTAACTGTGAGGGCTTCACCTGCGTTCCACTTCTTTTTCATTTACAAATTAAGCACTGTATATATATATATATATATATATAAAATGATGGGGTTGTTTAGCGTCCTTCCTAAGATCTAAGGTCATATGACAGGGGGAGGGAAACCTACATCTTTACGTGGGATCCGAACCACGGATCGCTACATAGTCTGATCAACGGAAAACGTGTTACAACATTGGCTACGACGTAGCCCATATATATATATATATATATACCTATCCCGGGCATAAGATTCACTCGAAATGTTATCAGTGACTTATCACGTATGAAAAAGGTGTGCCTTTCGTCTTCATAACAAAATCTGGTGGCCGCAAAAATATATATATATATATATATATATATATATATATATATATATATCCTTTAAACCACATTATATAAATTTATATATAAAAAAGGTTCTGGCAGAACTCTAAATTTGCTGTACAACAGGTCTTTTAGACTCTTACATAAATTATCCCCGAGATGCTCAGCTTCGCAAATGTTTGCTACCCGCAATGTCCCGATCTTCCCGGAGGTAACAAGACGTGCTCAATGCAGTCTAATGCAAAGAATTAAAAAATCAACCAACCCGATTATCCAAGCTATCCATGAGTCCTGCCGTTTATCCTCTAAGCTATGGACTTCTTGGTACGAAAACGTCTGTCTGTAGCTCCACTTAACTTCGACAGTACAGTATTATTTCTAATAAATTGTCTATATTTCTATCCTTAGTACGTGAACTGTCATTGTATTAATAAATACTTGTCATATGGACTATAGTCTGCCAATAAACCTTTTCATTTTCATTTCATTTTCATATATATATTATATATATATATATATATATACATATATATACAGTGCGTTCGAAAAGTCTCTCCGCAGTGCTATGTTAAACGCATAGGAAATTGAAAAACTACAATGTTTTCATTCAACCATGATTTAGTGATTTTATTACATAACCTTTTGATTTTACAGCATGTGTTCAAAATGTTTTCCACCATTTTGCAGGCATAGAGCAACTCGTCTACACTTGTTGTCAAACACTTTTTTTAAAGTGTTGGTTGACTGCGGAGAGACTTTTCGAACGCACTATATATATATATTAAGATTAGGATCCGACAATTTTTTTGGCCACTCCTTAACAATTTCATGCGATCTGCACATGTGTATATGACATACGAATAGATTGTATATTAAATATACTTTCAAAATTGGGTAATAGGATTATAGAGTTTCCACTCTCTTTATTAATTCATTATTCATTTAATTATTTCATTTTAATTTAGTTTCGCTTTATACACGTTTTCTTTAACTGATGGACTGATAGCGAAAACGGCTGTACCCGGTTCTTTTAGTTAATAAATGTGTTGAGACTTATTAAGAACAATATGATTGGTTTTGGATAAAGCTATTAAGTCACGTGAATGAAAGATAATTGCAGTATTTTTTACTTACACAGTTAATAAATAATTCACTCTATTATAAAATTGATTATATAAGAGCAAATGGGAAGAGAAACGGAAGGAAATTGGTCGAAAGGAAAATAAAAGAATGAGACAGGGTAAGGATGGGGGTCTAGTTATAACCACAAATTGAGGTTTGCCACCCGTATGGTTTTCAACCCCAGATAGTCCGGGTGAATTGGATTTTCATGAAATAATTACCACTTTCCGCAATAGAGACAGAATTTCTCCAAATTGTAGGCCTTTCATAAACGGGAAAGTGACTACAGGTAATTTATTTAGGAATTAGAGCATTGCACGAACCAGGCTTAAGCTTTATAAAAAACAAAACAAAACAAAAAAACAATTCAGCACGGCCGAGTTCTGGCTTCACATAATTTTTTTTCGTTCGTCTGGTCCGGCCCAACACTTAGTCATATAATTTGAAGTGAAGACGTCGGGCATTCCTCGTTGTGCTCCATAATTTTTGAGTGATTATCAAATATTTATAGTTAATTTTGTAGATTTAGTAATATAGCACCATTTTGGTGCTGGATGTCCAGGAATGATTTCAGTAAAAGGTGGCAACCCTATTTACAATAGCTACATGACATGACTGACATCTTAACAGTTATTAATTAAAAGACAAAACTAAAGCCCGTACCTCAGGCCGCTGAATACCGTTTTTCACCGCTGAGATTTCTCCTGCTTAAAATGTTTGCACGTTAATCGACAAAAAATCTTTGAAAAATTTAAAACTTTGTCGCTGAATAGCGATTTAGCTTATTGCTTACATTTACAGACTTAAATGTATTTTTGAATTAGGCATAAATATGACTTATTTCGTCTCATTTTGGATTCAGCTGCTTTATTTTTAATAATCCATAATCAGTTAGGTTATAAACTAGGCCTACCTTACTAGACCCTGTAGATCTACCCAGAATCAGCTCACCCTAGGCTAGCTTACTTTCCATCCCACATATCGGCAACTTCTGTTTAGGCTATCTCAATGGGAAGAATATTTGAATTAAGGACTGTAACTCAAGACAGTATGATACTGGGTCAGTATGATACTAAAGTTGTGCTGTCTCGAGACTAGGCTCACCCAATTAAGTTTCGTGGCACAAATTCATCGGCATCGCGATGACAAAACATAAGTACGTGATCTACTAGAACACAGCCCAAACGGCATTCAGCAGCCTTGTGGTGTGAGCTTGAGTCTACCCTAAACGTATAAGGCAAAAACTCTTCATTAAATCTTTTTAAAACTTGAGGAAATTCTTCAGTGATGTGCACCTGATAAAGATCTTTGTGTTTAGAGTTGGAATTGAAAAATACGAAACTTTCGAAACAAGATATCGTATGATTTTTGTGGAAGATATTGCGTTCATTTAGGCTATAGGTGGGTATAATTTACTTTCTATTTTAGGGTTAAGATTCGGTTTAGCACCGGGAACCTAATTTTTGCTGAAAATAGGTTTAGCGGATGTAGAATTTGATTGCAAATCGATTTTCTTATATAACATTTTTTTGCGCAAATTCCTATTTACTGAATTATAAAAAAATTTCGGAGAAAAAAGAAAATCGGGACGATGCTGTCACTGTTTTCATAGACGTCCCTATGTGACGTAACATCAGCTGATTGCAATTAACCAATCAGCTATTGCAAGACGTATTTCACGCATGTGCTAAAACGATTCTCGTGATGAAGACGGCGGTTGACCAGTATGAAATAATTTGAAATTCGGTCATCACGCAGGACGGGTGTCAACAGTGTTCTCTACCTTACTATGCGGTTATTCAGCGTTGTTTTAACAACAACGCTGAGGCCATCGACATTTTTAAAAAACGGGCCCCGGGGAAAGATTGGTATATGGGCCTCCCTGTTTACTCAGTATTTTATTATGAGTTTTTGTGTACATAACAAGCAAACTGATTATATGTCCAAGTCACTATTCAAAACATACAGAATTAATAAACAACTCGGAAGAAAATGACCATTTTATTTTTCGAATCAATTATATTAATTCTATTACGATACAATTTACAAATGCAGTACCAGTCCATGCAGGCAAGACAGTTGTTTATTACAAGATTTTCATAATTAGAAGTGTACTTTCTTTGCCTTCTCTCTAGCAAAGTGGTAAATGATTCTGATGAAATTTAAAGTACGGGCTAACTGGCTTTCAATTACAATGGTTCCCAGATCTGTCAGTCGGTCTTGGGCATTGGTGGACTGCAGATAATATTTTATCTGTTTCAGTGTGACTATAATAATCTCTATAAAATGTATGTTTATTAATTATATTTCCTTTCTGTTATTTAATCAATTGCTTTATTAATATTTTAGATTTTATCTCCCCTCTTTCTGGGCCCAGGGATTTATCCCGGCTTCCCCTCCCTCTCGGCGGCCCTGTCCAACACTATCTAGGCATTTCCTCAGAAACTGCGGTGAACTGGAAGTCATTTTGTTTTAAAGTGTGCGAGAATTGGCTGTTTAATCAGGAACCCATCGGTGGCCCAGGTATCTCGGTCGAGATAGACGAGTCTAAGTACATTGCTCATTATTTGTTTCAAGCGCACTTTTCCGACCGAGATACCTGCCTGTATCACTTCCTTATCGAGGCAGCTAAACTGTACCCTCCACCACCTCTAAAGTAAGGTAAGAAAAATAGGCCTACTAAGGCGTTCCCCAACTTTGACCTAGTGTAGTTTGTGTTCCCTTTTGCGTCAGGGGGACGTAAACTACACTTGCTCCCAATTTTTTTTTTTAAAGCGGAAATTAACCAAAACTAAGATATATAAACCCAAACCTAACTGAAATAGGTTAGAGATTCGGCTAAACCGAATCTTAACCATATATATATATATATATATATGCTGCAAACCACAAGGAAAAAGAAAAACTATTCCAAGGCCTTTCGTGCATTCAGAAATAGGTTAGAGATTCGGCTAAACCGAATCTTAACCATATACAGGGTGTCCCAGAATTAACTATCTATTTCAATGAAATCGGACAAATTTTTTAAAAACACACTTTTACTTATGTTTATCATGTTTAATATGTGTTAAAAATGTATAAATTTCTAAATTTTTTTCATCATTTTATTTTCATAATTTTTTCATTATCTGGTCCAATGAAAGACCGTCTGAAGTCATAGAATGGCAAAGAGACTCTCCAAAAGTTAACGTGTGGCTTGGAATGACCAAATCCAAAATTTATGGCCCATTCTTCTTTGCGGAAGCAACTGTAACAGGTACCGTCTACCTTGATATGCTTCAGCAGTTTCTCGAACCACAGCTTCTTGATGATGGCATTCTTGATAATGTTGTGTTTCAACAGGAAGCATTGATCTTTTGGCGATAAACCTTTGTTTTTATGAAACCCCATGCAAAGAAATCCAGGGGTGTCAAATCCGGAGAACGCGGAGGCCAAGGTCGAGGTCCTCCACGTCCAATCCACCGATTCGGAAGGCGTCTGTTGAGGTATTCTCGAACAATTAGAGCATAATGACATGGTGCTCCATCTTGTTGAAACACAACATTATCAAGAATGCCATCATCAAGAAGCTGTGGTTCGAGAAACTGCTGAAGCATATCAAGGTAGACGGTACCTGTTACAGTTGCTTCCGCAAAGAAGAATGGGCCATAAATTTTGGATTTGGTCATTCCAAGCCACACGTTAATTTTTGGAGAGTCTCTGCCATTCTATGACTTCAGACGGTCTTTCATTGGACCAGATAATGAAAAAATTATGAAAATAAAATTATGAAAAAAATTTAGAAATTTATACATTTTTAACACATTAAACATGATAAACATAAATAAAAGTGTGTTTTTAAAAAATTTGTCCGATTTCATTGAAATAGTTAATTCTGGGACACCCTGTATATATACAGGGCGTCCCAAAAAAATGTATACACAGTTTAACAGCTGATAGCTCAATTGATGTTTCTTTCTTTCCAAGTTAAACCCATTAGAATTAATAATGGCAGTCAGACTAAGCTTTGAACAAAGGAAATTCATTCTAAAATACTGGAAGTGTGAAAACGTAGTTGAAGTGCAAAGACAGTTTAGGAGGGAGTTTCAAACAGATCCACCAACGCGACTTACCATCACTCGAATTAGAGATGGAATTAGCCGATGGAACTGTTCAGAATGTCCACAAGAAGCGTTCCCGAAGACCACGGACATCGACAAGCCCCACAAAGCAAGAAAGAGTACTGGAAACGTATCACCAAAGTCCAAGAAAATCTGTGCGGCAAGCGAGTCGTGAGGTAGGAATTTCAGAATCGTCTGTCCAACGCATTTTGAAGCGCTGTCAATGGAAAAGTTACATTCCAAGATTAGTCCATGCTATTAATGAAGATGATCTGGACCGAAGAGTGGAGTATTGCGAGTGGTACTTGGCACGATGTGGATGTGGATTGGACGAAGGGGTTTCGTAGAATACCCTCCGCGTTCACCAGACCTCACACCACTAGACTTTTTTTTATGGGGATACTTAAAAGACAAAGTCTACGCTATAAAACCTGCAACAGTCGCTGAATTGAGAGCAGCCATTGAACGAGAATGCACACAAATACCAAACGAAATGTTTCGTGATGTTTGCGATTCCATTGCTTCGCGTTATCAGCAGTGCCTGGACCAGAACGGACGTCAGTTTGAAAACAGGCGTTGACAAAACAATTAAATAATGTCTGTAGATTCTATTACATTTTGAAAATGAAATGTATTTTAATAAACACTGCCTTTATAATTATTTAAAGTGTGTATACATTTTTTTGGGACGCCCTGTATATATATATATATAATATATATATATATATATTATGCTGCAAACCCACAAGGAAAAAGAAAAACTATTCCAAGGCCTTTCGTGCATTTAGAGCTACACCTCGTCAGAATACACGAAAGCCTTGGAATCGTTTTTCTTTTTCCTTGTGGGTTTGCAGCATTCATTCATTTCACCTGTTTAAGCGTGAAATTTATATATATATATATATATATATATATATATATGGACGATTGGTTAGGTTAAGTCGTAATATTTTCGTTAGTTTTAACTTTAATTTGATTAGGTATACGCGGACAAAGTTGGGGAACGCAAACTACACTAGGATAATATAGGGGAATGTAAATTACACTAGGCACCACAGGGGGACGTAAACTACACTTGCTCCCAAAATTGAATTTTGCGCATGAAATTACTTAAAATATATATATATTTTTTATTAAAAATCAGTAGTGAATGAAACCGAGATGACCCGATTGTCGATTAGTGTTGAATGCCTTGTTTGGTCATTAATTGGTTACAAGTACATACTGTCGTATGCATTCAGTTTGTGACCTCATCCTTTCTTCGTTCCAAATCCATTGAGATGATGCCTGATTCATTGGTTTAAACTTCTCAATTATTTGAGTAGGATGTTTGAATTTGGGCTATATCATACACCAGCCAGTTATGTTTGAGATTGAAATATTGTACGACACCCAAATTAACATCAGGGACCTAGGATACGAAGTACTGAACTCAACTAGGACTTAAAGTTCATGCCTTTCTTTTATTCGTGCCTTATATTTATGAGTATCCTTGGTATCTTTTAAAGGTACAGGAGTAACTTTTTCTATTTAAATCTGTTTGGGCAAAAACAAGAAGAAAACGGTAATTTCCTGACCACATTATAAATGGTAATCTTGTAAATGTGGACGCCGGTCATAAAGTGAACGACGACAAATTCACTGTTGCTGTCAATATGTTCAAAGTTATTAATAAAAATCAACATTCAAAAAGCAATTACCCCCCTCCTATCAAATACACCATCGTTATAACACCAGACTGCCCAGGGATTTTATACACAAACCTAACTATACAATAGTGCAATTCCCACGTGTGTCAGGCAGGTTTCGTCACTAAATGTATTTCGCAAATCACTAAAAAAGCACTTCATTAGCTCCTTCTGATGTATAAGTTCACTACTGCCATTTTTACCATATCAATGAAGGTTCCATTTTGTATCAACTATTTAAAGTAGGCTAATTTCATTAAAACACCTTTAATTTCGTAATCTGTTCTTCTTTATATATTTTTTATTAAGCAACATTATTTTCTATAATTATACAATAAATCATTTAATTTAAAATTATGTAACATTTTCTAAACTTTATATTGTATTTACTGTTATTATTATTATTTTTTGTCACTATTACTATTACTTGGCCACTTTTCACTGTTAGATATGAAGAGTACTGCGAATATATTAATGTTATAACAAATGTCTAAAAATTGTAAAACTCTGTCACTTCTATTTTTTTTTTCTGATTAAAGTTTTTGAATTTGAAATTTTGAATTTTGAATGCGGACGATAGTGGAAATGCGCTTTAAATCCAATAATGATTTTAAGAAACTTCGCAATTTGAAAGATAAGCTTTAAGTCAAGGTTGGAGGCTGGGACTTTAAAATTTTATTACTGATCTTTGGATCTGGTTAGAAGTCTTTCGGGGTGAGATCCAGATTTGAGATCTAATTCAGAAGACAGACCTGGACCTAACTTCAGATTGGTTAACTTTTACTAGATTCTGAGCCTAGGCTAGAAAAAGTTGGTAGGTCGCACAGACAAGTGTCGGTTATCGATCTAGGCACAGTCCAGGTATTTAACAGTACGCCAGATACAATGAAATCTCTGTGCCTGTAGAATTTAAATATGCAAATAGTATCTGGCAACGGTAGCTTTCTTCTCCACTTTAACTGTTACAGGGTATATGACGTAATAATTAAGAGATTATATTAACCCCTTCATGCCTGAAGTATACTTAAAGGTTTGAAAAATTTGGTGCAAAAATTATCTCTAAATTACTATTTCAATGGGAGCAAAGATACCATGCACGTTAATGATAACATATGTTGTCATACGGTATGAAAGGGTTAATTATAAGTGTTCATTAACGTTGTATTTCAGAAATGTATGTAAAGTAAATTTACATTATACAAGCAGAGCCTTCGGCTCACTGCCCTACGGGCACTGCTTGTGCTTCACAAACTCGCCTACGACGAGGGCACCTTAGGTGCCTGGGTTACCCCTTTGGGGGGAGGTCATTCTTCCTCTCCCCCAAACCCCCTCACCCCTCTTTATGAAACTTGGGAGGCTAACCCCCTCCACATTACCCTCACCCCTCTCCCCCATTTACCCCTCCCCTCCCCATTTACCCCTCCCCTCTCCCCATTTACCCCTCTCCCCATTTACCCCCCTTTCCCCATTACCCACCAGGGGGAAGGGGGCTGGCACCTTGCAACAATTGACAAATATTGCAATTGCATATATGCACTTTATTTATTATTTTTATTTTATTTTCACTTTTTCATGCATTTTCCGGATAATGTGCAACTTTATTATTTTTTTTTTTCATTTTTCATGTATTTTTTTCATTGGTATATAATATATCTAACAACATTCATTATTACAAAATAAACAGAAAATACTTTCTTGATCGACGTAAAAAACCGTTACATTTAAGCACAGGCATTTTACAAGAGAGATCTGGATATCTGACCAGTCACGATCTAGGTGACTGTTGAAAGAGTCCATTTATAAAGGATCATTTACCTTGTCGTCCACATTCGTCAATGTGAGATGTCATCATCCTTTCTTCTGCCCAAATCCATTAGGAAGATGAGCGTTTTCTCGTTTTCAACCTGCTGAAAACAGCGTCGTTTATACTCTCGTAAATTCTCTGATGGTATGTTTGAATCCGAGCTGATCCGAGCTATATCGTGAACCAGTTAGTTATGTTTGAGATCGAAATACAGGGCTATTCAAACTGATTCATCCGATTTCAACTGAGAATACTTCCGTACCTATCAACCGTGCATCAACTGGGCATACACCACATGAAAGAGGAAATCTCCGAGTTTTACAAGATCACCGCGAGAGGGCTCCAAAGTCACGCCGTGGCCTAGCCTAACAACAAACAGTCAGTGTGAAAATGGCGTCCGCACAGCAGAAGGCGTTTTGTGTGTTGCAGTTTTCGAGCTGTAAATCGGTAGTCACAGTGCAGCGTGAGTTTCGTCGACGTTACAGAACAGATCCACCGGGTGCTCAGAGCATCCGTCGGTGGTATCGGCAGTTCGAGGAAACATTCGCATTGTTACTGCCGTAGTCAGTGACAACGGACATGCTGGAGCGAGTATGGGAGGAATTCGACTATCGTGTCGACGTTGCTCGTGTAACTAGGGGAAGTCACATAGAGCATTTATGAGATGAGAGACAAAATTTGGACAGTTTTTCTTTTGGTTGATGTATCACAAATCACTCTGTATTTGTAACATTAAAAAATATTCTCATTTGAAATCAGGTGAATCAATTTGAATAGCCCTGTATTGTACAGGATTAAAATTAACCCGATAGCTCACTGACGCTTGGGTTGGGTTCACCTGACCGCTTTCTCTCTTAATGCCCTGGCTAAAGCTGACCCTTGGGGCACACTCCCCGACATCATGCGAAAATGAACTTCTTGGCTGTTACTTTTTTTACTTAAATTAACACCAAGGATCTAGGTTACAACGTACTGAACATCTTTACATTTGTATCTTGTAACGTATTTCAAAAGAAATACACGATTAAATTTTTGTTTTGTTTGAATCTCGTCGCTGAGGTAAAAGCAAGAGAGAACGACGAACTTTGGCTATTATGTGAATGGAAGTTTGTAAGTGTGAACAATGGCGAATGTGGACTACGAAATGAATAACCCTTAAGTAAATGTGTCGGGTTTTGGAATAGTCCACTAAGTTAGGCCTGTCAGTTAACTAATTCAGAGTTGAAAATTTGGTCAGACCAACCGTTGAATTTGGTTGGTTTAGTCCATGTCCCAGTTTAGACCGAAATATGGACTGGTAAGTGTATTTGTTTGGCGTTAGCTAAGGTTGTAATCCTCTTGAGTCATCAGTGAATACAATGTCTTGGGTGGAAATGTGGCTGGGCACGGTGTTGGATCAACATCTTTGTTGATAACTAAGCTAAGTCTATAATTGGAAGTTGGCCTTCGGTGGATTGAGAGAGTTAAACCTTTAAATTAGGTCTCAACCAATAATGGAGGGTAAGCCTTGAATATATATATATATATATATATATATATATATATACATATATATATGCGCCTCGGTGGTGTAGTGGTTAGCGCCGCTGACTACGAATCCATCGGTCCCGGGATCGAGACCTGATGACGGCAGGCGGCGCGCAGCAAAACCCAGTTGTTCATCTTTCCACACAATAAAAAAATTGGGTGGTAGGTAAATGGGTAGTCTAAGACGCTGGGCTGCTGGTGGGGCGTGGTTCGGATTCCACGTTAAACTGTAGGTCTAAGGTGGAGTGACACGCTTAACCCTCGCCAGAATGAACAATTCGGGCTGAAGCAAAACCAAGGTTAACTAAAGTATATATTATTGGTTAAAAGCTTGAAAAACCGATTTAGCTTATTTGCATGTAGGTCTAGTTTGCATTGGCCCCAATTGGTCTCGTTTGATGTGAGCATCACTTCAGATAAACTGCGTAGATTAGCACTAGAAGACCAAGTATAAGTGGAGTGACTGAACAGCTTTTGTTATACTGAAATTAAAAGAATCTCTTTTGAGAAGCTTAAGAAAGATAAAATCAATTATATTGAGGAAATTAGGGCGAGGACAGTTCGGGCAAAGTATTGAGCAGATAAGTTTACGAGTTCCCTACAGTTGGATATACAAGTCCGAACAATAAAACATCTTTCACGAGTATAACGTTAAAAAATTTACAGCTGAAAACTTTGGTAAATATTTACTATTACACCGGTCTCCGGTAGAAAGTTTTAAAAGCTGGTTTTCAATGTTTTTCAATGTGCTGAATTAAAAAATTATACTCATTTCCGTCGCAAATGATTTGTTAGAGAGTTATTGAAGCTTAAAGCTTTTAAAACTTTTTACCCTTTTTTACCCTTTTTTACCTGGGGGACCCCCAGTGGGAACCGGGAGTTTTTAGGTGGGAAGAATCACAAAAACGAGTGGTTTCCGAAAATTTTGAAAGTCAGATTAATACAAAACACATCGAAAACCATAGGAAAAACATAAATTTCACCTTCAAAATTGGCCGAACCTAAAACAACCTAAGCAAACCTAACGTAACCTAACCTAACGTTATCCAAAATTATAAAAAAATCAAATCATTTGCGACGGAAATGAGTATCATTTTTTAATTCAGCATATTGAAAAACATTGAAAACCAGCTTTTAAGACTTTCTACCGGAGACCGGTGTAATAGTAAAGAAACACCAAAACTTTACAGTCAGTTTACCTAAACTTATCATTAAAAAAAAAAAAAGAAGTCATTGGAAACTATGAGGACTAACGGTATAAAAGTTTTAATTCGCTTATTCGCTCCAGCCTGTCATTAATTCGATAGAAAAGTTCAGTGAGTTGAAATCCCGTTTAGAAGAAAAAGTTGGAAAAGCTATAGAAGGATTAGCCTTAACATTACATATTTAATAACATTCAATACATTTATTTAGATAATATTCAGTGCTACTATAGTCTGCGGTCGACCTACGATTAGGCGGTCTACCTTTTAATTATAGCTTCTTATCTTGTTTACTAATTGCTTGTTTACATCCCAGTGTCAATCGCCCTTGACGAATGGTTAAGTTTAGTCATGATATTTTCGTTAGTTTTAACGAAAATATCATGACTAAACCTAACCAATCGTAGGTAGACCGCAAACTATAGTAGCACTTAATATTCTCTCTCGACCGACAGAACATACGCTCGCTGATACCAAATTTGTTACATTTGTGCGCGGGCATTTTTACGAGATCTGGATATATTATAATAATCTTTATTCAGAAAGAACACATTACATAAGATATACATTACATCCATACTGGTTTAAACAATGTCGGGATTAACATTTAATTTTTGTAGTTTGATTACAGTATTCTTATCTGGATATGCCGTTGGGAAGCATGACAGCTTTTCAGGCAAAAGTCTTTGAGATTCATTTCTATTTTTACAAAGGAAAATGTCAAATATAAATAGAATTTGTGGAAAATAAAATAATGTTGCAATTAGTTAACTCTGTCATTACAAATGGAAATTGAAATAACATTTGAAATAATAGAAGATGATAATGGAAATAATAATGGAAATAATAGAAAAGAAAAATGTTGAACAATACAAATCATGATACAATCTTAGTTACAAAGATACAGAGAAGCGAGACATATTTAACTATGACGTAATATAGTGGACACTTTTAACATCTAATTTATATGATTTATGATTGCACCCATTTAAGATTGTGAAATTTGCATATATGATGTAATTGGTGATTTTCATTGTTTAGTAATATTTACAAATTGCAATATATATATATATATATACAGGGTGGGCCGAAAGTCTGGATCCATAGGAAAATATTTATTTTAATACATAAATTACAACAGATGGTAAATACTTAAAATGAATATCAACTTTAACTCGTAAATGCGTATCCGTGATACTGTACAGTGGTTCGTACTCCAGTATAAACAACAAATTATTATGGAATTTATGATTTTTAATAATTCTTCGAATTGACGTTCTCGAGATGCGTGTTTCATTTGATAATCTTCTTGTTGACTTTACTGGACTATTCGTTAAAGTTTCACATACCATTGCAGAGGTATTTTCATCAGTTGCAGTTTTTGGACGACCAGAACGCCGTCGATCATGTACACTTCCTGTTTCTTTGAAACGTTTAAACAACTTGCCAACAGTCGCATGTGTTACTGGATGCTTATCAGGATGATTTCTATTGAATTCGGTAGCAACTTCTCTGTGTGTAGCGCCCTGTCTCGCGTACATGAGCACAAGTTCTACCCGGTCTTCCGTTGTTAGATTCGAAGCCATTTCTGGGCTGAAATAAAAAAAGTATTTGAGTATTTATACTGGAGTACGAACTACTGTACAGTATCACGGATACGCATTTACGAGTTAAAGTTGATATTCATTTTAAGTATTTACCATTTGTTGTAATTTATGTATTAAAATAAATATTTTCCTATGGATCCAGACTTTCGGCCCACCCTGTATATATTAGTAGGAGTTTTTTGTTTGCTCTTAACCGTAAGAAGCACAATATGTAACAAATTCTGGCCCTAATCCGAAATTGCCAGCCATTCCAGACTCCGTGCATCCACCTCGACTTCATAATTCCAACTTGTGAAACTTCGTAAATGACACTTCCACTTGTCTTGTAGTTTCGAACGTTTACGTGGAGGAGGTCTGCGAGTAAGTTTTAGTATGAATGTTTATAAATGAAAACGGGCTTTATGGGATGACTTGGTATTTATACTGTATTAGACAGTGGTTATAACTTTATTACTGTTAAAATATCCGAGTATAAATGTTGAGTTATATTAGTTATTCTGAATGGATTATAAAATTTAAAAATTAGTGCGTTTTTTTTCAAAGGTTTTTGCATGGGAGATTGGTGAAAATTCTCCGGTTTTAGGATTGACTTCTACAGTTAGTATAGCTTTTCCTCGTGGCAAATTTAGCTCTTTCTTCTTAGTCTACAATCAAGTATATGGCAAGAGACGACATTTTGTGACGTATCCTTAAGAACTGTTCGAGGCAAATCTTCGATCAGGTTTCAACAGAAATGAAGTTTCCATTCCAAACAGAAATAATGGTATTGCGATTTTTCCACTTTCATTTCGTGGCTTCTTCGGTTGACATCAGGATTTGGGAACATTTCATTGTAGTAAAACACAAATTACTCTGTGAAAACACACACACACACACACAAATCAAATAGGATGTTTTACTTTTTATTTTTCACGAGAAATTCTCTCTCTCTCTCTCTCTCTCTCTCATATATATATATATATGAGCATAACGGAAAATTCCTTTTCCTTGCCTTCCTCACATGGCTGTAAAACTCCAAACACGTGGGCAAGAACAACCCACAAAGGAACGCTTATTTTATTTTGTTTCCCGAAAGTGCCTGCCAACAATCTAAGTGTCATCGAGCCTATAAAAGTGTCAGTTCACTTCAGGTCGCCCTTTCGCTCTCATTTTGCCCATTACTCAGGTCTCACTCAGCACTCCCTCTTCATCTCCAGCCTTCGTTATATAACTCTACTCCACCCGCCGTCCTTCAACACTCCGTTCAATCATACACGAAGTTGGATCATCTCCGTTGAAGCCTACTACTATTTAATCTCCCCGAAAGCAACATCACTTTTGCAAGATTCAATCGCCGTCGTCCTTCCGGTCTTTGCTTCACTCATTTCCCTCCAACGAGTATTTCGTCATTCAAACAGGCTTGTAGGCACTTCCGTCTTCAGAGTTACCTTGATCAAAACCCAGGTCTGTAAACCTCACATAGGCCACAAGCTCATTGGCCTACTGAGCTCTTCTTTCATCGTGCCAAACGGTTTTGCGTAGCCTACAAACTCAATATACTTCCAGCCTAACCGAAAAGGCTATCTTCACAATGTTCTCAATACCGTTCAAGCTAACTCGTTCATTTACGACCGCAATTAGGCTTATTTCGTTACTGTATTAATACCGTATTATTACCTCAGTTATTACTTACTTACCTATTTCGTTACTGTATTGTTATTACCTCAGTTATTACTTACCTATTTCATTACTGTACCAATACCATATTGTCATTACCTCGGTTACTGCTTTTAACACCATTGTACCATTTAACTCTTATCCTGAATAAGAAGCATTCTTCGTTGTTAATAATCAATCATTGTAATATTGCACAATTATCGTATAAATAACTGTTAATCACTGTGAGCAAAAATTTATTTATTTTTCTAATTTCTATCTCATTAAATATTGTTTGTTTGGTTGAAAGTCAAACTGGTGACCCCATAACATTTAATTTTATTTTACATATTATAGTGGGCTTACCGTCGCATAGGCTCATATATATATACCACACACACACACATATATATATATACAGGGTGTCCATAAATTATTCACCCCATTATAAGCCTTAATAAATTCGTTATTATAGGATCTATCTTAAAACGGTTTGCGGCAATTAATAACACAACTCAAGAAATTTTTGTTTTAATTCAGTAAACCTCCACGTGAGCCCCATTGGTAGCACGCAGAATATCAAGGCGATAAATGATTTCGTTCCAAACATTAAGAAGCATGTCTTGCATGATGGAAGCTAATGTCTCTTCAATCCGATGTCTTAATTCTGTGATGTTATTAACCTTCTTTGCATACACTCTGTCCTTTGTGTAGCCCCATAAAAAGAAATCCAGAGGTGTGATATCCGGGGAACGAGGAGGCCATGGAATAGGGCCATCTCGCCCGATCCAACGAGAAGGGAACTTTTCATTGAGGAACCGCCGCACTTCTAATCCCCAGTGTGGCGGTGCCCCATCTTGCTGAAAGAACACACGGCGCTGCATATCCTCAAGCTGAGGTGCAGCATACCATTCAAGCATATCTAGGTAATTTGTAGCCTTCACAGTGTTCTCATGGAAGAAAAATGGTCCAATCACACGGTTATGGGAGAGAGCACACCAAACGTTTATCTTGGGACTGTTGCGTTCGTGTTCAATAAATTCATGCGGATTTTCTGATCCCTATATACGGCAATTGTGTCTGTTGACTTTACCAGACAGATGGAATGTCGCTTCATCACTGAAAACGACATTGTTCAAAAAATGCTCATCTTCATCAATACGGTCAAGAATGTCAACAGCAAACTGTACCAGTTTGGGTTTGTCATTTGGTAGAAGTTTCTGCAAGGTTTGCAATTTGTAGGCATAAAGTTTCAACCTTTTGTGAACCACTTTATGCACTGTTGAACGCGGTATTTGCAGTTCTCGGCTTGCTCGGCGGATGGAGTTTGTAGGACTTCGGATAAACGCCTCCTGAATTCCTGCTATCTTATATATATATATATATATATATATATATATATATATATATATATATATATATATATGTGTGTGTGTGTGTGTGTGTGTGTGTACATGGAATGGAACGCACTATTAATTAAAAACTGTAAAAATGAAATAGCTACACCTTATATTGAATATGGAGAAGATCCCTAGACACTGGGGAAATATTGAGCATCTTGAAAGGAGCAAACATCGTCTCTATATATACAGTAAATGCGGGGATAGATCTCAAGCAAGGAACTATAGACCAGTATCCTTGACGTCCCACCTCGCCAAAATATTTGAAAGAATAGTCAGAGAGAAAATCTATGATTTCTTGGAGGCATTGGAAAGATTCAACGAAAATCAGCACGGATTCCGATCAGGAAGATCATGCCTATCACAACTTATAGAACATTACAACAATATCCTAGATTATGGGAATAATAGGCAAAGTGGGAAAATGAATCTACAACTTCCTCAGAAAATGACTACAGATGGTCAAAATTCAAGGTGTATCATCATCAGAATCAGAAGTACGTAGCTCAGTACCACAAGGTACAGTGCTGGCCCCACTCCAGTTCATTATCATGCTAACAGACATAGACAGTGGAGTAAACAGCAACAGTATAGTAACATCCTTTGCAGACGATACAAAGATCAGCAGAAAAATCAGTGATACAAATGAAGTGGAGGCCTTGCAGAGGGACACGAACAAAATATACACATGGTCAGAAGACAACAATATGACATTTAACACCAAAAAATTTCAGCTCTTGATATATGGTAGAAATGAGGAGCTTAAACAGACTGCATATTATGCTCCAAATAGACAAGAAATTCAGAGAAGCACGAAAGCGGTCAACTTGGGGTAATAATGACTGATGATGCCAAATTCGAGACACAAAATCTGATAGCAATAAACAAAGCAAAAAGAGTCGCGTGACAGGTACTAAGAACATTCAAAAGGAGGGACAAGACAGTAATGATTCCCCTGCTGAGAACACTGATCATACCAAAACTTGAATACTGCTCAGTTTTGACGTCCTCATATAAAAAGGAAGAAATTAATAAACTGGAAGAAACGCAGACACATTTCACAGCAAAGATTGATGGCTGCAAAGAACTCAAATATTGGGAAAGACTATGTAAACTAAATCTGTACTTCCTTGAAAGAAGAAGAGAGAGGTATACCATAATCTACATATGGAAAATGATTCAAAAACTGGTACCAAACCTCAAACTAAACCCAATTACCATCCAAACAACGCTGGAAAATAGGAAAGGCAGAATGTGTAGTGTTCCCAAATTAAAGGCCCGACAAGGGACCTCCTCAACTCTGAAGGAAAATAGCTTGGTTGTCAGGGGGCCAAGAATTTTCAACCAGCTTCCAAAGGACCTCAGAAACGTTACAGGGGTCAAAGTTGACGTCTTCAAGAGAAGACTAGATGCCTGGCTCAGGGCGGTACCAGATGAGCCGGGTGTACCCGGCTATGTACGGTGGAGAGCGCAAGAGAGCAACTCGCCCCTCCACCAAGCCAAGGCTAGAGGCGGGACCACCAGCTTTACCTTCGTGTGAAGAAAGACCGACGCACGGAACCTTAACGAGGTTATATATCAGAGGCGTAGGAACGCATTTAAAAGTGGATAGACCAGGGGTAACTTCCGAATGTACCACAGAAGAGAATATGACTAGCCAATAGAATGTTTCCGAATATAGTATTTATTTATGTTTTGGTAGGTCATAGGTAATAGGTGTAGTGGAAATGTTATTAATTGGGAAATTAATAGAGTGAGTTTCCTTCCTTTATTAAACAAAATAAATGATATATAAGTGAGGCAAATAAAAGTTGCAGTTGTTTGAATGCAAGTTCAGCTAAAGTGTATAAATATGCATTCGAATAATGACTTCAATATTATAATAACGCACGAGGAAATAAAAGCCTTTGGTGAATGACACCAGGCCAATGGGGCCTGTTACAGTGTTACAACGTTGTTACATGATGAGATCTTGCATGCCACTGAGGTTCTCTTCGTTTATTAAACAAACAATGAATGCTTAAAATGACATTAACGTTTGATTAATGTTGCGCAGTAAACGACGTTAAGGTTAATAAAAAAGGAACAGAATGCACAGTAGTTAATGAAATAACACGCGCGCCTGTCCTTCGATTGCTTGTGGCATGATGAGAGATGCCATATCGACTGAGGAGTAGCGTCCTGGACTCCTGGTCGAGGTATGATTGAGGTGTGCCAGGGAATCCCTTCTAACGAGGTCGAAGGCCATCCTCATCTTGAATGTTATTTCTCAAGGCCAAAGGAAAATCTTGGAGACGAGAAGCGGAAGGTGTGACGTTCAGGGCAGAAAAGGAAAACTTGGGGGAGTCTCGCGATGTGACGTCATCTTGGTCGCGGCTGTGTTAAGGGAAAAGTGGGTTTATTGTCAAGTGGAAATCGCGAAAGTATCTGAAGGCGTCTCTGTTGCTACATAGGCATATTGAAAAAAAAATCTAGTGACCAGTGTTGCCAGGTGATGCAGATCGACTATTTGTAGAAATTTAGCAAAATTTTCTGAGAATTGGCTAAATTGCCTTATATATGGTGAACCATCTATTCTGTTATAACTAATTATTACATAATATGAGTTATGCAATAATTAAACTACTACTTGTTTTAAGTTGAACTGAATTTCATTTTAAAGCTGAAAAGTGGATGGGCCAATGCCCCTCCGGCCCCCCTCCCTGTTCCTACATCCTTTATATATATATATATATATATATATATATATATATATATATATGATGAATAAAACCACGAAGGGAAAAGAAACACAAAGTGGTGCTCAAGCGCTTTCGTCTAATGACATCCTCAGAATTCATCATAAATATTTTTCACGTGTCACTTTCGTGAAATAATTTTTCATATATATATATACAGGGTGGGCGGAAAGTAGCTCCCTATTTTGGATTGGTAAAAAAATACGTATATTATCCATTTATTTCAGAAAAAATAATATGAAAAGGTAGGCATACATGGTAGGTTTTCTCTAAAATTCAATGTGGGCTCCAACTCTTTCCACCAGCTTCTGGAGCCGCCCAGGAATGGCGTCCACTGACTTTAGCAGGAACTCCGGCGGGATGGAGGACATGACTTCCCGAATTCGGTCCTCCAGTTCTTCCAATGTCCTCGGTTTGGTGCGGTAGACTTCTTCCTTTACCCACCCCCAAAGAAAGAAGTCGCACGGTTACCGCTGAAAAACGGCAGAATCGGTTCAGTGTAACGGTGTGGTGTGGTATGACCTCAGATCAGGTTGTGGGCCCGTTCCTTCTGCGCAACACCATGAATGCTGAGCGGTACCTTGCTATGTTGCGAAACGAGGTCTGGCCGGTTGTCAGCACATGGGAGAACATCGACGATCTGATATTTATGTAAGATGGCGCCCCTCCGCACTTCGCTCTTGTTGTCCGTGAGTGGCTGGATGCCCACTTCCCTGGGCGTTGGATGGGTCGTCGTGGTCCACATCAATGGCCAGCCAGGAGCCCCGACTTGACACCGTGCGACTTCTTTCTTTGGGGGTGGGTAAAGGAAGAAGTCTCCCGCACCAAACCGAGGACATTGGAAGAACTGGAGGACCGAATTCGGGAAGTCATGTCCTCCATCCCGCCGGAGTTCCTGCTAAAGTCAGTGGACGCCATTCCTGGGCGGCTCCAGAAGCTGGTGGAAAGAGTTGGAGCCCACATTGAATTTTAGAGAAAACCTACCATGTATGGCTTGTATGCCTACCTTTTCATATTATTTCTTCTGAAATAAATGGATAATATACGTATTTTTTTACCAATCCAAAATAGGGAGCTACTTTCCGCCCACCCTGTATATATATATATATATATATATATATATATATATATATATATATATATATATATATATATAGTACCGTGCAAAAGTATGAGACCACTGTCAATCTGATAACTATTAGATAATCTGTCGTATGAAAATTGGTTTTGATACTAAAATACACATTAACTAGGACCTCTGGTTCATATTAACGTATAACTAAGTTATTATTTAAGTGTATAAAGTTGTATTAGCTGGATGACCCTCTAGTCCGCATAAACTGGACTTGAGGGTTGATTTATTATATTACATAACTTATAACGCATGTGTTTAAAGATCTAGCGAACTATTGATGATGGATCTACAGTAAATGCTCCTAATCTATTGTTATATCAGTATTTACAATTAAAAGTATTAACATATTCACTTAAATTCTGAAAAACAAATTTATCCAAAGCGTTTCTCATTATAATCCTAATTCATGCTGTTTTTTTTTCTTTCACAGGCTTAAGAAATGACGAAACGTACAATTCTGATGAGATTAGATATAAAATAATACATGTGCATGGTGAGGGACTGAGTCAAAGAAAAATAAGTGAATCTACAGGTGTTTCCAAAACTGGTGCAAAAACAATCTTGGGTCATCAGAGATCAATTGAGACACCTGTTGTTTTTTCGAGATCTGCTGCAAGTGAAGTGCTGGATTTTCGGCTGTCTCGAAGGAGAGTAATCTTTAGATATTGTAGATCAGATGAAGAAAGCTTAGAAGGCCTCTCTAATCTAGGATGATTAACTGCGGGTCCCATTTGATCTCTGATGACCCCAGATTGTTTTTGCACCAGTTTTGGAAACACCTGTAGATTCACTTATTTTTCTTTGACTCAGTCCCTCACCGTGCACATGTATTATTTTATATCTAATCTCATCAGAATTGTACGTTTCGTCATTTCTTAAGCTTGTGAAAGAAAAAAAACAGCATGAATTAGGATTATAATGAGAAACGCTTTGGATAAATTTGTTTTTCAGAATTTAAGTGAATATGTCAATACTTTTAATTGTAAATACTGATATAACAATAGCTTAGGAGCATTTACTGCAGATCTGTCATCAATAGTTCGCTAGATCTTTATACACATGCGTTATAGGTAATATAATAAATCAACCCTCAAGTCCAGTTTATGCAGACTAGACTGCAGGGGTCCCCAACCTTTTTGTGCCGAAGAGCACATTCAAGACTACCGGTAATGCGGCGGGCACCATTTACTTTTTCAAGGCAAATTTATAGTTGGACTTAATAATGAACATAATACACAAAAAAAACATTTAATTCCTATGTAAAATAATGAACATAATACACAAAAAAAAAACATTTAATTTCTATGTAAAATAATGAACATAATACACAAAAAAAAACATTTAATTCATATGTAAAATAATGAACATAATACACAAAAAAAAAACATTTAATTCCTATGTAAAATAATGAACATAATACACAAAAAAAACCATTTAATTCCTATGTAAAATAATGAACATACTACACACAAAAAAAAACAGGATGGGCTAACTAAGAATCTTAGAAAAATTATCAAAACGATAACTTAATTTATTTATAAAGAAATAATTATTTTCAAATAAATGAGCATCTGTTTCTGTAATTAACTACTAAAATTTAAAATATGTAACATACTTAACATTTTATTAAAAATTTAAATAAAAACTTATCAATCGTAGTCAGTCAGTGGCGGGCACACGCAAAAGGGTCGGCGGGCACCATGGTGCTCGCGGTCACACGCAAAAGGGTCGGCGGGCACCATGGTGCTCGCGGTCACAGGGTTGGGGACCCCTGGACTAGAGGGTCATCCAGCTAACAACTTTATACACTTAAATAATAACTTTTATACGTTAATATGAACCAGAGGTTCTAGTTAATGTGTATTTTAGTATCAAAACCAATTTTCATACGACAGATTATCTAATAGTTGTCAGATTGACAGTGGTCTCATACTTTTGCACGGTACTGTATATATACAGGGTGGGCGGAAAGTAGCTCCCTATTTTGGATTGGTAAAAAAATACGTATATTATCCATTTATTTCAGAAAAAATAATATGAAAAGGTAGGCATACATGGTAGGTTTTCTCTAAAATTCAATGTGGGCTCCAACTCTTTCCACCAGCTTCTGGAGCCGCCCAGGAATGGCGTCCACTGACTTTAGCAGGAACTCCGGCGGGATGGAGGACATGACTTCCCGAATTCGGTCCTCCAGTTCTTCCAATGTCCTCGGTTTGGTGCGGTAGACTTCTTCCTTTACCCACCCCCAAAGAAAGAAGTCGCACGGTTACCGCTGAAAAACGGCAGAATCGGTTCAGTGTAACGGTGTGGTGTGGTATGACCTCAGATCAGGTTGTGGGCCCGTTCCTTCTGCGCAACACCATGAATGCTGAGCGGTACCTTGCTATGTTGCGAAACGAGGTCTGGCCGGTTGTCAACACATGGGAGAACATCGACGATCTGATATTTATGCAAGATGGCGCCCCTCCGCACTTCGCTCTTGTTGTCCGTGAGTGGCTGGATGCCCACTTCCCTGGGCGTTGGATGGGTCGTCGTGGTCCACATCAATGGCCAGCCAGGAGCCCCGACTTGACACCGTGCGACTTCCTTCTTTCTTTGGGGGTGGGTAAAGGAAGAAGTCTACCGCACCAAACCGAGGACATTGGAAGAACTGGAGGACCGAATTCGGGAAGTCATGTCCTCCATCCCGCCGGAGTTCCTGCTAAAGTCAGTGGACGCCATTCCTGGGCGGCTCCAGAAGCTGGTGGAAAGAGTTGGAGCCCACATTGAATTTTAGAGAAAACCTACCATGTATGCCTACCTTTTCATATTATTTCTTCTGAAATAAATGGATAATATACGTATTTTTTTACCAATCCAAAATAGGGAGCTACTTTCCGCCCACCCTGTAATATATATATATATATATATATATATGAAATATGAATCTGTTTTGTCAGCACCACCACAGCTACGAAGATAAAGCCTAAAAACGATCGTGTGACATTTTAATAATGATTGCCACAATATTTTAGTTACATTGTCATATCTGTATTTCGGAGAAATCAAAATTGGGAGCAATTGATAAGATTGTGTCATGACTGCATTTCGGTGTACGACAGTGCTGCTTGTGTACAAACACAAAGCATGAAAACACATTAATTTATAAAGATATGGGATAGTTATAGGACTCGGCATTCATCTGTTTAGTGAACAAATTTTTTTTTTAATTCATTCATATTGAACTTTATATACTGTTTTCAATTTTTCCCCTTTTCTTTATTAGTTTTTAAACAGTTGCACAATTCCGGAGATTTCAACTCTGTAGTCGGAATTGATTCCAGAATCGAAGAACTTCGTTTGGAGATTCAGAATTGTATTTGAGAATCTTTTATATGTATTCTGATGCGCCTCGGTGGTGTAGTGGTTAGCGTCGCTGACAACGAATCCATCAGCCCTGGGATAGAGACCCGGTGACGGCAGGCGGCGCGCACCAAAACCCAGATGTTCATCCTTCCACACAAAGAAACTGGTTGGTAGATAAATGGGTACCCTGGGTAGCCTAGTGGTTAAGACGCTGGGCTGCTGGTGGGGCGTGGTTCGGATTCCACGTTAAACTGTAGGTGAAATGACAAGCTTGATCTTCGTCAAAATGAACAATTCGGGCGGAAGCAAAACCAAGGTTAACCAAGGTGATCCGACGTTCTGTAAAGGATTAAGACTGGAATAATCATTTACAGCATTGAAAGTATAATTTTTTGAACTTTTGAAAAAAGCTTTACCTTTAGATCAGCAATTCTCAAACAGTGGTACGCGAGCTTTTTACGAGGGGGGGGGGGGGGGGGGGGTGTTCGCTCATGGTTAGAAAATATACTTTACTTTGATTAAGAACTTAAGATGGTACGTTAAATATACTGAATATTCTGTGGTGGTACGCGAGCTAAAAAGTATGAGAACCGCTGACATAAGTCAATAAACTTCGTCTCTCCCCCCGTCTCTCGCTAATCCTATGTTAAACTTCCGCGAGTGCGCAAAGTTCTAATTAACTAAACATATTCGTAATAGCTACGTATAATAATGCGTTGACATAGTCACTTAGCATAGATGATTCAAGACATTGTTATACGGGTCTCTTAAATGCGTGGGAATTGAGGTCGAGTGTGGCTATAATACCACGCTCTAAAAATGGTAACAAATTAGATAAGTTGAAGATACAACCAAAGTCCGTCTGTTCATCGTCAGTTCACTCTTTAGTCCTCTTTGGACTGTTAAATTGTCACGTACAAATTCGTATACGAGATAGCAATAAGCACATACATGTTTTTAGTATAAAAAGCCTTCATTACATTAAATTTTACCAAAAAAGTAACTTTTTAATAGTTTTTATCGGCCATTAACCTAAAGGAAAAAAATGCGATTGGACTTTGTTTTCCTTTTGTAAATATTAGATTATTATCAGTTTCGTTCTACAGGAATTTCCTCGAGTTTCGCTTCAGCTCTGCACGAAAAATTTTTCGCCTCGCGTGGAGTCGTGAACTACAGGAGTAAAGCACAGATATAAGCTTTGGTTAAATAGGAAATACAATCTATACCTTTGCAAAACAAGAATAAATAAATAAATAAATAAATAATATACAGTATATGTATATATATGTATATATATATATATTTTTAATTGGAGTTGTTAACCTCTTTCGCAACATCTAAGGTCATATGACGGAGGGGACCTACAGCTTTACGTGGGATCCGAACCACGGGTCGCTACATAATCTGGGCGCGGAGGACGGTCTCCCATCCAACTACTACCGAGACCCAATGTCGCTTAACTTCGCTGATCTCCGGGAAGTGGTGTTACGACATCAGCCACGACGTAGCTATATATATTATATATATAGAGAGAGAGAGAGAGAGAGAGAGAGAGGAGGGGCGACAAGCTTGACCGCGAAATGAGAAATCATCGCGCGGAACCTTTGTAAGGTAAGGTATATATATATATATATATATATATATATAATATATATATATATAGAGAGAGAGAGAGAGAGAGAGAGAGAGAGAGAGGAGAGAGAGAGAGAGAGAGAGAGAGAATTACCGAGTTAGCCTTACTTAACCTTATCCTATCTGGCCAACCAAATATTAACCTAACCTTAACTTAATCTAACTTGGTTAACCAAACATTATCCTAACCTTAATTTAATCTAATTTAACCCACCTGGCTTAACCAAACGTTAACTTAATCTAACCTAGGGTGGCTGAATCTGACCTTAACCCAACCCATATCCGAGGATAAAAATGTGGTTGTCCTGAAGTTGGAAGTTATCAATATCATCATAAATCAGTTCTTGCCACAACTTCATTTTAAAGGTTGACCAAACTCTACCGAAATCTCGTCAAACCACGCTTGTAAAAAATTTCGGAGCAAGTGTACTTTACGTTCCCCTACATTATCCTAGTGTAGTTTGCGTTCCCCAACTTTGTCCGCGTATACCTAATCAAATAAAACGTTAAAACTAACGAAAATATTACGACTTAACCTAACCAATCGTCAATTATATATATATATATATATATATATATATATATATATATATATATATGCGCAGAGCTGAGCAGTAACGCGTTACAAGTGACGGCCGTTACGTAACGCGGTACTTTTTTAGTAACGGTAGTGGTAACGGCGTTACACTTCAAATTAAGTAACTCTTTCAGTAACGACGTTACTTTTTTAGGGAAATACATTCGTTAGTCGTTACTCGTTACTTTTTTATTGTAGCTCGCAATTAGTTTCTTTCGATCCTCACTCATTATTCATTAACCGTTAAAAATTTGTGTCTTCACTATGAGCGAGGTGTGCAGGTTGGCCGTTGGCATGCTGGCAGCCTACCCCCATCCACCCTCTACCCCTATACTGACAGCACTGTCAAAGTAAAAAGGCGAAGAACCCTGGAGCAGGGAGGGACCTAAGTTCAACAGACGTTTCGTCATTCCTCTCATCTGGGCCTTCACGGCACGTTAGCTCTGCATCCTTCCCATCCACTAACTTTAAAAATATGCTTATTAAACTTAACACTCCTATACCATCTAGTGCCGCTGTTGAGCGGGTTTTTTAAGTAGGGAACGATATACTGCGTCCGAAACGAGGCTCGCTCTTAGATGCAACTTTTGAGAAGCTTGTTTTCTTAAAGGCCAATAAAGATCTTTTGAATAATAGTTCTTAAGTTTGTATATTTAGCTAATAAATGTCAATTATCATTGCCATGCACAATAACTCATTTGATTCATTTCTTTAGTATTTCGTAATATTGTTTTGCAAAACTAAACTTTCCTGGTATATTCTAGCATTAGTAAATTAGTATCAATAGTATGCTACATCCTCTGTTATGTTGCAATTCCTAGTAATAAATCTTGCAGTAATTTTGTTTCACTTTTTTTGAAAATATTATGCCTTATAAGTCATAACAACGCAGTGAAGGCATGCACAGACTTCATAGCCTATACATTAACCAGTGAATACAAATCAACACATACTCGCACAAGCGAATGTTTATGTAATATAATATTTTATGTATATATAAATTATAATATACCTATGCATATATATAATTACATTTCCTTAAAAGTAACGGTAACGAGTAACGGTGCCGTTACTCGTTACTTTTTAAAAATGGTAACTGTAACGATAACGGCGTTACATTTATAAAGTAACGAGCACAACACCGTATATGCGCCTCGGTGTAGTGGTTAGCGTCGCTGACTACGAATCCATCGGCCCTGGGTTCGAGACCCGACGGCAGCTGGCGCGCAGCAAAACCCAGCTGTTCATTGTTCATCCTTCCACACAATAAAGAAAGTGGTTGGTAGATAAAAGGGTACCCTAGGTGGGCTAGTGGTTAAGACGCTGGGCTGCTGATAGGGCGTGGTTCGGATTCCACGTTGAACTGTAGGTCTAAGGTGGAGTGAAAAGCTTGACCTTCGTCAGAATGAACAATTTGGGCGGAAGCTAACCAAAAATATAAATAAATTGACGATTGGTTAGGTTAAGTCGTAATATTTTCGTTAGTTAATATTTTCGTTAGTTTTAACATTTTATTTGATGGATTCATTTAAAAAATGTCTCCTAAAGATCCTAGTGTAGTTTACGTTCGCCAACTTTGACCTAGTGTAGTTTGTTCCTTTTTGCATCAGGAGGACGTAAACTACACTTGCTCCAAAATTTCATTCTTCTGTGAAATTGATGAAAAATCAATGACATCATAAATTTACAAAAATACCAAAACTATAAAAAATTTTAACTTCACATCCGAAGCCAGTGAGACTAAATTTTTGAAGCTGCACTGAAAATCTGAGCTGCTCGTGAATTTAAAGTAATTGTTAAGGGTTCACTGACTTAAAAATATGTGCCCATAAATCATTTGTATGAAATTATTTACATGTTACATTTGATGCCAGCTAGGCCTAACTAGATATTAGTAGGCTGTGGGTTAACTATAGTTTTTTGTGGTGGACTAAATGAGAAGATGGGATCATTGAAATTATTAATGGACGAGAGTATGAAAATTAATAATAATCAGTGCTGGGATTAGCGGCGCTAAAATTAGCGATGCTAACTTTTTATTAACAATACTGTTAGCGCCGCTAGTTTTTTAAAGAAAGTCAATCGCTAATTTTTCAAAACCACTTGTATATGAATTATATCGAATTTATTCTTCCATTGGTTTGTTTTCCCTATTAATATATACGAAACGAACTCGACTCTTACATAAAAATTTTAATTTTCGTAGACTATAACGTCACATATTTGTACCTTAGCAACCAATTATATCAAGGTGTGTGTGCTAATATATGTAAGTAAATTACGGAAGACAAAACATATATAAATTGGGGTGGTTTCAGAAAAAATAAGCGTTAGCATTAGCGTCAGCGGCGCTCAATTTCATGGTAGTTAGCGTTAGCGGTGTTAACTTTAGGAGTTAGTGGGCACAGCACTGATAATAATCTACTTTATGTACTCTTATTTAATGTATAATTAAAAAAGAAAAGTATACGATAAAATGTACAGTCGTGAAGCGAAAATGAAAGAAAACGAGATGATGAGGATAAGCAGAAGTTCCCAATCTCGTTATCAGATTTTAAGGGAGACTTTAACAATCTAATTTTTATCAAGACTAAAAGGAAAACTAAATTTTACTAAAAACTAAGAAGCAAAAGAGAATACGAACCTTTTCCGTTCTATGGCCACCATTGAAATGAGAGGAATTAATATTTTTTAAATTTATTTTAACTTTTTATCAATAATTCACAGGCCTGCGATGGTTTTGTTGTTCGAAATATTTTATCACTTATATAGTAATTTTTGCACGCTGATTCCGAAAATAATGTTCATTTTTCCCCATCACGCACAGATTTTTCACAATGTCATAGTTCATATTACATATGTAAGTAATTTTCATTAAATATGGATTAAAAACTACTGCCTATAAATGCTTATAAATGTTTGGTTTCACCAAGATATCAAAGAAATTGAGAAGAGATATCAGGGTAGGTGGGACATCAGCATGATGGCTGATTACTGCTGGATGTTGAAACGGGATACTCCAGAATTATTACATAAAAGAAAAGGAACAGCGCGTACATTCGAGACTAAAAGGCATAGATCTCACGAGAAAACTCAGGACAAATAAAGATGAATATGTAATTGACGTTAATAGTCTTTCTTTTTAAAGTTGTTTGCATTTGTAATTAGTACAGGGTGTTCCAGAATTAACTATCTATTTCAATGAAATCGGACAAATTTTTTAAAAACACACTTTTATTTATGTTTATCATGTTTAATATGTGTTAAAAATGTATAAATTTCTAAATTTTTTCATAATTTTATTTTCATAATTTTTTCATAGTTTTTCATAGTTTTATTTTCATTCTCTTTCAGAACCCTATTAATAATGAATACACAAGAACGCATCTTTGTTGTAACATCCCGTATCAAAGGAATGCAATGTAATGAAATCAGAGAAAAATTTACAAGAAGATTCCACAGAACCGGTCCTACAGACAAAGCGATTCGTGAACTTGTGAACAAATTTAAAAGAACTGGATCCGTACACGACGAGGTGGGAAGAGGACGCCCAAGGACAGCACGTAACAGTACCGAACAGGTACGACAATTGTTTGAGGATGAACCAACAACTTCGGTTAGGGAGGCCGGTCGAAGACTCAACATATCCAAGACAACAGTTCATAGAATCTTGTGTTCGACACTGATGAAAAAGGCTTATCACATTCAAGTACTGCATGCCCTAAATGAAGAGGATTATCCAAATCGAGCAGCAAGGTGTGCAAAAATTGTGGATCAAATCGAAAATGAAAGTTTATTGGATAACATCTTATTCAGTGATGAGGCGACTTTCCACACGTGTGGTAAAGTCAATCGACACAACTGTCGTATCTGGTCCAATGAAAGACCGTCTGAAGTCATAGACTGGCAAAGAGACTCTCCAAAAGTTAACCTATGGCTTGGAATGACCAAATCCAAAATTTATGGCCCATTCTTCTTTGCGGAAGCAACTGTAACAGGTACCGTCTACCTTGATATGCTTCAGCAGTTTCTCGAACCACAGCTTCTTGATGATGGCATTCTTGATAATGTTGTGTTTCAACAAGATGGAGCACCATGTCATTATGCTCTAATTGTTCGAGAATACCTCAACAGACGCCTTCCGAATCGGTGGATTGGACGTGGAGGACCTCGACCTTGGCCTCCGCGTTCTCCGGATTTGACACCCCTGGATTTCTTTGCATGGGGTTTCATAAAAACAAAGGTTTATCGCCAAAAGATCAATAGTTTAGCTGAACTTAAAGAACGCATCCAGTTGGCAGTGCGGGAGATAACACCTGAAATGCTTCAAAATGTGTTTCGCAGCGCTGAGGATAGATTTGAAATTTGCAGAGATACAGACGGTGCACATGTTGAAACTTCTCAATAAAGTTTTGACTTATGATATATAAATCTATTGTTTTTTGTATCATAATTTAGTAATAAACACAAAATTATGTCAGTTTTTATTAAATTTGTCCGATTTCATTGAAATAGATAGTTAATTCTGGGACACCCTGTATAACAAAGTGAAATAGGTACCTAATGTAAATTGAAATAAATAATATTATTTATGTTGTTGTTTTCCCTTCCAGTTTGCAGAAAATCCTTACGTGATAGAAAAAAATGGACACCTTATTCGAAATCAGCGTAGTTGAATTATATAAAATCAGTTATTAGTAAGAAAACAACTATAAAGTTCTCATTCGCAGGCCTGTGTAATCAGTACATTTTGAATAGGAGAAATTTAATTTAATTTCACAGCTATGAACATAAATAAAAACAAAAAATATTTGTCGTTTCTTCAAAAATTTGACGATTTATTACATTACATTATCATTATTATTGGTCATACCTAACCTATCCTAACCTAACCTAACCTCGTTCGTGCCCATAGAACGGAAAAGCCCCGAGAATACAACAAATAGATTTTATTAAATAATTCTGAGGAAATGAGAGTACAAAATATAAAGACGTTAGTAAACTTCTAACGTCCCGCATTTGATTGTTTTAATGAAATTTTCCTAATTTTGTTTGTTGTAACCATTGAAATCTAGTTTCAGTTTGAAAAAATAATTGATCTTGAAAAAACCTCAGAAAAAATTTTGTCCCGCATTTTGCGGGACAAAATCTGGCAACACTAAGTGTCGGCGACGTCTGGACTCCCCCCTAAATTTCTTGCAAGTGCCCTATTTGAATGAGGTGTGTATGCCTCTGAAACAGATCATGGTTAATTTTATTTTACTCAAATTCTATTTTGAGTCTTTATCCGTATACATTGTACAGTACTTCCAAATTTGTAGTTGTAATGTCTTTCATAGGTGCCCTTAGTCAGAGATGGGCACAAAATACTTTAAATGTAATTAAATACTAAATACATTACTTCCTTAAAAAAGTATTTAAATACCAAATACATTACATATCAAAATGTATTTAAATACTAAATACATTACATCGAAAATGTATTTAAATACATTTCAAATACATTTTTAAATACTTATCCAACTATATCATGCCAGAATCTTTTCTAAAACCTATCTCTTGGTAACATTAATTTATTGATATTATCATCTATTAGACTTTATAAACATGTATGCATAACTCATAAGTACGGCAATTTTTTATTGACCTAAAAACAAAAACAAAATTTACTTTATTTTCCTCCAAAATTGACTTTATTGACCTAATAAATATGTACCATTAAATTGTCTAATTTGACTTATTGTAAAGCAATTTTCGTGATTACCAACTATTAGTTGCGTAATTTTAGTGATAAATTGTATAATCTATTTATAGATTGATACATAAAACTAATATATTATACAACACTCCACATGCAGTCAGTTAACATCTTTAAATACAATTATTCCACATCTGCATTATACAACACCGCAATATAGTTTTTAACATTTTCGGATTTGAAGTTTCTGTCTTTGTCTAGGAATTTTCGAAGAATCGAAAAACTTCTTTCGACTGATGCTGAGGTAGGTTGACAGTTTTTTAGTAGAACGTATAATGATGGAGATATAGCATTCCTGGTCATCAAAATTATATCCTTGATATCATTTGTTTGAAAACGCTTTTTGATATAATTTTTTATATTAACATAATCTTCTCCAAAATATATGGTATTAACCGCTTCGTTTGCTTCTTTGATAGTAAAATCTGTGCTATCCATTTTTTCTAAAAGAGAACATAATGAAGAGTAGTGTTCTTGCAACTGCAAGAGCTGAAAACCTAACCCATCTGATTTGACGCCAGCTTTCGCTCTTTTAACGAGGATTGTTATCTGACAGTTGAGGCTAAGAAATGTATTTGCGAAATGTATTTAAAAATATATTTTCAAATAACAAATACTCTTTCAAAGTATTTAAATATGTATTTAAATACACACCGAAAAAAGTATTTATAAATACAAGTATTACAATACAAACTTATTTAAATACTGCCCATCTCTGCCCTTAGTACTGGTGCAGTCATATTACTATTTTCAGAGATGGGCACGATCTTGATCTTCAAGATCAGATCGTGATCTTGAAGATCAAGATCGTGATCTGATCTTGATCTTGAAGATCACTTTTATTATGGTGATCTTGATCTAAGATCACTTTATTTCTTGTGATCTTGATCTTGAAGATCACTTTAGACTTCAAGATCACTTTTAATTTCAGATTCTTAAATATGCCGCTATGCGAATGTCATTTGTTTTTTGTCCAAGCGACATCTGGTGGCAACTTTGTTCAACACCGACTGTTTATGTTTTCTGTTAGTTGGGTGACTTGCGTCATGCGTGGGCTCATGGAAGGTGTAGTTGCTGTGGAATTTAGGCTCGTAAAAAGTGTAATTTACTGTGCAATTATGTTAAAAGTGTTCTATTAATATATTATTATATATAGGCATAAAATATAGCCTATAGGTCCGTATTCATAATAAATTAATTCTAAACATATTTTATTTACAGATTGAATTTTTTAATAATGAGTGCAATTTTACAACTTCAACAGGCTCCCAAGGGAACCAAATATTCTAGGTTGTCACCAGAACAGTATTCAATATATTTAGATAACAATGTTGGTAATAAGGATCAATCTGTGCTATTGAACGGAAAATATTTTCAAATTGTCGAAAAAACTGGAAACAGTATCAAAGTTATTTGTAGGCAGTGTACAAAGAAAACTACAATTCTGTCTGCTGGCCTCGACTCAACAAGCAATCTTCTGAGGCACCTCAGGGTTAGTACTACTTAGTAACTAAGTAGTAAGTAGCAACATTAACATAATGGTTCAAGTCATATTTTAAGTGACTGGTGCCATACAAGACTAATGCTACATTTACATAGACGTCCATTTGAATATATTGTGCACTTCAGATATTAATAGATTATGGACTAGTAACTACATTAAAAACTGCCGATATCCAACTATAATAAAACGCCAGGTGTATCTGTCTTTCTCTCTGTCTGATCCATGTCTGTAATTTCTCCTATTTAGTTACTGAAGGACGAAATTCGGCTTTCAATTTAACATAGGATAAAAATGCACTGATCATGGTGAAAATAATTTTAGTTAAAGATAACAAAATTTTAGAATCTTGTTAAGTATTAATTTCAACTAGAAGTTTGATACTCTGATAAATATTATACAGGGTGTTCAAGAAGTCTCTCCGCATGATAATAATTTATTTTCTTGTGCAGAAACTACATTCGGATCTTTTGGGTGAATATGAATCGGAGAAGAAATCTCGCAAGCGTCCAGCTAAAGAAGAAGATGCCAGCGGCAGCAATGCTGGCCCTGCCAAAATTGCCAAGCAGTCAACACTAAGCATGTTCCACATTTCCAAGCAAAAACCAGGACCACCAATATGCAAGGATATCCTTGAAAAGAAGATTCTCTCGCTTGTGGCTAATGGGCTCCTACCATTGAGCCTAGTTGAACTACATGAATTTAAGGATCTTCTTTCATGTTAGTATAACTCAAATATTTTGCTATTTTTTCCATAGCTAATATCTGATTAAAATAATTAATCATATTATTTGTATGAACATTAGACTATCGCTAGCCTAGCTAAATATTTTGATATTTTTTCCATAGCTAATCTATTGTATTTGTTTTAATTTTTAAATATTTTTTTCAGACGTCAACCCGGCTGTTCAGGTGCCATCTAGACGCACCCTGGCTAGATCTCTTGCAACAACAACCAGTACAATGAAGGAAGACATACAAGCAAAACTGGCAGCAGTTGACCATGTGTGTGTTACATGCGACATATGGTCAACTAATCACCGCAGTTTCATGGGAGTCACTGCGCATTGGGTATGCTATTGATTTAGTGTATTATTTTTATATAATTGATAAATTGACCATTGGTGATAGACTGATAGTCTGATAGACTTATAGTATAATCTTTTCAATTATTCGACATGTGTTCCTCATTCATTAATTTGGTGAGTCTTCATTTTGCTGTGATTCACAGTAATTTCACACTAATTCACTGATTCTGTCATCTGTCATTGTGTCTGATTCACAGCAAAATGTGGAAGAGTCCATATTCACAGGCTGTGAATATGGACTCTTCCACATTTTGCTCTTATGGGATGGGTCACTGATGTGGTGGTATGGTAGGCGACTCATCGCTGAATTGCCTCCTTTATATCACATAGTTCTTCTCTTCAATGTTTGGTGGCGCAGTTTAGCTGGTGCGTGTCTAACCAATATTATTAAATTAAGCTTAAAAAAATGTTCATACAAACATTGATTTTATATTCTTACATTACAGATCAATGATGACTTGTCGCGAGGATCAGCTGCACTGGCATGCCGAAGATTTCGTGGAACACATAGCTTTGATAAAATTGCTGGAATATTGGACAGGATCAACTCGGAGCATGGTTTATCTTATAGAAAAGTTGTATCTACAGTCACCGACAATGCATCGAACATGGTGAAATGCTTTAAAGAGTTCGGTGTTCGTGTTCAGAATCGTACTGACGACATTGATCTACAGATCTACAGAAGCTAAGGCTAACAAAGACCCTAAGATCCACTCTAAGGCTAGCCCGAGAGAAAGGAAAGAGTAGGGGGTTAAGAGAAGAGAAGAAGGGGTTAAGTAAGGAGCAACACCTATCACTCGTGGGTTAACATTCATTCAGAAAAAGAGGAAAAAGTCTCACCATCATCATCCGCCGGCCACTGCCGACAAGTCAGAAAAATAGTCGGAGAGAATAGGAGAGGGGTGAAAGATGAAAAGAAGTAAAATAAGAACGCTTACAAACCATGCAAACACAGTCTTAACTCACTGTCATACCATGCAAACTACAAACATGCAAGAAAAGAGTTAGAGACATGCAAAGTAAGGAGGATAAGAAAAAAAAAAAAAAAAGTAGGTAAAGTTAAACAAAAAGTGGGTTAGTTTACGCTATGAGCTACATCTACATTCGTGTTAGTCTAATTTTTTTTTTTTTTTTTTTTTTTAATAATTTTATTGCTGGCATCACACGCTGGCATGTCACAAGCTGGCATTCATCGTCAACAGACTCATCCTCGAGCACCACCACCAGAGCTCTGTGTTAACTTTTTTTAATTTTAAACAACGTTAATATTTTAAAATGTCTGTCAAGACGGTTCTTAAACATATTAACGCTGGTAGAATGAACGACTGACGCGGGAAGATTATTCCATTTATCAATTACTTTAAACGTAAAGAAGTTTTTAGCGATATTAGTAATGAAACGTCTGCCACGCAACTTGAATCCGTTATTGCGAGTATTACTATTATCGAAAGTGAACAATTTGTCAAAATTTACGTTATCGATGTTATTAACGATTTTGAAAACTTCAATAAGCTCCCCCCTTAATCTCCTAGTTTCGAGTGAATACAAGTCTAACACTTTAATCCTATCTTCATAAGGCTTATTGCGCAATGACGGAATAAGTTTCGTGGCACGACGCTGAACCCTTTCTAACCTATCAATATCCTCACGCAAGTACGGGCACCAAAACTGAACGGCATATTCTAAATGAGGCCTGACTAGGGACTTGTAAAGGGGCAATATAATATCCTTCGATTTAAATTCGAAATTACGCGCTATGAAGCCTAACATCCTATTAGCTTTTGCGCAAGACTCCAGGCACTGGTTCCTAACCTTTAAATCTTTAGTTACGCGTACGCCTAAATCTACTTCCTCGTCAACGCTCGCTAACTCCCTATCATCCATCGTGTACGCGTAATTATTGTTGCGAGAACCTATATGCAAAACTTTACATTTATCTACGTTAAATTGCATCTGCCACTTATCCGTCCACTCCATAATCCTATCTACATCGTCTTGGATCCTATTTCTATCGTCCTCGTTAACAACCTTACCGCCTATTTTAGTATCGTCCGCGAATTTTGAACGTTACTAGTCAATCCTACATCTATGTCGTTAATGTAAATTACGAATAACAATGGGCCTAACACTGAACCCTGTGGGACACCGCTACCTACATCTAACCACCCCGATTCACTACCATTAACTACGACCCTCTGTCTCCTAGCACGAAGCATGGAGAGGAGTCAGTGAAACTATCATCCCATATTCGATGTGCCTCCCACACATTGAACTTGGTAGCAACAACTGATGCAGATAAAGGACTGAATTCACCTGGACTAAAGAAGATAAAGCATTCTGCAATGGGAAAATGTTCGGCGCTGTGGAATGCTGCTGGTAAACCCAAGTCAGCAGAAAAAATACAGGAAATAACTGGCGTCCAATTTAGGTACCCATGCGTCACCCGATGGAACTCAATGTACGACTCATTAAGCCAAATATATAAACATAAGAACGACGTGAATGTAGCTCTTGAAGAACTGAATCTACCCATCCTCAAAGACAATGAATTGGAATTTATTTCAGAATATTTGTCTGTTCTAAAACCAATTGCAGCAGCCCTCAACAAATTACAGGCAGAGAAAGAATGCTACTACGGTTGTCTTCTTCCAACAGTCCTAGTGACTCAAGATGCCCTCGCAAGATTGGAGCCTATCCAACCAAACGACCTGCGCTTGAGACACTGCATGCCATTACTGGCAGCAGTCGTCTCTGGCTTCAATGCCAGATTTGGTCATTTTTTGTCGTTGAGCCCCGAGGTAACTGATGCCGTTTTGGCCTCAGTATCTCATCCGTATTTCAAACTTAGATGGATATCATTGTTGCAAGGGCCTAATTTCGGCGATCATGAAGCAATCAAGTCTCAAGTAAAAGACAAGCTGCAAATGGCTGTAAGAAATTGTAATTCTGACAGCAGTGGTAATAGTTCGGTGAACTCAGACTCATCATCTGAAGACGATTTCTTCAGAACTATGGACGGCTCATTCTCTGCTCCTAACAACAAGGAAGACTTGGAAGTCCTCAATTATTTGCAGGACACCAGTAAGGCACTCGACTCTTTAGATAGGTATCCTGCTATAAAGAAGATCTTCAAGAGGTATAACACCACGCTACCTTCCTCTGCACCAGTGGAACGGTTCTTTTCGTTTGCTGGCATGGTTCATAGCCCCAAACGAAGTCGTCTCTCGGATGGTAACTTTGAACAATTGGTTTTGCTGAAAGCAAATGTTTACAGCGGTTGAACATTAAATTAACACTCTTAACTTGCGGTTTTTACCCTTAATTGTCAGTAATTGCGTACTGCAGTAAAACTGTAAAATTAAATTCTATGTAAAAAATGTTTACTTATATATGCTGACCATTCATTGATATGGGTTATGGACCTGGTGAAATGAGAATTGAGAAAAATAGAACTAAAAACTATATGTAGGTCATTTAATAGTTTTTTCTTTGCTGATAAGTTATGATAATACTAAGTTTTAAGTTTACCACCTGAAAAACTGAAAGGGGAATCGTCAATCCCCGTGGTTTAGATCAGGTGACATGGGTAGGATGCGATGCTTGTATTGCCTCAGCCCTCAGGGGAGTATTAGGAGTGATACTTTTCAGGAGTGATTAACAAAATAATTTGTTTTTGTTTACTCTACAAGAGTACAACTTTTTTCAATTCATATAAAAGTGATCTTAAAAAGTGATCTTGAAAAGTGATCTTCAAGATCACGATCTTGATCTGGATCTTCAAGATCACATTTTTCTGGTGATCTGATGATCTTCAAGATCACATTTTTCTGGTGATCTGATCTTGATCTTCAAGATCACCAAAGTTGGTGATCTTGCCCATCTCTGACTATTTTTATCTTCGTCTTATGCCGATAATTCTTTTAATTGGCAAGACATTTGTAATTGTTTGAAATATTTTCTGTAATAACTGTTGCACCCAAATTAGATTTTTTATTTTGTATCATATTTGAATGAGACTGATCCAATAAAACAATACAATTGATTTTACACTCGCTCATTGGTTGTCTGTTAAGAAAAAATATTTAGTACTGTGCACTTTTTATTTTAGGGCAGTGGTTCCCAAACCCATGGTCGCGACCCAAGTGGGTCGGGAAGGTGTTCCTGAGGGTCGCGGGACGGAAATTCTCAACGACTGATTCCATCAAACTATACAAATATAAACACAACGTATCAAAATGATTGGTCATTAACACTGCATGTACCAGCGTATAGGGTCGCCAGGCCAGGACAATATTGTATTCAGGGTCGTCACCATAAAAGTTTGGGAACCACTGTTTTAGGGGGTACCCTTTTTTCTTTGGCCTCCCTCCCCTTTACTGAAATGCCTAGATCCACCCTTGGTTTTGGGTAATTCTTTCCCATTTTCAGAGAGCTACAGTATATCGAAATAGTGCATAAATTTAAAAAGATAAAGTCTGAGTTTATTAAAAACTTGAAATAAATTCGTTGATAATAGTAGTTTAAAATTAAAAATTATCAATCTATTCACAATAATATTTATTGTACAAACCTGATCTTATTTAAAAATTCATCTTTTGCAAGATCCTATTCAGAGCAGGGATGGGAAACCGAAATGAATTTCGATTCGAGTTTCGATTTCAGTTCATAGTTTTGAGAAATATCGATTTCGGTTTCGATTTCGGTTTTTTCATTTTTTTTCGATTCATTTTTTTCTTCGGTTTCGGCTTTTCATATCGATTTCGATTCGAGTTTCGATTTCGATTTCAGTTTCTCAGATTTCAATATAATATGTTCATTATTTACATATAATCTGAGCTTTTTATCTATTATTTCCGCACACTTATTCCAAATAAAAAAGTTGTGCTATTGGATGATTATTTACATTTAATCGTGCTATTGGATGATTATTTACATTTAATCGTGCTATTGGATGATTATTTACATTTAATCGTGCTATTGGATGATTATTTACATTTAATCAGTACTATATCTTGAAGTTGTCTTCATTTTTTTTTCAGTAAACTTTTTCATATTATTTCTATTTGGTTTCTAATTCTCTCTTTCTCATAAAGACGCTCTTAGTTGCTGCTAAATACTCTTAGGGACCCACCTAAAACCGCCCTCCTCTGAGGGAGGAGAATATATTTATCAGATCATCGCAGTCACAGCACCCTGTTTCTATTTATATATATATAAAAAAATCAGGGATAAATAAACAAAACTGTATGGAATGTAAGGAAGCTAATACATCTTAAAATTTCACGCCTTTATGTTACCCTATTTGAGGAGTCAGGTATCATAAAAGTAGCCCTGTCTTTAATCCCCGGAAGTTGGTCAACTCTCCTTTAATAGAAAGCAGTTTGAATATTAAATTTTATTTCTTAATTTCGGTTTGAACTGAAATTTTTTGATCGATTCGATTCCGATTCAAGTTTTTTAATTCTTTTCGGTTTCGGTCTAAATTTCGATTTCGGTTTCTCCAAAAATATCAGTTGTTTTTTTTCCAATTTCGCTTCAAGAAAAAATATCGGTTTTATCGGTTTATCGATTTCGATTCGGTTTCCCATCCCTGATTCAGAGTATTGAAGATTCATCATTAATAACTCCATTTGGATTATTCTGTGTGAATTTATACACCACAAAACGGAGCAAGCATTTTTTAACCTAGTGAGTGGGCGACATGAATGTCACCCAGTAAATACAGAATTATCTTGGGAGTTGTCTTGGAAGCCATAAAAATACATATAATACATGCACATATGCCACAATTAGAACTGTTTATCCTAAATGTAAATATGAAATTTACATTGAATATTTATATTTAGATAATGCTAGTGTTATTTCAAACCACACGGGGATGGTGGCCTGATTAGGGAACATCCGGATCCATAGTATCCTTAATCCAGGGGTGTGCTGGGACCGGTTCGGTCCAGTTCGCCCGAACCGTTTGTTAAATTTCGATTGGATCACCGAACCATTTCTTTGTTTTTAACAAATATTTAACAGTCGGTAGAAATTTATTTATATCTAATTTTTTTTCATTTTTTCAGGATTTTATAGAAAAATATAGGTAGTATCACAAGCAGTGGTCATTTCAATATTTATTTATTTTTTGATGAAAAATTAGTTTATTTTTAGATAATTATGTCATTAGTGAGTATAAAGAATGTTAAATAATTTCTGTCAAAATGTTACAAAATGCTGTTTGGAAAAACTAAAATGCGTTGGCTTCCGGGGCTCTGCCCCGGACCCCGCTGGGGGAGCTACCGTTCACCCCAGACCCCCTAGCTTAATTACTCGCGCCATTGGCGCTCGCCGATTTACACCCTTATCTGTATCAGAACTGGTTGTTAAGAAATTGGCAGCACACCCCTGCCTTAATCCCACCCCCACTTCCCGATCTGCCTTTTTCGCCCAGTGAGAAAAGCTTAAAAAATGCTCTGCCACAAAACATACAGGGTGTACATAAAGTCAGGATCTATTTTTGTGAAGCACTTGGAAATTATATGGAATTCAATCATTATCATAAAATGATAAAGTGGTAACATTTATTAAATAATTAAGAGTAGGATTCGACGTGACGCCCATCAGTATCCCTGCACAGCTTGCTTCCGCGTCCGATCCAGCGATTTGGAAAACGTCCATTTAGATAATCCTGAACAATTTTGGCATAGTGACAAGGAGCACCATCATGTTGATAGACGACGGGGATAGGATTGTTAGTACCGTCGTCTATCAACATGATGGTGCTCCTTGTCACTATGCCAAAATTGTTCAGGATTATCTAAATGGACGTTTTCCAAATCGCTGGATCGGACGCGGAAGCAACAAAAGACCTTGGCCAGCGAGATCACCAGATTTAACCCCTTTAGATTTCTTTGCATGGGGCTTTATCAAATCGCACTTCTATCAGACGAAGATTACGAGTCTTGAAAACTTACGTACACGTATACGAACTGCTGCAGATAACATAACCCCGCAAATGCTCCAGAATGTGTTTAGAAATGCTGCGGAACGATTTGAGCTGTGCAGGGATACTGATGGGCGTCACGTCGAATCCTACTCTTAATTATTTAATAAATGATACCACTTTATCATTTTATGATTGAATTCCATATAATTTCCAAGTGCTTCACAAAAATAGATCCTGACTTTATGTACACCCTGTATATAAGCAAGAATACTAACGTTTATTACAGCACTTACTGGTTATTGAGATTAGTTAGGACACTGTTTATTTCATCAGAAGACTCGTTCGTTCGAAGATGGTCGTGCTGATGAATATATAAAGATTGCAGAATGTGCAGTTCTATCTTATAACTTTGAAATTTTGCTGGATCAATGAGTGGTTGAATAAGTGGTAGTGTTCTCTAACAGCCTAACAGGCGATTTAGTTAGTCTTTGTAATACGTAGTTTGTTGTATAGGATTTGCCTATATGTTCACATTCTCTTATAAATGATTGGCTTTCTGAGGCACCAATATAAAGGTAGGCATCAATATGTAGGTAGCAGGGTGAACAGTCTGTGGACGTGAATTTGTAAACTAAGGCTCGTTGAAATCGTTTCTTTAACTTTGAAATATGACTTTATGAAATAATTATTAGTAAATATGTTTCAAATTTACATGTAGTTATTATTACTAATAAAAAATCTTTATTACTCTCAATAGAATCTTATAAAAGATGACTTTTGATACTACAGATCAGGTTTGTACAATAAAAATATTATTGTGAATAGATTGATAATTTTGAATTTTAAATTGCTGTTATTATTAACAAATTTATTTAAATTTTCTTAATAAATTTAAACTTTATAGTTTAAAAATTATGTACAATTTCGATATAGATCTCTGAAGATGGGAAAGAATTGACCGAAACGTTAGAATAGAGATGAATACCTTGTTGCTGTGGGTTTTCATATATATATATGTAAAATAACGCACTGTTGCGACGAAGTATGAAGAAGGAAATCACTCTTCAGGAAGACAAATTTTTATTTCGTAACATCAATACAGTTTCAGCTCCTCGCGAGCCCTTGTCAATTGGTAATCGTCTGAACGGAGAGGGCAGTCACCTATCTAACTACTGAACATACCCATCGTTTGTTATTTAGAACAGAAACTGTACCCTCTCGAAAAAAATATATCCTATATAAGTATATATGAACAGGTCAAAATCATCGACACTCCCTTGTGCATTAGGCTAAGTTAGGTTAAAAGCACTGCCATACAGGCCTATATGGCTAACATGGTTAAAACATGGCTAATCCGGACAGATAAGTGTGAAAATCTGGGCAAATGTTTCTGAGAAAAGATCTTTAAAAGAATATGTACCTAAAATTCTGTTTCCAAATTATCACTGAAATCACTGCACAACACAATTTCTGTCTTTTGCACAAATTCTGCTGATTTATATCTATTTTGATGCGCTGATTACGAATGTTATTATTTTTTCTCTAACATCCACCATTTTTCTAGAAAACAACGTTTATGTTTCACAAAAATTATCCAAATTACATCAAACGCCTGCTAAGCAGAGGAATAGCCCACAGCCCTATGGCTATTGGTCATTATTGTGACACGTGTTGCTCACTGATTGGTTATTCGAAATGTTGTATTGTTCTGTGATTGATCTAGAAATGGTCAGGTGATTTCTGTGCCAAGTGGAAAATTGTTATTTTCGTTCATTGGTTCAGGTGCTCTGTTGATGTTTGGTGTTGAGGTACTTTTCTGCTGGATCTACTGTGTTTATTAACTTTTTTGTCGAAAACATTCATTGCTTTCGCTTTTTAACTTCAATAATGTCTAGAAAATGTGTAACCAGTGCCGATTTATTTTGTTATGTGTGTGGCAAACTCACAGTGAAATCCCAAAAACAAACATTGACCACTCTGGTTAAAAAGGCATATGAATTATATTTTGGATGCAAAGTGGGTGATCAGGACAGAAGCTGGGCTCCCGACATATGTTGCAATTCGTGTGCAAGGAGCTTAAGAGCGTGGTTATAAGGTTCACGTCCATCCATACCGTTTGCTGTCCCTATGGTCTGAAGAGAGCCAAAACATCATGTTAGTGACTGCTACTTTTGTTTAACAAATATACGAGGTTTCTCTTCGAAATCCAAACATGCAATACGATACCCAAACCTGCCATCAGCTATGCGACCAGTTCCTCACGATGAAACCCTGTCAGTTCCTGAGCCATCAAAAGATTGGACTTTGGACGAGGAATATTGCCACTCCGAAATTGAAATTGAACCACAAGCAGCCAGTGAGCTTGCGGATCCAGAACTTCTACAATCCACATCATCGTCACCTCATCTTATTACATAGGCAGAACTAAATGATCTTGTGAGAGATTTGAATCTTTCGAAAAATCAGGCTGAACTTCTAGGATTTAGGCTGCAAGGGTGGAATCTTTTAGAAAAGGGCACCAACATAACTTCATGTAGAAAGCGTCAGAATGATTACCTTTTTTTCTACAAGTGATGGTATTGTGTTTTGTAATGCTGTAGACCAGGGGTTCCCAAATTGGTGTTCCGCGGAACACTTCTCACGGTATACACGGTATACAAGTGTTCCGCGGAACACCAATTTGGGAACTCCTGCTGTAGACAATTTAATGGAGTCTTTGGTGCATCAACACAAGCCGGAGGAATGGCGTCTCTTCATTAATTCCTCCAAATTAAGTTTGAAGGCAGTGCTTCTACACAACGGAAATACTTATCCTTCTGTCCCAATTGCACATGCGGTCCACATAAAGGAAACATATGAGAATATACGTATTTTACTTAGATCCATTAACTATAATAAATATAAGTGGAATATTCGCGGTGATTTAAAAGTTATGGTTCTTCTCTTTGGAATGTAGCAAGGGTACACAAAATATCGTGGACCGACAATTGAGCGCGACGACAATTAAGCTAAAATTGCCTAAAGTTAACAAACCAACTAAATTCTAAAACCAAAACCTGAGCGCAACGACAATTAAGCTAAAATTGCCTAAAGCTAACAAACCAACTAAATTCTAAAACCCAAATTAACCTCCTCAGCCCCTTTCTCTTTAGACTTAGTGTTTCTTTTGTCTTTACTCAGGTATGTAAGGTCAGTTCAACTATGACTATTATTTTTAATTTTTGTACACTTATTTAATAATTTCTGGTTTTAGAGTTAGGTTAGGTTACACCGAGAATAAACTTGAGACTCAATGCAGGTCAGAAAGACCAACGAAAGCACACCAAGTATGTGAGAACAAATGCAACCATTCTTGAAATAGTTAGGGACTACAATAACAGAAACTGTATCGATTATCTCCGGGCTATAGCGTATGATATAGATCTGAAAAAGTAGAAAGTGTTAAACCGTTTTTTATTTTTTAATTATATATGCAAAATGTTTTTAAATAATGTATTAAAACAATGTTTTTTAAATAAAGAATGTATTGAAACGTTATTTTTTCTGTCCCGCGCTCAATTGTCATGCGCTCAATTGTCGGTCAACCACAAAATATTGCTGTTTTTTATGCGAGTGGGACAGTCGTACTGGTAGTCGTACTGCCAGGATGAGTTTTGTTCCAGGACAGACAAATATTTTCAATGAGCCTTTAGTAGATCCAAAAAGTGTTATTGTCACCACTTCACATCAAACTGGGATTGATGAAAAATTTTATGAAAACTATGGACAAGAACAGTGAGGCATTTATTTATTTAAGGAATATATTTCCAAGGTTAAGCAAAGCTAAAATCAGGGAAGGAATTTTTGTTGGCCCACAAATAAAGTTATGAAGAATACCAATTTTGACAGCAAATTAAATGAGGTAGAAAAAGTAGCATGGATGGCCTTCAAATCGGTTTGTTCAAACTTCCTTGGTAGTCAAGTCTGACGATTATGTTAATGTGGTGAATGAGATGTTAAGGTGCTATAAATCTATGGGTTGTAAACTTGTAATATGTCCTTGAAGGTGCATTTCCTTGACTCTCATTTAGATTTCTTTCCAACCAATTTGGGCGCCGTTAGCGACGAGCACGGCGAAAGATTCCATCAGGAGATAGCCATTATGGAAAAGCGTTCCAGGGAAGGTGGAATTCCAGTATGTTGGCTGAATATTGCTGGTTTCTCATTAGGGAAACTCCCGAGAGTATGTACAAACGAAAAACATCACCAAAAAGATTTGAGTTGTTGTTCTGATCTTGTAATAATTATGTTGAAGTATTCAATATATTCGAAACTGTATATAATATAAGACTTTTATTACACGTCACTTCAAAACGGTGGGTGATATAGGTATTCTGACATCAGATTTGAACTCGGCGCATCAATATTTATAAAAATCATTTCGTTTCGTTTAAAGGACAGAAAAAGTTTGTAATTTTGTCGTGCAGTGAATTATTATTCAAAAAACATGGCTACCTTATGCGCCTACCCGGATTTTATTTAAAATCTGGGCAGGCGCATACGGTAGTTATGTTTTTTAAACCTTCCCTTACGGCCATGGTTAAAAGTGTCGATGTTTTTAACGTATCCATAACTTGGAGTATCACATTTAGAACCCTGAAGACGAAATGTTGCGTATGTGATCTAAAATAAGTGGGTTTTATCCACTTTGCCGAAAAAAATTCTCAACACTTTTGGAAACAGACACGTCAAAATTTCAAATCTTTCTTCGCTCCCTCTTTCGCTACATTAGATTTTGTTATACCCGATTAGGTTAGGGTAGGTCTCCTTTACGCGCTCTTTCCTTTTTGGGGGAAAAGTGGGTATAGATTCGAATTAAATCTAATTTTAAACAAAATTGTATAACACCTGAAATAAGCCCAACATCCGTTATTTAAAACTTTGAAAATTGCATTATTAATACATGAAAGTAATAAGTTAAGATTATTGAAGTAAAGATCACAAGAAAGGTCTAATAATAAAGTCGAATAAACCTGAACAGTAACAAGTTATATAAGGAAGGATGAAAATTCAGTGTAACGTGAAATATAAAATAAAATTGAACAAAGTTTGGATGATAATTATATGTACACACATCCAGCTAAAGCGGATTATAGTGGAGTAGGCTTTTGCTTTATTTTCAGTTCAATTTATACTATAAAATTTACTTTCATCAGTGTCTTCCTGAATGCGTTCTTTTCATAGTCTTTCTTGTCACTTCCTGGAAACTGCTGCTGTCTATTGTTTGGAGGTCATGTAGACTGCTGGTGTTTATAGTCTTTTGGTTCCGAAGAGATTATTTCTTGTTAAATCTTTCAAATTAGTCAAGGTTTTCTATCACTCTAATGGTTCAGCCACAGCTAGTGATAAAAAAGATTTCATTCCTCAGAATGAAAAACTATCTCAGAGAAGAAAAGGCATTGTCTGAGCTAGTTGTTCCCGAAGGCGGGTAATCTACCAATCTACCATAAGCTACTTAAGGGTTTGAGTAAAGCTGCAGAAATAGAAAGAAGTCAGCGTTGCTGACATTGAGTTTCAAGACAATCACAAGGGGGGAACGGGCAGATCTGTCTCAGGAACATTTTTTGGTCTCCGGGTTTCAGTCATTGAGTTTTTCCTTCTTCCTTGTGATCTTTGCAGTTCTTTTATGCAACTTATTTTAGAATCGGTGTAATAAACTTTAACGGCCTTTTAAATCTTCGAGGGGACAGGGCTTTCTCGGGTATCTCCGTTGGAATTTAGTCCGAGGCGACAAGTATAGTACAAAGCCAACAGAATACATAATTTTTCATATACTCTGAAACTCTGATATAGTCAGGGCTTGAATTGAAGTGGGGATGGCATCCCCCTTATCAAGGGCGTACCTAAAGTATTTGGCACCCGGAGCGGATCCTTCCTTTAGCACTCCCCCATAAATAATTTTAAAATTTAAACACACAGAAAAATATTATATTTGCAAGTAGATTTTTAAACAGTACAGTACTGTCATAAGCAAATTGGAAATAAGAAAATGCAGGACATTAAAAATTCAGTGAACAGGTAATACTGCATTTTATTTTATACAAAAAACACAGAAAATCCAGTCTCAACGCTCAGCCTATTCTTCAAAGGTAAATAGAGAGGATTCACAGTCTCTGCTTTCGAGCCTTAATTTCTGCAAATTGATCAATGACCTCATCAAAATTCACCTTCTTTGCATATTCATGTTCAACTGAAAGTAAAGCCAGGTTTGTCAATCTTGTCTGACTCATGGTCAAGCGAAAGAATTTTTTTATCAATTTCAATTTGGAAAAACTTTTCACATGAAGCAATAGACATTTCTTTGCCGCTTCAACGCTGATTTTGGCAGCTTCCAAATGCCTCCGAAGTCGTCCAATTTCCACACTGATATCTTCATCAGAGAATTCATCGAAAATCTGAGTCAAATTTGGAATATACTTTCGAAGTTCTTCTGTTGCAACAACCAAAGTGTTCGGCTGAATAACAGCGAAGATTGACAGAATTTGATCGATTGCCTTAGAACGAATCTCCAATTCTTGATGAAAGCGATCAAGACATTCAAACATAGTCCTTTTTACTTCCTCTGGCAATGTGAGACCAGCATCCTTTGCCATCTCTCCTGGCATCCTTTTTCGGAGCTTTACTCTCCCCTCTTCTCTCCATAGAAATGTCCATTTCTTCACACTTTGTAGTTGCATAATGAATAGCCCTCTCCACAATGCATTTACCTGGTATTATAACATCACGACGATGCATTTATAACACTTAAACATCACTGTGATACCACATTGTCAAAAATTACTGGACACTGGTATAAGTACCATGATAATGTTATAAACACCAGCACTTTATGCTTTATCATAATTATTTAATGAAATATACCTCATGTATGTGGAATCACAGTGTCAAGTGAACTTGGAATGTCAGTTGCAGCCAGCTGGCTATGCTCAACAAACTGATGGCTAAAACGTCAACAAACGTTCGCCTTTCGATATAATTTTTATCAAATATTTAATTTTTCGTTTGTAAATTTTGTATTGCCAATAAAAATAAAAATAAAAATTAACATTAATTAACATAAATTAACATTAAGCTGTTGTAATAGTTTGAACATTTAAAATTTTTTTTCTTACTTTGGAGAATTTTTCATTTGGTTTGAAAACTTGTACTGGTATTTCAACTCTCCCGATGGCACCCCTCTCCTGACTGTCACCCGGGGCGGACCGCCCCCTCGCACCCCCCTCCTGGCTGGCTGTCACCCGGGGCGGACCGCCCCCCCTCGCACCCCTCCTGGCTGTCACCCGGAGCGGACCGCCCCCCCCCCCTCGCACCCCCCTTAGTACGCTACTGCCCCTTATTAACTAAAAATCAAATAACCAGCCCCCTTGTTATCTAAATAAAATACGCTTTAACAACACCATAATAAAGTAAAATAAAATTTCAGTATTATTCTTTTTTGGTTTATTGAAAGACTAATACAGTAAACCCTCGTCCAACGCGTGTTTGTCCAGCGCGAATTTGCTTATACACGGAAAAATAAATGCGAACAATTATTTGCCGAGAGCGGAAAATTTGATTATACACGTCCGCCAAACACGCTCTAATACAGTAGTATTGTACGCGTGCCAATGCGCGCTCTAGTGTTTTCTCCTACACTCCCGCATCTCCTTCCCTCTCGCGTCACCCCTCGCATCACCCTTTGTCTCAGTCCCGCTAACGCACTAAGTTGAGTGAAGTTGTGTTGGATTGTTTTTGTCATATTTTGCCGTTGTTTTGCTATTACCCTCAGACAGCAGTATGGCACCAAAACGTAAAGCATCTCCAAGTGATAGTGAAGAGAAGAAAAGTCGTAAGGTTATGACATTAGCCGAAAAAATAAAGATTCTTGATAAGTTGCGTGGTGGTATGAGCATAACATCACTCGGCCGCGAGTATCACGTAAATGAGTCTACCATACGCACCATCCGAAAGAATGAAGAAAAGATACGTGCTATTTTCATTTAATATATTTTTTATTTATCATATGTAAATATCATTGTTTATGATTTTATTACATTCTTATTTCATATACAAAATATAGGTAAGGAAATTCATTTATATGTGAATAAAAAACCTACGTATCTAAGTATTAATGGGATTAGTGGGAGACTTACGCGGCCGCGTTCATGTATCCCAATTTGTCCCATAAGGTATTAAGTTTGTCCAAAGCGGATTTACCTAACGCGCCGTTCTCGAGGAACCTAACCCCCGCGTTGGACGAGGGTTTACTGTATATATATATTTTTTTTTATGCAAGAAGGAGAGGCCAAGGGCAAATGCCCGCAAAAGCGCCCCTCCCATAGAAGAAGAAGATAGCCAAAATCAAGGTCCGGGGTTTTCGAGATGCGGAGACACTCTGCGTTTGAAAAATGGGAGGTCATAGACAGGAGGAAAGATGGATTGAGGAAGATTGTTCCAGAGTTGACCGGTTGAGTAGATGAAAGACTGAAAATACCGATTAACCCTCGCATTAGATAGTTGGACAGAAGAGGAATGAGAAAGTGTAGAAAGTCTGGTACTGCGTGCTCTCCTTAAAGGAGGAGGCATGCAGTTAGAGTTCAGAAGAGCAATGTCCGTTATGATACCGATAGTAAAGAGAGAGTGAAGCAACATTGCGACGAAGAGGGAGAGATTGAAGACAATCGGTAAAAGTTGGGAAATTGTTGAGACGAAAAGCCTTTGATTCCACCCGGTCAAGTACCGCTGTATGGGTTGAACCACCCCACACATGAGAAGCACACTCCATACAGGGGCGAACAAGACCCCTGTACAGAGACAGCAAGTGAGTAGGGGTGAAGAAACGGCGGAGGCGGTACAACACACCTAACCTCTTAGAAGCTGTTTTAGAAAGAGAATATATTCAATCTTTCCAGGAAAGATCACGAGAAAAGGAAACGCCAAGAATGTTAAGAGAAGAGGAAGGGGATCCAGTTGTGTATCACTGAAGGTAAGGGGACAGTCGTGTGGAAGATTGTGATGTATAGGTTTTTATGTGATTTAAATGGGTTAAAATAAATATACTATGGTCATATAATGTGTTGTGATTAAGGGAAGGGAACAGGGGGTTGATTGTGATTAAAATGGATTTTATCATGGCATTTCAAATACCGTATAAGTTCCAAGTCAGAGGTCATAATTTACTTTCATGAAAAAAATACTGAAATCACTCAAAAGTTTCACTAAACTGATGATTTTGCTGCACATCTTTCCCTGAAAAGTCACCAGAATGTAGTATTGTACAGCTACATTTTTTTTTTTTAAATTTTCACAGGGGGCATGTCCCCGGAACCCCTCCCTGAATAAAGTTTACAAAAATTAGTGCTGTTTGTATTTTATTTTGTTTAATTTTGGTTGAAATAACTTTACTTAAATATGTTTGATTAATGAAAACATTAGAGAGTTTTTCGAGAACTTCCATTAAGGAAAATTGGTAAACGGAACGCGGCCGGGTCCCCTGTGGCATAACTTGCCAGACCAATTCAAAACCTTAAAAACGCCCCTGTTCGTAGGTGGCGGAACAGGGGGGGGGGAGGTGCTGGTGGCCCCCTCTTAAATTGACAGAGGAGGGCCAGGACTCCTTTGTCAGCGAAGATATTTTAACATTTTAAACTTTGAAAAACAAGTTTTTTAAATAAAAAAGGCATTATCCTGTTATCTCCCCAGCAAGTTTTAATATGGTTAATTGAATGCCCGGTTAGGTCAACGATTGGTTAGGTTAAGTCGTGATATTTCCATGTTTTAACGGAAATATCACTACGTAACCTAACCAATAGTCGAGGGCGTACAGTTGACCTAACCGGGCATTCAATTAACCATATTAAAACTTGGTGGGGAGATAACAGGATAGTGCCATAAAAAGTAAGTAAACATTTTGTGTTTGGGGCAAGTAACATATTTTGTAAATTGTAAGTTCGTAACTGTAGCACTTTAGCATGTTCACCCACTCTAGTGAATGTAGTCCAGTAGTATGCTAATCAATCGTACTTGGTCCCCCGTTTGTGCGCGTACGTTCCGCCGCCACTGTCTATAGTTTATAATCATTTGCAAAATGTTAATTTCAAATCATTTAATTCATAAAGTATTTACAGAGCTACCAAAGTAATTTACATAACTTCAGCTAAAATTAACACAATTTACACAATTTATAAACTGTTTCTTTCACTTATGAAATGGTAAATTATTTTCTTAACCCTTTACTGCACAGAGGTCTTTTCTGAAACTGAATAAAATCGTCTGGCGTTAGCCAGGATCGAGGTACTTTCGTCTAACGCAGTTTAGTCTAAAGCACTTATGTCTAAAAACACTTTTGTCTAAAAGCACTTATGTCTAAAAGCACTTATGTCTAAAAGCACTTATGTCAAAAGCACTTTTGTCTAAAAGCACTTTTGTCTAAAAGCACTTCCGTCTTAAAGCACTTCCGTCTTAAAGCACTTCCGTCTTAAAGCACTTCCGTCTAACGCAGTTTAGTCTAAAGCACTTATGTCTAAAAACACAACGGTAAGGCTGATCCTGGTAGCTCACTAACTATTTCGGCAATAATAGCAGCAGGAGCTTCTGATGTGGAGTTCGCTTTTTCTCGAAATTTCTCTTGTGCTTTCAACACATCAATTCTTGCGACACTTCCTGCGTGGTTATGCTCAGAACTTGACATTACTTTTAAATTTTTGCTTAAAACAAGCCGGCTTGGACAACTACGATGTTCGCAACACCAATAAGTAACATTTGTAGTAGCATTATTTTTCATATAATAATATCCGCCGTGGCACAGTTTGTCTTTACAACGTTTTGTTTTAACAAAGTTTATCTCCTGTTCCATTAGGGCTTGAATTAAAACAAAAGTAACAAATAGAACGTCGTAAACAGCAGCAAACGAGGACTGGCTTACAAACTTTAAGTGTGTATAATTTAAGTTATGTATTATTGTTGGTTTGTTGTTAGGCTGGTTCATTAGACTAGGCACCTGAAATAATTTTTAGGTGCTTAATCTGGGATTGAGGCAAAACACAGGTGCTTAATCTGGGATTGAGGAGAAAAAAATATAAACAGTTTTTAGAGATATAATTTCATTGTTTTTATCAATATTTGAAAAAATCAACTCTAACCTAACCTAACCTAACCTAACCTAACCTAACCTAACCTAACCAATTTATGTGGCAAGATAGATTTGCTTCAGATGGATTCAGAAACATTCGGGCTCATATTGCAGGAATTTATAATATCTAAAATTTATGTATTGTTGTTGGTTTGTTGTTAGGCTGGTTCATTTTTTCGGACCAGGCCGGCTTCTTTTGGAAGCTTCGCAGTTTAAAGGGTTTTAGACAAAAGTGCTTTAAGACGGAAGTGCTTTAAGACGGAAGTGCTTTAAGACGAAAGTGCTTTAAGACGAAAGTGCTTTAAGACGAAAGTGCTTTAAGACGAAAGTGCTTTAAGACGAAAGTGCTTTTAGACGAAAGTGCTTTTAGACGAAAGTGCCGTCTCCCGTCAGCCAGAACAGAATCAGTAAAGTTAATACTGTGCGCTAAAGGGTTAAAACTAACTGAGGAGCTACTATTTACCACATCATATAGCGAGTCATTCCAGAAATCTACTATACTATATGACTGAAAAAGTATTTTCGTAGATCCAATCTACAAATCTGTTCTTTCATTTTCTTATTATGCCCTCGCGTTCCTCCATCAGACTCTAATAAGAAAACGTTACTTACATTTAAAAATGTCCAAACCTGAAAACATTTTGAACATCTGTATCACACGTATCTCCTTTCAAAACTAAACATGTCCAATTCCTAAACTTGGTTGCCATACGTTTCACAACTTCAAGCATATATATATATGCCTCTGGTGAAGTGACCAGGCTTGAATGCAATAGTCTAAGTGAGGCCTACTATAAGAATTATATTACTTGCAGACAGTACTGGGATTAGCGGGCGCTAACTTAGCGTCGCTAAATTCCCACATTTGTAGCGAAACAGTTAGTGGCACTAAGTTTTTAGGGAAAGTCAATCGCTAACCGCTAATCGTTAATTTTTCAAAAGCAGTTGTACTAAAATTTGCTTCGCCGACTGCAGTCTCCATTCTAAACGACTGAGGCAGCACTAACTGCAAGTTGATCATGACATCAGCATGTAGAGGTTGTAAGCTGTAACTTGTTGGACAGACTCTGTATATCCGCTGCTCTGCTTGTAGCAGTTACGGACGGAAGGCAGAACTTATATCAATTAGGGGAGGGTTCAGAAAAAATTAGCGACAAAATTAGCGTTAGCGGCGCTAACTGACGAAGTGTTTAGCGTTAACGGCACTAACTGGTGAAATGTTTAGTGTTAGCGGCGCTAACTTTAGGAGTTATAGGGCACAGCACTGCTTGCAGATGACTTCTTTACTTTTGTAACTAACATTCCTCTTAATAATAGGTAGCATTTTATTTTCCTTATTTCTAGCCTCTAAGCACTGCTTGGAGAATTCAGTTACTACTAACTATAATGCCAACATATTTTTTCTGACTAATATCCTTCAACCAGTTTCCCTGCATCTCATAACTAGTTTACATTATTTCTTCCAAAATGGAGGACTTTACATTTTTGATCACTGAATTCCATCTGCAATTTGTAACTAACATTCCTCTTAAGTCTTAATAATACGTAGCATTTTATTTGCCTTATTTCCTGCCTCTGAGCACTCCTTAGGAAACTTTAGATCACTACTAATTGTAATACCAAAATCTTTTTCCTGACTAACATCCTCTAACCAGTTTCCCTGCATTTCGTTACTGGATTTTACATTATTATTAGATGTGGTTAGGTCACATTGGTGTAACATTCGATCACTCAGTTTGTCAATTCTGGAGAATTCAATTAAACTATATATATATATATATATATATATGTATACATTATAACTGCAAACACGCAGTATAATTAACGTAAAGAACGACGCTTTGTATAGGAGAATTATCCGCGCAAGATGAGAGCGAAAGAACGAAACAAATGAAAAAATGAGGTACCCACCCGGGAATCGAACCCGGGATCTTCCGATTGCCGGTCAGATATGATAGTTTCTGCGCGTATGTAGAGGAATTACGACATTTGTTTGGGTGAGGCCTGTGGTGTAGTGGTTATCATATCTGACCGGCAATCGGAAGATCCCGGGTTCGATTCCCGGGTGGGTACCTCATGTTTTCATTTGTTTCGTTCTTTCGCTCTCATCTTGCGCGGATAATTCTCCTATACAAAGCGTCGTTCTTTACGTATATGTATGTATATGTGTATATATATACTGTATATATATATTGTATATAACGAGTTAATTCAATAAGTATCTGTGATAGCGTGGGGTAGACACCCCAGTTAGGTTACTTAGGTTCTAGCAAACAATCAAAAGCACTTACCGGTGCGTTGAATTAGATATTCCTTTGGGAGCCTACCATTTGATTCCTGTGTCCCACAAACGGCCTACCTAACTCTCTCTTACATTACCAATTTAGAAGCTATAGACATTACCCCTAACTATACTTAAGTACGGACAACTTTCTACCCCATTTGTCACCTTAGAAACACCACCTAATTATACTCAGCACCAATGATTAGGTCAGATCGGAAAAAACATCTCTAGGCTAGCCCAAAACAATACGAACAGCCGCGTTGGTTCGTTTATGACTTGCTCTTGCCATTCAGCTTAGATTTAGTGATATTTCCCCTTTAGTGACTTTTAGACTATATACATATATATATACATACACGTCACCTCACTCCTCCCCTACAAGTTTAGTCTGTCAGGGGGATGAGGGACCCTAGACGACCTGCGGAGCGGGGTTGATGTAGTAGGATTTGGTGCAACCTGTATAGGCGGGCGAGTTGAACCATTTTCCGGAGGATCAGTTCTCTCTTCCGGAAGACTCTGGTCCTTCTGCAATTCACGTTCCCATATCTGGTCCTGATGGCGTTTAATAGAACGACCATCTTCTAGTTGGCACTTGAAGGAAACAGGGCCCATTCTCTCCTGGACAGTTGCAGGAACCCATTTTGGTCCAGCCCATAGTTGCGAATCATAACTGGATCATTAGGTTGCGCCTCTATAACTCTCCCTCTTTTAGTGTCATGGTACAGCTTCTGTTTTTCCTGATGGCGTAAAACTCGTTGTTGTAACGTTTCGTTTGGACGTAACAAATCGAAAACTGAACGAATTCCCCGGCCAATCATAAGTTTAGAGGGAGACACCCCCGTCGTGGTGTGAGGTGTTATTCGATATTTAAACAAAAATTTAGCCAACACCACTTGCATTTCCTCCCCACGAGAATGACGCAAAGCCGACTTGAAAGTACGGACCATGTTTTCCGCGAGACCGTTAGTAGACGGGTGGAAAACACTAGACCGGACATGTCTAATGCCATTTAGGTGGACGAAGGAACGAAATTCCTCACTGGTAAAACAAGTACCATTGTCGGAAACCAGGACTATGGGTAAACCCCATCGAGCGAAAACTGAACGGAGTAAGCGAATAGTAACACCCGAAGTCGTGGAAGTGGTTGGAAGAATTTCCACCCACTTAGAGTAGGAGTCCACAATGACTAGGAAATAAGTATTATTTATAGGACCTGCATAGTCAACGTGGATCCTATGCCACGGTATAGTAGGCCATTCCCAAGGATGAAGTGGACTTTTCCTTGGGAGATCTCTGTTCTCTAGGCAGCTTTGACAGGAACGAACCAATGATTCGAATTCTCCATCTAAACCAGGCCACCAGAAATTAGCTCTCGCCAGCTCTTTCATTTTTGTTGCGCCCATGTGTTCAGCGTGAAGTTCCTTCACTAAATTCGACCTGCCTTTATTTGGAATAATCACTCTGTGGCCCCATAAGAGACAGCCATTTTGAATGGAGAGGCCAGACTGACGCTGATAAAAAGGCTGTAATTCACTCTCAACCTTAGTAGGCCAACCAACTGAGCAGAAATGGATGACCCTAGACAGAATAGGGTCTGATTTTGTCCACTGCTCTATTTGTACCGCAGATACTGGAGTGGATTCCAAAAACTCCACCAAGTGAACCCATTCTGTAGGTATAGGTACACAATCATTTGGATTTTCTAAGGGCAACCTACTTAGCGCATCAGCCGTACCTAGAAATTTACCTGACCGATGTACTAAGTCAAATTTATAGGCTTGTAGGATCAGTGCCCATCGGTGAATCCTACCTGAGGCCATAACTGGAATATTTTTATTAGGTGAAAATAAACCTAAGAGAAGCTTATGGTCAGTAATTAGTTTAAATTCATGACCCCATAGATAGAAATGAATTTTTTTTACTGCAAATACTAAGGCTAATGCTTCACGTTCCACTTGTGCATATCGTCTTTCAGTCTCAGTTAGTGTTCTAGAAGCAAAACAGATAGGCCTATCTACACCATCAATGTGGTGAGATAACACTACCCCAATTCCATAAGAACTGCTGTCTGCTGAAACTACGAGAGGAAGTTTAGGATCAGAATGCACTAGGAGCGTGGACTTTAGTAGTACGTCCTTGGAAGCCTCAAATGCTTCCTTTTGAGTTTTCTCCCATCTCTACTGTTCCCCAGATCGTAATAGCTTATTCAGGGGTTCAAGGAAAGTCGATGCATTAGGCAAAAATTTCCTATAAAAGTTTAGGAGACCTAAATAAGCTTGTAACTGTGTGATATTTTGTGGAGGTGGTGCATTTTTTATTGCTTCTAGTTTATCCATCGTTGGATGAATGCCTGAGGCATCTATGCGGAACCCTAAATATGAAACCTCGTTAGTGACCCATGAACACTTTTCTCTCTTTAGCTTAAGTCCGGCATCCCGGAGTCTTTTTAGAACCGTGGTTAATCTAGTTAGGTGTTCTTTTTTAGACGAACCTGAAATGAGGACATCATCTAGAAAGCAAAGTACCCCTGGAATGTGACCTAGAACTTGGTCCATTGTCCTCTGAAAAATACCCAGAGCCGATGCTATTCCATAGCATAGCCTGTTGTACTTATATAGGCTTCGGTGTGTATTTATGATAGTTAATTCTTTAGAGTTTTCATCTAAACTTAGTTGAGCATAGGCTTGGGACATATCAAGTTTTGTGAAATATTTACCCCCAGCAAGAGAGCTAAATAATTCATCAGGCTTGGGTATAGGATAGCAATCTAGAAGGACGGCTCTATTTGCTGTTAAACGGTAATCCCCACATAACCGCACGGACTTGTCCGGTTTTAGTACAGGAACTACTGGGGCAGCCCACTTAGCGTGTGTGACTGGTTCAATAATTTTATCTTTTAGCAGCCCGTCAATTTCTAAGTCTACCTTCTCCCGCAGTGCATGCGCAATTGAACGAGCCTTACAAAATTTCGGAGTTACATTAGGATCTACTTCTATGCAGACCTGATGGCCTTTTAGGTTGCCTACTTCAGGCCCAAAAACAGAAGAAAACTCCCTTAACAATGAGTCTATGTCAGATGGATATGAGAGTGTATGCACATCTGCCTGACCCTTTGGCAAGATTTTGTCAATCGGTATTTTCAAAGCGTCAATCCAATCACGTCCTAGTAGAGTAGGCCCTTGCTCATCCACCACTAAAAGGGTTAAGGGATGGGACAAAGTTTTCTGGTTAAGTGTAACTGTGACGTATGCTTCTCCACAAATAGGTATTTGTATGTCCCCATACAGTCATACTTCTTCAAAATAGTTTTAGATGCATGTAGTTTAGGTGTGTTTTTGAAAATCTTATCAAAAACTGCCTTGGACATGACCGTCCGGGAAGCACCTGTATCTAATTCTAGAGGAACTGTGATTCCATTTAGGCCTACCTCTACAATACATGGGCCTGTATTTTTCCTACTTTGCTGCTCATAAAATAGGTACTCCACTCCAATGTTCGAAGTATTTCCCTTTAGAGGATTTACACTAGAAATGTTAAAATTAGAATTTTCACCCTTCGTTTTCTTTGAAAAATACACTTTAGCTATGTGGCCTACTTTACTACAGTTTCGGCAAACTGCTTCTTTAAAAGGGCAATCCTTCTTCCAATGGTGTTTTCCACACCCTGTACATGGCTTGGAAGGCTTAGTAGAATTAGTAGGCTTAGTCGTATTCGCCTCATACCTTTTATTTGCCTGTCTAGTAGGCTCATTAGGTCTGCCAGGCCTAGAAGATTTAAAGCTATTTACGTGTTGAGCTTTACTACTGTGATTTCCAAAAGCTCTAACATCTTTAGCAGCTGCTTCTCTAGCCGTAGCTATTTCTACAGCCTGACTAAAAGTTAGGTCCTGTATGGCTAATAGGGCTCTCTGGGTAGACTCCTCTTTGAGACCCATTACAAACCTATCTCTTAGCATTTCATCTAATTTGTCCCCAAATTTACACGTACGGCTATGGCTTTTTATTCCTGCAACAAACTCTGCAATGCTTTCATTTCCCGTCTGATGCCTTGAATAAAATTTGAAACGTTCATAGATGAGAACTACTCGGGGTTTGTAGTGATCGGTTAGGGCCTGTACCAATTCATTATAGGTGCAGGTTTCCGGTGCTTTAGGAGAAACTAGGTCCATAACTAAACCAAACGTTTTAGGGCCTATTATAGTTAAAAAGGTAGGTACTTTCTTAGCATCAGGAATGGAATTTGCCTCGAAAAACAACCTCACCCTAGTGGCATAAGCTTCGAAGTCCTCCCAAGAGTCTTCGTAGGGGCTTATATGGCCAATCACCGACATGCTAGAGCAAACCCGAATTAGGCCAAATCATGTGAAGTAGGTTAGATTAGGTTTAAATTTGATCTAGTTACTCCCCAGTTAGGGCTGAATAGTGAATTGTATTAGAGTTAGGGCTGAGTAGGAATTAGTTTTAGAGTTAGGGCTGAGTAGGAATTAGTTTTAGAGTTAGGGCTGAGTAGGAATTAGTTTTAGAGTTAGGGCTGAGTAGGAATTAGTTTTAGAGTTAGGGCTGCAGGACCTACGCTATAGTACGGTAGCTTACCCACACAAACAAACCAAATCGGACGACCCAGTAGGCTACATCCAATTTTCCAAACAACCACTTGAACCCAATAAGCCAAATTAAACCAATGAGCCAAATTTAATCTAATGAGCTTAATCGAATCTCATCCTCGTCATCAAATGTGATAGCGTGGGGTAGACACCCCAGTTAGGTTACTTAGGTTCTAGCAAACAATCAGAAGCACTTACCGGTGCGTTGAATTAGATATTCCTTTGGGAGCCTACCATTTGATTCCTGTGTCCCACAAACGGCCTACCTAACTCTCTCTTACATTACCAATTTAGAAGCTATAGACATTACCCCTAACTATACTTAAGTACGGACAACTTTCTACCCCATTTGTCACCTTAGAAACACCACCTAATTATACTCAGCACCAATGATTAGGTCAGATCGGAAAAAACATCTCTAGGCTAGCCCAAAACAATACGAACAGCCGCGTTGGTTCGTTTATGACTTGCTCTTGCCATTCAGCTTAGATTTAGTGATATTTCCCCTTTAGTGACTTTTAGACTATATACATATATATATACATACACGTCACCTCAGTATCCACACTCTTTATTTTCACAATTTCATTTTCACATCTGATAGATTATAAACACATCACATCACCTGAACATAGTCTCCCTGTTTCTCAATACACTTAGTCCAGCGATCTACAAGTTTCCTAATGCCATCACAAAAGAATGTTTTTGGCTGTGTGCGTAGCCAGTCATGCACCGTCTCCTTCAGGTCATCGTCGCCTTGGAATCGCTGACCTCTCAAAGCGTCTTTTCGTGGTCCAAACAGGTAAAAATTTGAAGCCCATAAGAGCATCGTATTTTTTCTGAGCTCACGACTGTGACGAGATACTTAGATTTTAAATGCAGCTCCCCGAAACTTGCTGGCTTTGGGTGTGAAGCTCAAAATCTTGATGGCTGTGATTTTTTTTTTTTTTTTTGTAAATCGACTGACCAATTGGCTTTTTCTCGATTAAACAAACATGTATGAAATTTTGTACAAGCGTGGTTTGGCTGGGTATCGATAGGTCTTTCATTTTACCAGAGGAGACTTAACCTTTTACAGGTACTTATTACCATCCTCCAAACTGGACATCACAGGTAAGCTTGTAGGTAAATCTAAAACCGTGGCTAAATTTACGAAGTCACAATACTCTTATTTTTTTTTTAAAATAATAATAACTATACTGGCTCACTTGAATTAATAATTTATACACAAATTTATAATTTTATATAAAATTAAAATGCAGTATTACCAGCCCGATTTTGTTGTTACTTGAAATTTGAGCTCGTTTAATTGCATCAGCACGTGTGGTAGCTATATCACAACGTGTTTGTTCCCAAGGAATTAAGAACGTGGTGTTCCGCATGCACATTGTTGACAACCAACCAATCTACTTTATTTGAAATCATAATAAACAAATATAGGCCTATGAAGAAGAAGAAAAAATGAAAATTAGAAATAGGTCCTCAGGCTAATCCAAATTTGGAAAGTTAAAAAAAACAAAGAAAAATATTTGTAGCCTTTGGATAAATTTTTTTGTGTTAAAATAATCCAGCCTATGTATATAATACAAAAATATGTGCACTTGATTAAAGCCACTTAAATTTGATTTGGTAGGTAGGGACGACAATTAAATTTAGATCTATTACGGGGGCCTAACTGCACCATGTATTAGGCTAGGCCTGATTAAATCTTTAATTTAATAATTAGGGCTAGGTCTGTATTTTTTTCACTGAACAAACATTGGTTTCAGTTTAAGGCTTAGCGAGTTTGTCAATCAAAAAACTGTGATATAATAGGCTATAATAAGTTATATGTACATAGCTATATACATATAGTCATATGAGGAAGTAGACAACCTGATCCTTTGGATCTCAAACTATTGTAAGGTACTATATATATAAGTAGTAGACAAGCAGCAACTAAGATCCTCTAGATCCATGTAAAACATCTTGAGCTGAGGTAATCATATGTTGTTGAGATGAGATAATCATCTGTTGTTTAAATTTAGGGTAACGGTTCAGAATAGGGGCGCCACCTCAATTTTTGTGTTTTTTCCACCAAAACATGCTAAAACCATTGGTTTCCTGTTGTTTAGGATGAATGTGACCATCGCCATTACAGTAAATTATTGCTTGAAGTGATTTCACCCCCCCCCCCCCAACCCCTCCTCTTACAATCTGGGGGGAACTACCGTGGGAACGGGGGTTTTGGGTGGGGGAACACAGTACAAGCAATAATTTACTGTAATAGTGATGGTCAGATTTATCCTAAACAACAGGAAACCAATGGTTTTAGCATGTTTTGGAGGGAAAAAACCCTTATTCTGAACCATTACCATAAAAAGTAACACGGTTTAAATATAAAGCCTTATACTGATCAATTTATGATGCGTGATCTTTACAGGGGTGGAGCCCCTATACCCCCAAGACCTAAATTATACAAATGATAATGTAATAATATTCATGTTAGGTTAGGTTAGCATAACAATTACCAAAAATACTAGCATCACTGCACATCCATCACAGACCGAAGCCATTTTCAAACTGAAGTGAATGAATGATAGTAGGGTTGCCAACTCAAATTTCCTAGATTCATACCCAAAACACTGAAGTAGCTATATATATATATATATATATAAAATATATATATATATATATATATATATATATAATATATATATATAATATATCATAATTTTCTAACCGTTTTTTTGACTATGTGACATATGCAATCAAGGTATTTTAATGAGAGAAACAACTTTGTGTCTATGATATTTTTCGAAATTTTGCTTAAGTGGCGCCTGTATTCTGAACCATTACCAATTTTAGTACGGTAGTGGTATTGAAGAATGATCATTTCAAAGATTTAAAGTTAATGTATAGCTAGTAGATGTGTGATAATCTGCAAGTTGCAGAGATCAAATATATCTTAATTTTACATGTAACTGTATTTATAGTTTGTTTATATTAACAGTGGAGCCACCCAGATGGGCCAAAGGGCCCCTTGTGTGCCCATGATAAAATTTTTTACCACATTTACCAGGTCTGTAACATAACATTTGGAAAATATAGAGCTACTGGCCAATTGAGGCTACCTAAGTCAGATGAGTGATCTGAAGCTATATGGTATTTTCCTATCAAATTTTGTAGAGTATCAATTTTAAGTCTTAATTATCCTGAAAATGGGAGAAGTTTATCAAGCTAGTATTCAGAGACTGAGTCCAAAGGGCCCTAATTACTAATCTAACCTAACCTAGCCTAATCTAGGTTAAATTATGTTTTAACACCCAACTAGTGCCCCACCATTTTTTTTTCTATTGCAGTTTTAGCTCCTCTTTCCAAATGTGCAATTGAAATTTATTGCAAATAAAGGTAAATTATAGTATTACACCCGTCTAACGTCCATCAATTATTATATGTTCATTAAGTAGATTTTTTAATTTTAAGACTTTCCTTCTATAGCGTTTCCGTCGCAAATGCTTCATTTTCGAGATATAAACATTTTTTTAGTGTGTATCTAGTATGTGTTCGTACATTCGTTTGTGTCTTGTACGTTCATTTGTGTGTTCATTTGTATGTTCGTTAGTCGTTACATGTCTGCCCAATCACTGCGCTCCATCCATTTCGAATTTGAATTACTTTCGTACCGGAATGGAACACTCATTCCACTCATTCAGAAGTACATTAGGCCTGGCTCTGTGATTTATAGTGATTCCTGGGCTGCCTACAAGACTATAAGTGATTTAGGTTAGGTTAGGATAGGTTAGGTCAGGTAAATTTTGAAGGTGAAATTTGTTTTTCCCTATGGTTTTTGATGTTTTAAACGAATCTGACCTTCAAAACCATCGGAAATGACTCGTTTTTGAGATACCCCCCCTCCCCCCAGCTGGCAATATCTCAAAAATGAGTCATTTCTATTCGTTCAAAGCATATCAAAAACCATAGGAAAAATATAAATTTCACCTCCAAAGGGAGACGGGTGTAATACTATAAATTTACCCAAATAAATATTAAAAAAGTTAGTTACTTAAAGTTTTCCAGTACCATTTTGCATCTGGCAGCATTGCGTGGGTAGTTTTTAGTTCCAGTGTGTTGTGAATCGTGTCGTGTGAATGTTGTGAGATTGCACACACATTTGGAAAGAGGAGCTACAACTATACTAGAAACAAAAAACAGAAGTGGGGGTCACTAGTTAGGTGCTAAATGACAATTTTACTTGTTTATTTATTGCCTACTTAGACCTAGTTTAGTTTAAATATTATTGTCAACTGTAGTGTGAGCATGTGATAATGCAGTGCTGTGATATCTCTACTTGTGAGTTGCCCCCAGTTAACTGAATGCCCAGTTGGGTCAATTGAATGCCAGGTTAGGTCAACTGTACACCCTTGATGATTGGTTAGGTTAAGTCATGATATTTTCGGTATTTCTTTACTATTACACAGTTGGTCTCCGGTAGAAAGTTTTAAAAGCTGGTTTTCAATATTTTTCAATGTGCTGAATTAAAAAATGATACTCATTTCCATCGCAAATGATTTGTTAAAGAGTTAAATATACCCCCCTAAAATTTGGCATCACAATATACTCTTCATTATATACCTTTCAAAGGTTCCATGCGATGATTCATCATTTCATGAAGGTCAAGCTTGTCACCCCTCCTCTTGAGTTGGCCTGGTGAAGTAGTGAGTTGGTTTCTTGTACTCTCCACCTCACATAGCCAAGTACACCGAGCTCATTGGGGATTGTTCTGAGCCAGGTGTCTAATCTTTTGAAGATGTCCACTGCAACACCATTTGTGTTCCTTAGGTCTTTGGGCAGCTGATTAAACAGTTTTGCTCCTCTCACAACAAAACTATTTTTTTCAGGGTTAAAGATGTTCCCTGTCTCACCTTTAATTTGGGAATGACACACTTTCTTTTCTATTTTCCACCATTGTTTGGAGAGTTACGGGGTTCAGAGTAAGATTAGGGACTAGTTTCTCCATTATTTTCCAAGTGTAAATAATGGTGTATCTCTCCTCCTTTCCAGTGAATATAGGTTCAGTTCGCATAACCTTTCCCAGTAATTTAGTTCTTTGCACCCATTGATCTTGGCTGTGAAGCTGCTTTGAATCCATTCTAGCTGACAAATGTCTTCTTTTTCATATGGAGATGTTAGGACTGAGCAGTATGCCAATTTAAATTGGGTATGATCAGTATTTTCAGTAGAGGAATCATTATATTTCTATCCCTTCATTTAAAGGTTCTCAGTATCTGCCCATTTATTCTCTTTGCTCTGTTTACTGCTATCCTAGTTTGTGTTTCAAATTTCGCATCATCAGTCATTACAACCCTTAAATCTTTAGCTATAGAATTTCTCTGAATTTCCTGTCCATTTGGGGTATAATAATCCATGGATTTTAGGTATTCTCTTTTTCCATACCTTAATAGCTAAAATTTCTCAGTGTTAAACTTCATATTGTTGCCTTCCATCCACTTGTAGATTCTGTTCATATCAGTTTGTAGAGATCTTCTGGGTTTCTAATTAAATCTACTATAGTCCAAATAAGTAATGGTAAATGACAAACACTATAGTTTTTCTTTTTTATGATGTTTGCAAGTGACCCATTGCCCACATTGGGCTAAGAGGCCCCAGAAATATAGCTTCCCCACCAGCTATCTGCAAAGCAGATATGATCCAGCGTCAGATTGAATACATCAAAGAAAAAAGTGTTAACTATTATATTTTTAGCCAAAAAACAAAACTTAAACTTCAACTGGGAGTCTTTTGCTTATATTAAGGTTCTGGATATAGTAGGCTAGGTGTAGCCATAACCCATAGATCCCGTCCCAAAGTTGGATCCTATCTGCTTTGCAGATAGCTGGTGAGAGAAGCTATATTTTTGGGGCCTCTTTGCAAGTGATCCATTGCCCATGTTGGGCTAACATTATAAAAAAGAAAAGACTATAGTGTTTGTCATTTACCATTACTTATTCAGACTATAGTGGATTTAATTTTCCCAGAAGAGTTCCTTGTTCCATGCATGGTCTGTGTGTATCATGAAAGAGCCTCAGGGGACCATTCTGAGTTCAATCCCATATATATATATATATATATATATATATATATATATATATATATATGAATAGAAACGACATAATATTAAGGAACGTTTCTGCACATGCGGAAGAGAAATAACGAATAAATGAAAAATTCTCTTCCGCGTGTGCAGAAATGTTCCTTAATATTATGTCGTTTCTATTCATTTATATACTGCGTGGTCATTGCAGTTAAATGCATATATATATATATATATATATATATATATATATATATATACAGTATATATATATATAAGAAAATTATTTCACGAAAGTAACATATGAAAAATATTTATGATGAATAAAACCATGAAGGAAAGGAAACAGAGTGGTGCTCAAGCACTTTCGTCTAATGACATCCTCAGGAACACTGAAGTAAATAAAGAGTTCAAGACTATATATAGGTTACAAAAAAAAAAATACAGTGGACCCCTGATTTGAGTACGTAATCCGTTCCAGCATGGCGTACTCAATTTGAAATGTACTCAAATCAAACTTAATAACCTATGGGAATTAATTAATTCGTTCCAAAACCCAAAAATTTCACCCCACCCCTACTTTTTCTATAGAAATTGGCCTACGAAATTTAGTAAGGCGTTTCTTCTTTTGTGAGTCTTTTGATGTAGATGTATGTTTAGAAGCCATCACTATAACAGTACACTATGTCACTATGCCACAATATAAAATACAGTATCAAAGTCACTGCATGTACAAATCACCAAATTTATGCTATATTTTCACTATTTTGTGCTGTAATCAACAGAAACTAACATAAATAAACACTAAGTACAAAGTCAGAAAACAAAATGTACGAAATTCTAACAGAAATCCCTAAGAACACCTGTACTATTCAAAACATTAGACCCTGAATGTTCCCGCAACGAACGCTCTAGACAAACTGAAACACGTTCGGCGTCGCTGGCTGGCGTACTCAAATCGATTTTTCTACTCAAGTCGAATCAATAGGAGCCTATGGATGAGCGTACTCAAATCGATGCGTACTCAAATCGGGGGTCCACTGTATATATATATATATATAGTAAATATAGAAATAAAAATTGTGGGAAGAGCATACAAATTTGTAAGGAAAACTACCAATTTTAGCACTTTGCCTGAATTCAACACAAGATCAAATGGATTGTTTACAACCAATTTTATAGATAATGCCTGAATGATATAGGTCACAAAAAAAAAAAAAAAAAAAATTTGTAAGAGGAGTATACAAATTTATAAGGGAAAATTACCAAAGGTTTAGCACTCTGCCCTTCTTGTCTAAATCCGTTCTGATCGAATTCCAAACAATGGGATTGAGTTGAAAAAGACCTTTGCTCATGTTAAAGTTATTTGTAAGTTGAATAATAGCAGACTCAAGAATATTTCTGTTAACAATGTTGCTAGAGTGAAACAAAACTGAAGCATTATTCCAATCAGTACAGTGGGATAACTCTGACAAATGGACAAAAAGGGCACTGGATGACTGTCCCATTCTAACGGAATATTGATGCTGTTTTACACGCATGTGCAAATCCTTTCCCGTCTGACCAATGTAAAAAGAATCACATTGTTTACAAGCAATTTTATAGATAATGCCTGAATTATTGGTAGGGCTATTTTTTACTATGATATTTTTCACAATATTGTTATACAGTGGACCCCCGATTTGAGTACGTAATCCATTCCAGCATGGTGTACTCAATTCGAAATGTACTCAAATTGAACTTAATAACCTATGGGAATTAATTAATTCGTTCCAAAACCCAAAAATTTCACCCCACCCCTACTTTTCTATAGAAATTGGCCTACGAAATTTAGTAATTATATTAAAAATAGACAGAATAGAATACAAAATACATACCGTACAATATAGACAAAATAGAATAATCCTGTAGGAGTCTTGCTTGATGTGCTGGAAGTTCCAGATGATGAATGGAGGGGAGGAATTATTGCTTGGAGGGAGAGTCTCCTTCCATGATGATGTCTGGTAACTCATCAGGGCTAGGCGTTCTTAGGCCCACAGCCAATGACATGGAAGAGGTAGAGGGTTGGGGACTTGAGGGCTTGAAATAAGCATCAATTTTCTGTTGCTTCTGCCTGTTTGCTATGAATGACTTAAAGTAGCTCATGACCTTGTCCTCAAACAAGCATAAAACAGGTTCACTGATTTCCACATCGGGGTGCAAGCTGACAATAGGTTTAAGCTTAGACCAGTATTCAATGGCTTCCTTAGCCTTAGCAACAGAGAGACTCTCCGATTCTCCGGCTGGCATACTCAAATTGAGTTTTCTACTCAAGTTGAGTCAATAGGAGCCTCTGGACGAGTGTACTCAAATCGAAAATACTCAAATTGATGCGTACTCAAATCGGGGGTCCACTGTATATAAATACTACATTAATATCCAAAAGTTTAAGTACATTAGCAATGCCTAAAAAGCCCGGGAAAAATGGAAGTATTAAAATATTCTTTGACAAAGTGCGAGTGTTATTATGCACATGATAGAAGGTTCATTTTGCCTTGTTAAGACAAGATTCTATAAACACAGGTGGGTGGCACAGATCACTTCCAATATCATTGATTTTTTCCAATTCGGCATAGATGTATTCTGGACTGGTGATCCTAAGAGTGTGGAGAAACATTGAAGAAAATATGGCCGCCTTAATGGGGTTGTCATGTCCAGAGTAAAAGTGTATGTAGGACAAATTTTTTTTTTTTCACCCGCATTAAGAAGGCCATATTTTCCTCAATGTTTCTCTGCGCTCTTAGGATCACCAGTCCAGAATACATCGATGCCGAATTGGAAAAAATCAATGGTATTGGAAGTGATCTGTGCTACCCACCTCCATTTATAGAATCTTGTCTTAACAAGGCAAAACGAACCTTCTATCGTGTGCATAATAACATTCGCACTTTGTCAAAGAATATTTTAGTACTTCCATTTTTCCCAGGCTTTTTAGGCATTGCTAATGTACTTAAACTTTTGGATATTAATGTAGTATTTATATATAACAGTATTGTGAAAAATATCATAGTAAAAAATAGCCCTATCAATAATTCAGGCATTATCTATAAAACTGCTTGTAAACAATGTGATTCTTTTTACATTGGTCAGATGGGAAAGGATTTGCACATGCGTGTAAAACAGCATCAATATTCCGTTAGAATGGGACAGTCATCCAGTGCCCTTTTTGTCCATTTGTCAGAGTTATCTCATTGTACTGATTGGAATAATGCTTCAGTTTTGTTTCACTCTAGCAACATTGTTGATAGAAATATTCTTGAGTCAGCTATTATTCAACTTACAAATAACTTTAACATGAACAAAGGTCTTTTTCAACTCGATCCTGTTGTTTTGGACTTCATTCAGAATGGATTTAGACAAGAAGGGCAGAGTGCTAAACCTTTGGTAATTTTCCCTTATAAATTTGTATGCTCCTCTTACAATTTTTATTTTTCATTTTATTTTTATTTTTTTATTTATTTATTTATTTTTTTGTGACCTGTATATCATTCAGGTATATCTATAAAATTGGTTGTAAAAAATCCATTTAATCTTGTGTTCAATTTGGGCAAAGTGCTAAAATTGGTAGTTTTCTTTACAAATTTGTATGCTCCTCCCACAATGTTTATTTCTATATTTACTATATATATATATATATATATATTTATATATATATATATATATATATTTTTTTTTGTAAACTATATACAGGGTGTTTCAGGAAGAAAGGTCCAATACTTTGGGAGGTGATAGTATCAGTCATTGAGAAAAAAGTTCATATGAACATGTCTAATTCTGAATGGCTAAGGAGATAGAGCTGTTTGAATCTGCAAATACAAAAGCATTGTTAATGGTAATCAAGAAAGAGAAACCAATTACTGTTTCTAATATTTAATGTTTAAACATTGGCATTTTGAATGGTATCAGATACAGAAATGACAAATTTGTTACAGTTTACAATACGTTTTTGAAAATCTCACCATCAACCTCAATACACTTTGCAACTCATGTGCGAAGATCGCGTGTTGTTCATCTGAGTTGATCTTGACATTCCTTTATGCGGGCAGCAGCATCCAAAATGCGCACAAGCAATTCGTCTCATGTATCCACCTTTCTTTTGTAAACTTGACTTTTTATCCACCCCCACAAACAATAATCTAACGGAGAGAGGTCTGGGGACTTTGGTGGCCATTGAATGGGACCACTGCAGCCAATCCATTGACCAGGGAAAGTTTGATTTAGATATTGCATCACCAGATGGGTAGAATGTGGAGGAGCTCCATCATGCTGAAAGTACATACCAGTGTGTATAGCCAAAGGAACATCCTCCAATAGTCCTGGCAATTCATTTTGCAGAAATTCTTGGTAACTTTGTCCTGTAAGACGATTCTCTAAAGTAACAGGGCCAATCAGCTGATCATCAATGATACCACACCACACATTGGCAGAGAAGCGATGTTGAAAATTTGTTTCCACAGTGGCATTTGGATTTTCGTCTGACCACTGATGAGAGTTACAATTGTTGTTGATACCGTCACAGGTGAAAGTAGCTTCATCAGTGAACAGTATTAATCGAAGCAATCGGTGATTAGCATTTACCCAATGACAAAATTCCAGTCGCATGGCAGCATCTCCTGGTTGAAGGTGGTGTACATGCTGTACATGATATGGATGCAAGCCTTCCTCACATAATGTTCGCCATACTCTTGTGTGTGGTACACTGAGATGTGTAGAAATTCTTCATGAGCTAGTAGTAGGACTATGCTCTACCAACTGAAGAATGTTTTCCACTTTATCCACATCTTGTTGACCTTCACATTCAGATGAAACGAGCGCTGGGAAGTGTACCAATCTCACACAATGTGTTGAAAACCCTGGTAAACACACTTCGATCTGGAATTCTGCAGTTCGGAAACCGTCGACAGTATTCTGCAACAGCAGCTTTGCACTTCCATCACAAAAACTGTAGACATACACCATATCTGCATATTTGGCATGTGCGAAGGTGTGTGGCATTCTTAACACTGCTTCAAACACCAAACAATGTCATTCACAACAGTCAGCTGTCGATTGGCTTATGTTACATGCTTACATTACAGCTTACATGGTTCAAGGTCATAGGGGAGGGAAGGGGGAGGAAGAGCTGCACGCGCATCAGATTCAAACAGCTCTATCTCCATGACCATTCAGAATTAGACACACGTTCATATGAACTTTTTTTCTCACAATGACCAATACTATCACCTCCCAAAGTATTGACCTTTCCTCCTGAAACACCCTGTATAGTCTTGAACTCTTTATTTACTTCAGTGTTCCTGAGGATGTCATTAGATGAAAGCACTTGAGCACCACTCTGTGTTTCCTTTCCTTTGTGGTTTTATTCATCATATATATATATATATAATGATGCAAACCCACAAGAAAAAAGAAAAATGATTCCAAGGCCTTTTGTGTATTCAGAAGTACACCTCATCAGGGAATGGAGGGAAAAGGCAAGATGACAAAAATATATGCATATGTACAATAGGGTGTCCCAGCCTCACATGTGAAAATAAAAATTTCCAAGAGTCAAATCGCACACCCCTTTAATTAATTACACTTGAAGAAAGGAAAAAATGGGCGAAATTTCATTGGCCTATTAGGAGGGGAAGGGTCCCCTCATTGACCTTGTTTATTTGACCCTATATGAACAAACGTAAATGCTCAGCATTAATCATTCTAGAATGGAAGAATGAAATGTAAATTCTTTCTAATGACTAAATTAAAGGAAATGGAAATTCTTCCTAATGGCACATTTCATTTCGGGGGACAGAGGATCTTTTTGTCTGCTGAGGGGAACTGTTGGCAGTGATATTCGACGACTTGGTACACGAGTTGCCGTTCCTCATTTTTTGTCAGGCCCTCGTTGAAATCTTCCGCCAGTTTCACCGCCCATTCTGCCGCATCGTTCACAGACTTCAACAATGGTGCACATCCTTCGAGATCTTTGGGGGTTTTTGGAACTGGCAGCTTCAGGCAATGAAAAAGGTTTTGAGTCCGTTTCGTGACCAAGGTGCTCAAATCCGACCATCTCACGGTCAAGACACTCTTTCCCTCCAGCTGACGCAGATCTTTTGGGTTTTTGGTCTTCTTGTGCAGGTTTTGGAGCATGGCTGTCTTCTCTGCATCGGTGGTTTTGGAGGAGAACATAGCGAGTCCGGCTAAATCTTCGCTTAGGTACCAGAGGTGGCCCCGGAATTTCATCAATGCGGCGGTACCTACATCATGATCCACCGCCTTGTACCGCTCTAGGTCCTCCAACAGCTCCAGGTCATTGACGGGCGCGTCCGCCGTCAATGGAGCCTCGAACCACCTCTGGAGGTAGATGGTGATGGCAAAGACGTTTATCCTGTGTAGTGACTGGACCTCGTGAGTGGTCAGGTGGAATTGGCTTCGGAAGATGAACATCTTAAGACAGTAAATGCCTTTGGCCATCCACCTGGCCCGGTGGTATGCTCCAGGATGATTGTACTGGAGATCTCGTTTGCCATGACCGTCGAGGAAGACCAGAGCGAGGATCAGGAACTCCCGGTAATCATCTCTTGGGTGGCCAACTTCAAGCTGGTCTTGAATGAAGTGGACAATCTGCTCTCTTTTCAATGCCACCCATTCCGAAAGGATGTCGCCATTGAACGGAGAAGCCTGCTTCTGGTTGATGAACTCCCATTGGGATTTGATGCGAGTGAACAGCGCAATTTTGGGGCCAGAAGACCTGAAGAACAGGTCAGAGACTGAGGTGATTACCAATTCCATCATGTGGTGTCTGCAAGCCAGGAAAAGAACGCGGCGGTCCATTTGGTCCTGGATAATCGTACAAGCGCCGCTGTTGTGTCGAAGCAGAGACCGGCAATCCATGGTTGAACTTGCGGCCAATTGTCCAGCACCTTCAGAACAGCTCCAGCCATCCGCTGTCCCGTGCTGTCAGGGATTTTTGGGATCGCCAACAACTTCTCAAGATTCTTCCCGCTGACCAGCACTGGTATGCGATCCGATTTCCCTCCATCCGAATCAGGGAGGAGTTTGCCATCAAAGTGGATGACAAGCGGCGTATTAGGATTGAACTCGGTCTTGATTCCAGCTGCCAAGTTCTTCCTGGACTTCTGCCGTGAATGGTGAAGACTTGATTTGGACAAGGTGACCAAGGATAACTCAACTCCCGCGGCAGCGAGTGCTGGAGCCACAATGTGCATCGCTTGGCGTACTGAGGTTCCAGTTCGATCCAGGGCTGCAGCAAAATTGGGATATTGGATGATCCTCCTTGCCGACACTTGGCCGTCCTTGGGAGCGGATCGAGGAGCCAAAGGACCAGGAGAAGAATATTGGACATCATCATTGGACGCTTCGGCCATGGACTCTGAAGAAGAAGAAGACCCACTTTTCACCATTCCTTTTGCTTGCAGTGAGTCCATCTCTTCGCGGCTTTTCTTCTTCCTCTTCTCTTCAGCTGCTCAGCGTTTCTCCCGCTCTGCTGCCCTGCGAGCATCCTCCGATGTACATCTTCCGCACGGTTCGCTGGTCATTCAGAAAGTCTTGATCTTCGGGGACTTTGATGAGTTTCATGGCGTTGGCATGAGCTGTTTCGAACAGTGTATTTAGGTTGGCTTGGAATCCCTTTTCCCGCTCCAGTTGCTTCTCTCCCCCACGGTTTCGGTTTCTGGCAACCTTCTCGTAGTCCGTGGAGAGGGCCTTGATCCTCTCGACGCACTTGGGCTTGTGGGAGGTCGGAATAGATGCCCGAGCCCACACCGCCATAACCTCATCAGCTACCACATTGGCAGCTTCCGCCGTGGACGTTTTTTTCTTCCGAGTGAAGAACAACAGACGTCGAAGAACATCTCCCACTGTCGGGAGTTGACACAGCGTTTCCAGGGGTTCATTTCGCAACACCCCCACCAACCACACAGTCTCCTGCTTTCTTGTATCCATAACCTGAAAAGAAATATGCTACAATTAGTATAAGGTAGAGAGTAGCCGTTCAGCAGTAGTAACACATGGTTTGAGGGGACCCTTAAAATTAAAGAACACGAATGAAATTCATCTTGCTGGCATGTTTTCACGAGTGGAAGAAATTAGGGGTGTGTGCATGGCAAACTTCAGGAACAAAAAAAATTGGGACACACTAATGTACAATGGGACAGAAAAATAAAAAGACTAGCACATGATTAACAAGAATTAAAGGCGAAAGGTATTTTAACAAGATATTGTAAATTTTATACATTCCTGCACTGTTATTGAAATTTTTAAAATGGATAAATGCACATTCTAGAATATAATTGAAAGGAAAACACACACACACACACACACACACACTTTTTTAGCTTAATATCTCCTTCAAATGAGAGTTTCATAGTTCCAGAACAGAGCTCCAATAAAGTTGATCATAATTTATTGAAATATCTAGTAGAAGGTGATGATGGAAGAAAAATAGAGAAATAATTTTGTGCATAGATGTAGTAAAATCAAATTGAATCTATCAGTCATGCAGTGGTATAGGAGGTACTTTCTGAGCCATATTTTTTTACAGTGTTGCAGCATCAGAATTTAACAAAAGTGTATAGTTTAAATTTTTGTTAAAGTTTGCCCAACATTATTAGTTGGTGAAAATAATTCAGTCTGGAACAGTGTAGCTCTGTTTATTTATTTATTTTTATAATAATAATAATAATAATAATTATAAACAATTATAGAGATATTACCTGATATCCAGCTGAATAGTAATATTTGTCTGGATACCAGATACATATTTAATGTTTATTATAAAATTTAGACTTTTTATGCCTCAATCTGAATAACATCCTTGCATTTTTGCCTCTTAATTAAATGCTGGATGACTCAATACCCATCAGTGTATGCATGTTTGTGCATTCAATTATGTATGTTGATGACTGTTAAAGTTTTGCAACATATTTTGAATGTAGCTATGCCGTAGTTTCTGATCCTTCTAATAATTACAGATGTTACAGGCTACCAAAGGCCCACAGAGCCATTCTACAGTGGCCAAAGAAGGAAGTAAAGTAAGAAAGATAATTGGACACTCATTGAAAATTCAAAGTAAAATTCTTATACCATGCTCACACTTATGCGGAAGTAAACATTTACTCAGAAACAATAATTTTCACACCATGCGTAATTGTGTATACATTACCTCATGTATACAGTACCCAAACATAATGAAAATTTGAGATACCTAGTAAGAAGTAGAATACAAAAAGGTAAAGTGTATGTGCTGCTTATGTATGTAGGTATCTAATTTACACTATGCCTTTTTTTATATATATTTAGTATAAGCAGCAGCATTTACTCATCTTTCAGAATTTGCTTACTCACCCCAAATCCAACTATGGATTTGAACTTAATTAGCGCTTGCTTAAATACTTACAAGATTTGTGATAGCTGCTTAGTGATATGTATATTTAATGTTTTTAATTCATTCAGTCTACTGTTTTTTAAAAAATGTGAATTTTTTGTAATTATGTTGCGGTTACTCGAGTTAAAAATATTGTTATGAATAGTCATTCCTCGTGAGGTTTTACTAGATAGTGAGCAAAGCGTATTCTTGGGATAAAAATTTAACCATGTTTAACAAAATATGAACAGCAGTTTTGATGTACAATTTTTAATTTAAGATTTATTTACAGTACATTGTTATTCAATCTTGTTTGAAGTATGACCATGCCAGATGCATGATCCTGATTTATTTTGTATCTAAACATTGACAAAAATTTGGGACATTAATGATCACTGAGCTTTAAGATATTGGATTCAGTAGGGTTATACTTTTGTAAAATTTAATACCATATAATTAAAATTCATTATTCAAAAAGTAAAAAAATCTAGTTTTGGATGCAGCTACATTTCTCTAACTACTGATATATGAACAGCTGGAATGGCTAACGCTGTTCTTGGGTATAATAGGCCACTGGTTTATGGAGGACATATTCAACAGAGCATTTCTTTGAGTGCACATATTTCAGAAACTCATTCTAGTAATAATGGCAGTCAACTGTTGAAAAATGGAATAAAATGTTTTGACATCTGCAAATAAAAATTCAGATGATTACTAGAGATACACTTGAACCCTGTTAATTTGACACTTTCAGGGCTTTACCCTTGTCAAATAATCTGGAAGGTATGAATTAACCAGACAGTATGAAATTAGTTGGATATTTTGAACTTTTGTATGAAGTATCAAAGTATTTAAATACAAAATTTGTTGGGTATTTTAACATTTTATACAAATGTGTGGTATATTTCTTAAATCTACTGTACTATATAAATTAATTATTTGTACCTTGGTACCAAACAGTTTGAAATTCTTCAGATATTTCAAAGGGTTGAAGAAATGTATGAATTAACCCAAAGTATGAAATAATGGAGTGTGAATTAATGTGGTTTGAGTGTAATTCTCCAGACATGTTAGTGGTATCCAAGAAAATGAATTTCAATCACACTTGTTTTGTACATATATTGCAACTTTGTGTTGGAGATTCAATTTTAACACAAAAACCAGTTAAAGATATTCTTACTGTATGCAGAAATACTGTACTGTCAGTCATTTCCACCACTCATTATCAGTGATGACAGAACTGCATACTTTACAGGAGCAATTAAGAGCACCAAAGCATACTGATGCAAAATGTTGTAACATGATAGAATAGTTCTTTCTTCATGTTAGTAAGAATGTTAGAAAATAAGGTTATTGCTGCATACACAGCTGATAGCGCAACCTTCTCCAAAGCTTGAGCCCTTATCAGTGAAGCATCATTGAAAAACTTGTACATGTATTAAAACCATTTGAGAATGTTAGAATAGGTAGTGAAAAAGAATCCACAAGTACAGATATAATCCCAGCAGTACTTGATTTGAAGTTATTTCTAGAAAGGGCCTTGGGTAGTATTTCTACTAGTAGCATAGGTAATTATGCTGGTATTATTACTATGATCAAAGATCAGTGAAAAAAAAGGTTAGACATCTTTTTGAATAACAAAATTCTGTCTGTTTCAACCTTCTTAGATCCTTGATTCAAGATTGTTTTTGAAAGTTGATCTAGGCATCTTAAGTTAGTGGGTAGTGGAGAAAGAGTCCTGAAAAGTTAAATTCAGATTAAGCTATAGATGCATCAGACATGAAGTGGATAACAAGAGTCCTTTTTCAAGCATCACAGACCCCTGTGATAAATGAGCAATTTTAGCACAACTGAAATTATGAAATGGGGAAGAACAAGAAGTTGATATTGAAAAAAAAAAAAAAAATCAGCTACTTCTATAGAGAGAAACCCTAATGCTGAAAGAGGTGAAATTTTCCAAAATCCAGACTTGAAAACCTTCTTGAATGGAGAAACAAAGGACAAATATTTTATTGTTTTGAGGAAGTTTGCAAGACAGTGTCTTCCCAATCCATTATTGTCAATTGAGAGTGAATATTTATGCATGAACCTTGCAGAAACAGATTAACCCTAATAATGGAGAAAAGAACAAGTTCATTCATTGTAATTTAAGAGGATTTGAATGTGAATATTAGTAATAAGTAAGAAACTTGTAAGTCTATGATAAATAGTGTGTGTCAACTTATAATAATTCCCTGATTGATTAAAAATACATATTATCCAGTTGATCGAGAAATACGTAACAAAGTATCTCTAATTTGGTATCATAAAAGGTTCCAATAAAATTTTTCAATCATTCTAGTTGATGTAGATATATCAAATAACACAATTTTATGTTTACACCAATTTGACATTATAATGTCAATTAAGGTTATGAGACTTTCTCAGCCACATCTGGTAAAATAAAAACTTTCAAGTCAATATTTAGCACTAAAGATTTGACAGAAATGCTGAACATCAAATATTGTATTTAATAAATAGTCAAATAGGCTGAATAATGAATAGTGGTGCAACCCTAATATTAATTAATGTTAGGCTCTAGGCCCTAGAGCAGGGTCCACCAATTAATTTTTTATGCAGTCTGCATGGGTTTTTCTGTAACTACCAAGGCCCACTACCTACACTATTATTTGTTTTGGAATGTTTTTGTCACGTGACCAACATTATTTTACCACTGTCAACTTAAAATCACCATTTTTAATCTGAATGAAAACTGAATTTAAACTACAAAAGGAATAGACAAAATTTGATTCGACTCTTTTGAAATGTCAGTTTGCTTTTACCGTATTTTAAAAGTAAATCTGAGTTAGTGTTTATTCATAGCGGTCTAAATGTGGACTGCAGTCCACCTATTGCAGTGGTCGGTGAACAGGGGTAAATTACCCCAAATGGGGTAAATTTAAAAATTTTGGGGGTAATGTGTGCGGTATGAGAGACACCATATGCAACAATTTTAAGAGCAATTGGCTTGTTTTTGTTTACTTTGAAGTCTGGGGGTAATTTCATTTTACTCAAATAGATTTTTGGGTAATACCCAAAAAAGTTCCCCGACCCATGACCTATTGGTAACCCCTACCATAGAGGATATTTAATATTTTCAACTCTTCAACATTTTTGATACAGTAATTGGAAATGAGGAAATATCATATTCCAAATCCCAACCATACTATCATAGGCTATATTTAAAATATTTATTAATACGTAATTATAAATTAAATTAATAAGTTACTCTTAATCATCCTCAGCTCCAAGTTAATATGGCCTTAGAATATGGCAAAAAGGTTTTCTGCATTATTTATCCCTTTGGGATTGGTAATTTTATTAAATATTTAATTAAATTACATTTGAAAATAATTTCAGAGGTCTTCATAATGCACAAACCCTGACCAAATTATTAGAACCACCAATCAAAAGTTAAATTTTTTTTTTTTACCCTTCAGGACAAATTCATTATTAAGAAATGATTAAGTAACAGTATAACAAATAATAATTTGAGAACCTTTATCTATTATCTAATAATTATACTTCAGTAAGAAATTTATATCTTGTTAAGAATTGGATCCTGTTGCTGCAATAGTGGTAACTCTTCAGATATAAACCACACAGAAAATTGTGTGGGAAATATTAAATGGGAAAATAAATGAAAAAATATAAACAAATAAAATGGATCAAGATTTTGAACCTAACTCAGGTTTTGCATTATGATGAGAAGCTCTGACATCACTGCCTCAAGTGTATTGGAACTATGCCTAAATTGAAGTTAAAGGACAAATAATGAAGTTCTGAAACTAGAGTATAATTATTAGATAATTTGTTTTATTTCTTAGAAAAGAATGAATTGCACTAAAATTAAAAGGCAGTTTTGACTCATCAGTGTTTTTGATAATTTAGTCAGGGTATGTGTAGGTATTAAAAATTAATTGTAATAAATCATTATTTATAATCAACAGTAAAAGTTAATTTGATCCTAAAATATGGTAAAAGAAGGTTTTTGCAGTGTGTTTGATCACTTTTAGGCTTATATTTTAAAATTAATTTTGAGTAATATATATACAGGGTGGGCGGAAAGTAGCTCCCTATTTTGGATTGGTAAAAAAATACGTATATTATTCATTTATTTCAGAAAAAATAATATGAAAAGGTAGGCATACATGGTAGGTTTTCTCTAAAATTCAATGTGGGCTCCAACTCTTTCCACCAGCTTCTGGAGCCGCCCAGGAATGGCGTCCACTGACTTTAGCAGGAACTCCGGCGGGATGGAGGACATGACTTCCCGAATTCGGTCCTCCAGTTCTTCCAATGTCCTCGGTTTGGTGCGGTAGACTTCTTCCTTTACCCACCCACAAAGAAAGAAGTCGCACGGTTACCGCTGAAAAACGGCAGAATCGGTTCAGTGTAACGGTGTGGTGTGGTATGACCTCAGATCAGGTTGTGGGCCCGTTCCTTCTGCGCAACACCATGAATGCTGAGCGGTACTTTGCTATGTTGCGAAACGAGGTCTTGCCGGTTGTCAGCACATGGGAGAACATCGACGATCTGATATTTATGCAAGATGGCGCCCCTCCGCACTTCGCTCTTGTTGTCCGTGAGTGGCTGGATGCCCACTTCCCTGGGCGTTGGATGGGTCGTCGTGGTCCACATCAATGGCCAGCCAGGAGCCCCGACTTGACACCGTGCGACTTCTTTCTTTGGGGTGGGTAAAGGAAGAAGTCTACCGCACCAAACCGAGGACATTGGAAGAACTGGAGGACCGAATTCGGGAAGTCATGTCCTCCATCCCGCCGGAGTTCCTGCTAAAGTCAGTGGACGCCATTCTTGGGCGGCTCCAGAAGCTGGTGGAAAGAGTTGGAGCCCACATTGAATTTTAGAGAAAACCTACCATGTATGCCTACCTTTTCATATTATTTCTTCTGAAATAAATGGATAATATACGTATTTTTTTACCAATCCAAAATAGGGAGCTACTTTCCGCCCACCCTGTATATATACAGGGGTGTACCCAGAAATTTGCCAAGGGGGGGCGAACTTGGAACTAATCGTAGAAGTATAATTGAAATAGAGATAAATAATTTTTATGTACGTTCATGATGAGCTTATCATTCAGTTAGAGATGATTAACTAGCTACTGCTAAGACACACTATGAATAAAAATATAAGAATTATATTATAAAAAATATAAAAATTATGATAAAAATCTGATTAGTAACATAATATTCAATGCAAACTGCAATTAGGATGCTCAGATTTGTATTAACATAAGAATAAAAAAGTGCTAATTTTGAGATTAAGCATTTCCTTGGACTGTTACCTTTATAAAAGAAAATTATTCTCAGGGCTGGATTAAAAGTTTTTGGGATCCTAAGCCATTTTAGATTTTCAGTAGTAGGGGAGGCAGGAGCTAGCGCTGAAGGTGCCAAAATTTTTTCATTTTCATTCTCATCCTTTTGTAACCTAGCAATTTTAATGGGAAAATAATAATAATTTATAAGCTCAAAGGGGGGAGGGCGATCGCCCCTGTTGCCCTCCCCTTTGGTATGCCTCTGTATATACACACACACGCACACACCTTACACGCACACACCTTACACGCACACACCTTACACGCACACACCTTACACGCACACACCTTACACGCACACACCTTACACGCACACCTTACACGCACACACCTTACACGCACACACCTTACACGCACACCTTACACGCACACACCTTACACGCACACACCTTACACGCACACACCTTACACGCACACACCTTACACGCACACACCTTATGAACCTTATGTTGTTTCATGCATTGGTCTCTCTTCACACAGAAGTGAAGTTGGTGGCCCTGCCTCTAGGTCTAGCTTGGTGGAGGAGCGAGTTGCTTTCTTGCACTCTCCACCATACGTAGCCAGGCACGCCTGGATCATCTGGTACCATCCTGAGCCAGGCATCCAGTCTTTCTTCTCTTGAAGACTTCAACTTTGACCCCCATTATGTTTCTGAGGTCCTTTGGAAGCTGGTTGAAAAGTCTTGGCCCCCTGACAACCAAGCTATTTTCCTTCAGTGTTCAGGAGGTCACTTGTCGGGCCTTTAATTTGGGAACACTACACATTCTGCCTCTCCTATTTTCCAGTGTTGTTTGAATGGTAATTGGGTTTAGTTTTAGGTTTGGTACCAGTTTTTCAATTATTTTCCATATGTAGATTATGGTGTACCTCTCTCTTCTTTCCAGGGAGTACAGATTTAGTTTATGTAGTCTTTCCCAGTAGTTGAGTTCTTTGCAGCTATCAATCTTGGCCATGAAATGTCTTTGCATTTCTTCTAGTTTATTAGTTTCTTCCTTTTTATATGGGGATGTCAAAACTGAGCAGTATTCAAGTTTTGGTACAATCAGTGTTTTTAGCAGGGGAATCATCACTGTCCTGTCCCTTCTCTTGAACATTCTTAGTACCTGTCCCATGACTCTTTTTGCTTTATCGCTCTCTGATTTTCTGTTTCGAATTTCGCATTATCTGTCATTATTACCCCCAGATCAATCGCTTTTGTGCTTCTCTGAATTTCTTGTCTATCTGGAGCATAATATGCAGGCTGTTTAAGTTGCTCTTTTCTACCATATCTCAAGAGCTGAAATTTCTGTGTTAAATGACGTCTTCTGGCCATTTGTATATTTTGTTCATGTCCCTCTGCAAGGCCTCCACTTCATTTACATCACTGATTTTTCTGCTGATCTTTGTATTGTCTGCAAAGGATGTTACTATACTGTTGCTGTTTACTCTGCTGTCTATGTCTGTTAACATGATAATGAACAGGAGTGGGGCCAGTACTGTCCCTTGTGGTACTTAGCTGTGTACTTTCGATTTTGATGACCTGCAGATGTTCTCTGAGGAAGTTGTAGATCCATTTTCCCACTTTGCCTGTTATTCCCTATATTTTATGTATTATTATACCATGATCACATTTGTTAAAAGCTTTAGCAAAATCTGTGTATATAACATCGTAGTTATCATTGCCTTTCAGTGCATCTAGGATATTGTTGTAGTGTTCTATTAGTTGTGATAGGCATGATCTACCTGATTGGAATCCATGCTGATTTTTGTTGAATCTTTCCTGTCTCCAGGAAATCATAAATTTTCTTTCTAACTATTCTCTCAAATACTTTGGTGAGGTGGGCAGGGGCATACCTAAAGTATTTGGCACCTGGGGCGGATCCTTCCTTTGGCACCCCCCATAAATAATTTTAAAATTTAAACACACAGAAAAGTATATTATGTTTGCAAGTAGATTTTTAAATAGTACAATACTGTCATAAGCAAATTTGAAATAAGAAAAATGCAGAACATTAAAAATTCAGTGAACAGGTAATACTACATTTTATTTTATACAAAAAATACAAGAAATCCAGTGTCAATGATCAGCCTATTCTTCAAAGGTAAATAGAGAGGATTCACAGTCTCTGCTTTCAAGCCTTAATTTCTGCAAATTGATCAATGACCTCATCAAAATTCACCTTTGCATATTCATGTTCAACTGAAAGTAAAGCCAGAATTGTCAATCTTGTCTGACTCATGGTCGAGCAAAAGAAATTTTTTATCAATTTCAATTTGGAAAAACTTCTTTCACATGAAGCAATAGACACACAGACAGTCGAAAAGAATCTCCAACACAGTGACAAGCTTGGCAAAGATTCATAAAAATCCCATTTCACAATAAACTCCAGAAACTACAATGCTGTCCATTTCTTTGCCTCTTCAACACTGATTTTGGCAGCTTCCAAATGCCTCCGAAGTCGTCCAATTTCCACACTGATATCTTCATCAGAGAATTCATAAAAAATCTGAGTCAAATTTGGAATATAAGGGGTTCCAAAAAACCTTAGCCCCCCCCCATTTGCAGCTTACATGTTTACTTATATCAAAATAGTTTTTAGTGATTATAAAAATACATAAATTTTTTATTTATTGCAGGTATTAAAATTACTCTAGCTGATAAAGTGATAATATAATGGCTTCTCAATTAATTGGTGATTCGGAGAGGCAACGTGTGATAGATCGCATACGAGCAATAACATTTCGGGAAGCTCGTGATGCTGGAGCCACCTTTATAACACATTCATGGGTTGCCAAAAAGTTGGGAAGAAGTGAGGACTTCATCAAAAGAAATTGGAATAAAGCTTTGGATGAATGTGAAATGGATACAACGAAATCTGGGCCTAAATTTGCCACTCTCTCAGGAAACAAAGGACATCATTGAAAGCGGTACACAAAAGCAGAAAAACAGCTGTGCTAAACTTTCTAGAGAGATCGAAGTGTTGAGAGGAAAGATCGTTAGTGGTGAGATCATTCGACTGTACCATCATAGGCAAGGTTTAAAGCCTTGGCATGAACTTCCAAAGCCAAGAAAAACTCAATTCAACATCGATGACAGAATGTGGTTTGCCCATTATCTTGAAGATTGGGATGTGGATGATTTCATGCACATTTAGCTGTCTCCGATGAATTTTTTGTTTACGTAACATGTCGGCCTAACTACCAAAATGATCGAGTGTGGGCCACAACACCAGAGAAAATTGATGACAATGAACATTATCACGAATTGTTAAAAAGTCCAGACTGTTGGTGTGTTTGTTTTGTTCACTGCAAAGAAGCTCATGTGGGTGCTGAAGCCAAATGGTCAGAGTTGGGATGGACAGTATTTTCATGATATTATTCTCTCCCAGCATGTCATTCTTTTTCTAAGAAACCCAAACAATGTTATGGGTGTCGATCAAGTCACACTTCTGCACGATAAGGCCCCCTACTTTAAGGCATTAGCCACTCAACAGTTGTTGCGGAACCTTGAGATCGATTTCTTTGGAAATGAAGAATGGCCAGGAAATTCTCCTGACCTGAACATCTGTGAACACATTGGATCAGTTATAAAGGACAAGGTTGAATGTGTCTTGTTTCAAGAACCTGTAGCAAATCGATTTTTGAAGGATACAATGATGCAACACATTGAAACACTTTTAGCAAATTTGCGTAATGATCAAGATCTATTCACGTTACTTTTGGCAAGCTACCCAAAGCGAATTCAGGCTGTCTTGGAAGCCAATGGCGGAACACCAAGTTTTAATTGTTTCTCATTAAATGCAAGATTAAATTCTTTTGTAAGGTATGTTTAGTTTTACTGTACCTCTAATGGTTAGGCCATGGGTGGGGGGGCTAAGGTTTATTGGAGCCCCGTACTTCTGAAGTTCTTCTGTTGCAACAACTAAAGTGTTTGGCTGAATAACAGTGAAGATTGACAGAATTTGATCCATTTCCTTAGAATGAATCTCCGATTCTTGATGAAAGCGATCAAGACATTCAAACATAGCCCTTTTCTTCCTCTGGCAATGTGAGACCAGCATCCTTTGCCATCTCTCTTGGCATCCTTTTTCGGAGCTTTACTCTCCCCTCTTCTCTCCATAGAAATGTCCATTTCCTCACACTTTGTAGTTGCATAATGAATGGCCCTTTCCACAATGCATTTACTGGGTATTATAACATCATGATGATGCATTTAAACACTTAACATCACTGATACCACATTGTCAAAAATTACTGGACACTGGTATAGGTACCATGATATTGTTATAAACACCAGCACTTTATGCTTTATCATAATATTTAATGAAACATACCTCATGTATGTGGAGTGACAGTATCAAGTGAACAAGACTTGGAATGTCAGTTGCAGCCAGCTGGCTATACTCAACAAACTGATGACTAAAACGTCCAACAAACATTCGCCTTTCGATGTAATTTTATCAAATATTTAATTTTTCGTTTGTAAATTTTGTATTGCCAATAAAAATAAATTTCTTTTATAGTGGAAATTAACATTAAGCTGTTGTAATAGTTTGAACATTTTAAAATTTTTTTTCTTACTTTGGCAAATTTTTCATTTAGTTGAAAACTTGTACTGGTATTTCAACTCTCCCGATGGCACCCCTCTCCTGGCTGTCACCCGGGGTGGACTGCCACTGGACGTGGGACATCAATGACACTGGTCTGTAGTTCTTTGCTCGAGATCTGGCCCCTCCTTTATATATAGGGACAATGTTTGCTGTTGTCAAGATGTTCAGTATTTTCCCAGTGTCTAGGATCTTCTCCATATCCAGTATAAAGGTGTAGCTATTTCATTTTTACAGTTTTTAATCAATACTGTAATGCATTCCAATTGTCTGAACCTGCAACTGAATGTGGTTTATTTGTCCTATAGCTCTTACTACATCTTGGGGTAAAATCAAAGTCTGTTATATACTCTCCTTGCAATTCCTCTTCAAAGAATGCATCTATGTCAGGTATCGCTTTGTCATTTTTTGGGTACTGAAAACTGATTCATATTGGGCTCTCAATGTTTCAGATATTCTTTTGGATTGTCAGTTAGTTCATTATTTGAGTCCTTAATGGCCCAATAACAGCACACATTTTTGTTTTCCTTTTTGCATAGCTATAAAAGTATTTTGGATTTTCATGTATTGATTCTATTGCCTTTTCCTCTTCCCTCTCTGTATGGTCTTTAATCAGGGCTTGTATTTCCCCACTGATACCCTTTTTCTTCTATTACTCTCCTGTCATTATCTCTGCATTTGCCTAACTTCACCTCTACTCTCTTTCTTTTGCGGAATAGTCTTCTCTTTTGCCTCTCTAGCCAGCTCCTCTTTCCTTTTGGCTATGATTTCGGAACATATTTTTCTAAATTTCTCAGCATTTTTTCTTCCAAGGTTGTCATCATTTCTTCAGTTGTTTTATTCTCAAAAATTGTTCTCCACTCTATTTGGGCCATGTATGATCTGATTGCTTCCCAATTTATAGTCTTGGAGTTTAAGTTAAAGGCCCTGAATTTACTTCTTTCCTCAATATGTGTATTGTCTTTTAATGCTGTTGTCATATTTGTTGATATCTCGATTAAGTTGTGGTCTGAGATAATGGTTGGGGTTATTTTTATATCAGCAATCAAGTTTGTGTTATTCATGAATACCAGATCCAGGCAGTTATTTTTTCTGGTATTTTCTGTTATCTCCTGTGTCAGCATAAACTCATTTGTGAGAGCCATCAAAATTTTTGCTTGCTCCTGGTCTTCTCTTGTGCCCCCCTTGTCTGGTGTATATGTATATATATTCCTATATGGCCTCTGAGAATTTTTTGGTTCGGGTGCTTGGAAGTCTATAGATGACTATTAGTATCACGTTTAGTTTTTCTATTTTCACTACTAGGAGTTCCACATAGCTGTTTGATTTACTTATTATCATCTCTGTCAAATGACCTTCCTATACATATATAGCAGAGCCACCTTTATGTCTCATCATTCTATCCGCTCTTAGTAAGTTGAAGCCCTCTATATTTAACTCTTTCTTATCAGTACAATGTTTGCAGTTTTCACAATTTCATTGGCAATCCTTAAGATGAGTTCCTGTGAGGAATGCAATGTCCGCCCTTGTTTTGTCCATAAACCCTTTCAGGTACTAAACCTTATTGAGTGATTGGTTTGGTCTTATTCCTTGAATATTAGCCAGAACAATTTTTATGTTCTATGTTTTTTGTTGCCCCTTGTGCATTTCAAGTTCATTTTCCTTCGATATTGCTTGATTCATTGCCCTATGATCCTCCGAGAGAGATCCATTTCCATCTACTTGTACTGGTAGCTTCTTGCCTGGTGGTGGTTTGGCTCGGGGGTTTCCAGCTGTGTCAACTGCATGTGGATGACATATAGCCTCCTTAACGTGTCCACAATGTTGAAAATTTTTTTTTATTGTGTTCCTGTTGTTATTCCTATTGTCATTTAAACTTTGTCCTTTGTTCTTTGAGTCCATTGGGAGATGTTGATACTTACCATTTTTTCCCAAATTTGCAGTTTCCATATTTTGCATAAGTCCTGCAGATGTCTGGGTGGTAGAATTTACATCTGTCTCCAAATTTACAATGACCATTATTATAGAAGAAATTGCATATTGGAGGATGTTCATATATACATTGTCCTCTTTTAAATCTGCAGTTATCTTTTATATAATATCTGCATAAAACTCCTTCCCCATATTTACTCGTGGCCTTTGTTTTTTGCTCTTTATTGGGGGACAGTTTCACTCCATTTTCTTGATTGCCCTCTTGTCTTTTCCTATTGTGCTATTTGTTTTGATGTCCTTCATTGCCCCTATACTATCTGTTGTTTTTACAGTTGCCTGTATGTTATGTTTTCGGCCTCATTTTGTGACTATTTGATTTTTTCTGTTTTGCCTTTCTCTGTTTCTTCTATTTTTCACTGTTCTTTGTTCCCACTTTCCTCTTTCATTTTCTTCTCATAGTCTCTTTCTGCTTTAAATACTGTAAAAGAGTTTAATTCACTGAAGCAGTTTTTGCAGAAAAATTTTATCCCATTAAGTTGGCTACATAAGCTCTTGCGTTAAATAGCCAGGTAGCCTGGGTACGTAAGCACTCTAAAATTAAAATATGTACTGTCTTGTTCTCATATATATATATAATATAAATTATATATATATAATATATAGATATATATATATATATATATATATATATATATATACACACACATACACGCACATATATATATATATATACACACACATCACACACACACATATATATATATATATACACCGTATATGAGAAAGTCAGTATTAGGTGTGAGAAAAAATAAATACATACATACATACACACACACACACACATATATACACACACACTCACACTGGTGTATATATGTTCTCATACCTAAATAACCTAATATTGATTTCTTTGTATAGTATTAGTATCATACTTTCAATAATGACTTAAGATTAATACTGTATATACTCCAATTAATAATACTTATTCATGATATATATATTATTAATATTAACTATGTTTTATTTTGAATTAAGAGCCCAGTAAAGCCTAAAGCTTAAGAGCAAAATTAAATTAAATAAAAAATGAAATAAATAGTTTGCATTTGTTATAAGGGAGATTTTTTCATTTCCCCATTCTAGGCATTTAAAATCAAAAAGTAGCTGACAAAAATCACACCTCATCACCCCTGTCTCATCTGTTGCATCCTTACAGATACCACAGAGTTGCAGGTATGTATTCATTTCCATGTTGCTGAATTGACTCAAAATGAGGGGTATTATAGGAGGTATTAGGTTGGGGATGACTCAAGCTGAGTGAGGGAAAGAATTCTCCATTACTCCAGGGCAGGGGATGTGGCATGCTGTTTACTTCTCACTGATTGGTGCTCTCGACTGTGGCTGCGGGGGATAATTGGGGGTATTTGCAGGCACTTCAAAAGCCAGCTTTCCTCACAAAGAGGCTTTTGGGAAAAAATGCTGTCTATATTAATTCAAATTGTTTTTATTTACTTTTTTTAGATATGCTGCAATTTTTACTTTTTTAAAAAGAAATACCACTATGCACTATCAATTAACTCACATCATCAGCACCGTTTAAAACTGATTAACTGCAGGATTTTTACTGTAATAACACTTTTATTTGGACTTCAATCGAAACACATTTAACCACCACAACAGCCAAATATACAGAACTATTCAAAATGATTCACCTGATTTCAAATGAGAATATTTTTTAATGTTACAAATACGGAGTGATTTGTGATACATCAACCAAAAGAAAAACTGTCCAAATTTTGTCTCTCACCTCATAAATGCTCTATGTGACTTCCCCTAGTTATACGAGCAACGTCGACACGATAGTCGAATTCCTCCCATTCCTCGAATTCCTCTTTGCACATTATCCTCAGACACGCGCGGTCGTCCTGTGGACTTGCCTTTACACAAACATCCTGTTTCCTTGAACTGCCGATACCACCGACGGATGCTCTGAGCACCCGGTGGATCTGTTCTGTAACGTCGATGAAACTCATGCTGCACTGTGACTACCGATTTACAGCTCGAAAACTGCAACACACAAAACGCCTTCTGCTGTGCGGACGCCATTTTCACACTGACTGTTTGTTGCTAGGCTAGGCCACGGTGTGACTTTGGAGCCCTCTCGCGGTGATCTTGTAAAACTCGGAGATTTTCTCTCTCATGTGGTGTATGCCCAGTTGATGCACGGTTGATAGGTACGGAAGTATTCTCAGTTGAAATCGGATGAATCTTTTTGAATGGCCCTGTATATATGATGAATAAAACCACGAAGGAAAGGAAACACAGAATGGTGCTCAAGCGCTTTCGTCTAATGACATCCTCAGGAACACTGAAGTACATAAAGAGTTACAGCCTATATATAGGTTACAGAAAAATAAAATATATAATATATATATATATATATATATATATATATATATATATATATATATATATATACACAATAAACAGAGAAATAAAATTAAAATTAAAAATTAAAGGATTGTGGGAGGAGCATACAAATTTGTAAGGAAAAACTATCGATTTTTAGCACAAGATCAAATGAATTGTTTCTAACCAATGTTATAGATAAAAAAAAAACTACCAATTTTTAGCACAAGATCAAATGAATTGCTTCCAACCAATGTTATAAAAAAAAAAAATACACATTTATACTGGAAATCTGCCCAGGTTTTAGCACTCTGCCCTTCTTGTATATAAAAATAAATTGAAAAATAAAAGTTATTAAAGTAGCATACAAGTATCTAAATCTGTTCTGAAGGAATTCAAAACAATAGGATTGAGTTGAAAAAGCCTTTTGCCTTATGTTGAAGTTATTTGTAAGTTGGATAATGGCAGACTCAAGAATATTTCTATTAACAATATTGCTAGAGTGAAATAAAACTGAAGCATTATTCCAATCAATACAGTGGGATAACTTTACCAAATGGACAAAAAGGGCACTGGATGACTGTCCTGTTCTAACTGAATATTGATGCTGTTTTATATGTGTGCAAATCCTTTCCCGTCTGACCTATGTAAAAGGAATCACATTGTTTACAACTAATTTTATAGATAATGCCTGAATTATTGGTAGGGCTATTTTTTACTATGATATTTTTCACAATATTGTTATATGAAAATACTACATTTTAAATATCCAAAAGTTTTAAGTACATTAGCAGTGCCTAAAAAGCCCGGGAAAAATGGAAGTACTAAAATATTTTTTGACAAAGTATGAGTGTTATTATTGACCTGATAGAAAGTTCATTTTGCCTTGTTGAGACAAGATTCCATAAACGCAGATGGATAACACAGATCACTTCCAATACCATTGATTTTTTCTAATTTGGCATCGATGTATTCCGGACTGGCGATCCTAAAGGTGCGGAGAAACATTAAAGAAAAAATGGCCTTAGTGGGGGTGTCATGTCCCGAGTAAAAGTGTACGTAGGACAAATTGTTTTTGTTTCTGATAGATACTAAACTTAAAACCTGGGCTTTCCCTATGTACACTCGCATCCAAAAATGGGATTGAATTGTCTTGTTCCACTTCTACACTTCCACACCATAGTTATTATGGACAAAGTGGTCTACATCAGAAAGATGAATGAGCTTCTCCAGGACCCCGCCACATACAGCAAACTTAGGAAGAACCCGCAGGATGACATCATCAAATCATTTAATAGTGGCTTGAAATGCATTCTCAAAGATCATAAGGACTTAATTCCGCTTTTCATATCCACTTCACCTTCTCTGCCCTACGTTTATGGTCTTATTAAAACCCACAAACCTGGCAACCCTATGCGCCCTATTATTAGCTCGGTGGGCTCTATTACTTATAAACTCTCCAAATGGCTTGTCAAAGTCTTGTCCACCATTCTTGGAACTATCTCTGATTCACATGTAAAAAATTCCATGGATCTTACTGAAAAATTGAATAATGCACGTACTGAAACTAATGATATATTGATCAGTTTTGATGTTTGTTCATTGTTTACAAAAGTGCCGATTGATGACATGCTTGACTTTCTCTCCCAAGAATTACATAAGTATGACCTGCCACTACCTTCACACATTGTTTTGGAACTTATTAAGCTTTGCATCAAAGACTGTAAATTCACTTTCAATAACGAGTATTATCAACAAGTTCTTGGGATGGTCATGGGCAACCCCTTGTCGCCCCTCCTCTCCAATATTTATATGGAGTTTTTTGAAATTACTTACATTCTGAGAATCCTGGGGGTTGGCATCCCTTGGTTGCGGTACATCGCCGATATTTTGTGTATCTGGCCCATGAATCGTGACCTGGATAACTTCCTCCTTCAGTTAAATGATCAAGTCCCCTCCATTAAGTTTACTTTAGAAGTGGAACAAGACAATTCAATCCCATTTTTGGATGTGCGTGTACATAGGGAAAGCCCAGGTTTTAAGTTTAGTATCTATCGGAAAAAACAAACAATTTGGCTTGCGTATACTTTTACTCGGGACATGACACCCCAACTAAGAAGGCCATTTTTTCTTCAATGTTTCTCCACGCCCTTAGGATCGCCAGTCCAGAATACATCGATGCCGAATTAGAAAAAATCAACGGTATTTGAAGTGATCTGTGTTATCCATCTGCGTTTATGGAATCTTGTCTCAACAAGGCAAAACGAACTTTCTATCGTGTCAGTAATAACACTCGTACTTTGACAAAAATATTTTAGTACTTCCATTTTTCCCGGGCTTTTTAGGCATTGCTAATGTACTTAAACTTTTGGATATTAATGTAGTATTTTCATATAACAATATTGTGAAAAATATCATAGTAAAAAATAGCCCTACCAATAATTCAGGCATTATCTATAAAATTAGTTGTAAACAATGTGATTCCTTTTACATAGGTCAGACGGGAAAGGATTTGCACACACGTATAAAACAGCATCAATATTCCATTAGAACAGGACAGTTGTCCAGTGCCCTTTTTGTCCATTTGTCAGAGTTATCCCACTGTATTGATTGGAATAATGCTTCAGTTTTATTTCACTCTAGCAACATTGTTAATAGAAATATTATTGAGTCTGCCATTATCCAACTTACAAATAACTTCAACATAAGCAAAGGTCTTTTTCAACTTGATCTTGTTGTTTTGAATTCCTTCAGAACAGATTTAGATAAGAAGGGTAGAATGCTAAATCTTTGGTAAACTTGTATGCTACTTTAATAACTTTTATTTTTCAATTTATTTTTATATACAAGAAGGGCAGAGTGCTAAAACCTGGGCAGATTTCCAATATAAATTTGTATTTTTTCTTTTTATAACATTGGTTGGAAACAATTCATTTGATCTTGAGCTAAAAATCGATAGTTTTTCCTTACAAATTTGTATGCTCCTCCCACAATCCTTTAATTTTAATTTTATTTCTCCATTTATTGTATATATATATATATATATATATATATATATTAGCTTTTTTTCTGTAACCTATATATAGGTTGTAACTCCTTATGTACTTCAGTGTTCCTGAGGATGTCATTAGACGAAAGCACTTGAGCACCATTCTGTGTTTCCTTTCCTTCGTAGTTTTATTCATCATAAATATTTTTCACGTGTTTCTGAATAATTTTCATATATATATATATATATATATATATATATATATATATGCACCCTGGTGGTGTAGTGGTTAGCGTCGCTGACTACAATCCATTGGCCCCGGATTTGAGACCTGATGGCAGCTGGTGCGCAGCAAAACCTGGCTGTTCATCCACACAATAAAGAAAGTGGTTGGTAGATAAATGGGTACCATAGGTGGCCTAGTGGTTAAGACGCTGGGCTGCTGATGGGCCGTGGTATGGATTCCACGTTAAACTGTGGGTTTCAGGTGGAGTGAAAAGCTTGACCTTCGTCAGAATGAACAATTCGGGTGGAAGCTAACCAAAGGTGTATATATATATATATATATATATATATATATATATATATATATATATATATATATATATAGTAATCTAATAAGGGGCTCAGTTTTTTCTAGTATTTATAGAGCAGTTTTAATGGACCAGTCTGGCTCAGCGAGCATTTTGTTTGATGTTGCCAGTGTGTGTGAAATTTATACAATATTTACTGTACTGTAGTTATATTTGATCATGTTTATAAGAATGTTTATTGCTGTTTTGGGTATGGGGACACCAAAAAATGGTCCCAACAGTACAAAAGGCTCTTAACAGTGTACAGGTTCTGCACACATTAGTTGATTATTCTGAGATCTTGCTGTATATTAAAAAAATATATATATATACAGTGGTGTAGTGCTAAATAAAGAAGTGGGGGGAACGCATTTTGAAAGTGTTACTCAGATGCGGGGGGGGACAATGGCGAGCGCAGCGAGCCCATACAGCTGGGGATCCTGGGGCACTGTAAGCCCCCCAGGAAATCTTTTGAAATCTGACCAATTTCAGGGATATTTTGAGGTCATATGCACTGGATATTAGGATATATTCCAAGGTTGAAGATGCAGTATTTCCAGTGTCATTAGATATACGACATCCAGTACGATCAATAAAAATAGCTAACAACTGGAATGATTAACTCAAAAAAAGTTAATAACTGGTACGCCGTGGTGACTGTTTCACCAGATCTTTATAGGCTAGCATTGCCTCAGTCAAAGCTAAAAGAAATGAAACAGTTAATGATTCTTTCACATATTTCTTCTAGGGGTGTGAATTATAATTTCATGACGTTAGAGATTTGTAAGTTCGGATTTATTTGAAATAGGGAACGCCGTTCCGTCTACCAAAAAAAGTAAGGGAACGCCATTCCCACGCGTTCCCACAGCACTACACCACTGTGTATATATATATATAAATAAAATAAAGTAAAAAACCTTTGCGTGGTTTTGAGTGGAGTAACAAATATCTTTTGCTCAATTGCCTGTTATGATTGGCTGCTTTGTGTAAAGTGGGTGGAGCTAATGTGTGTCACTCAGTCACCCAATAGGGTCAGATCTATCAAGATGAGTGGCATTAAAGAACATAAAGTGATCACAAAGCCTACCTATAGGGTAGGGAGCCAACAGTGCAGCTTGTATATATATATATATATATATTTTTAGGTCCTTTTTTCTCTGCCAAAAAAAAGTCACACAACTACATAGTTATTGTATGTATGTAGCAGTACTTTATACATTCTAAATTGTTCGATGTCTTCTTAGATTTAGATACTTGTACTTGAATTAATTGAGGAAAATAACTTGAAAGTCGGTAGATAAAAATTTAAATGATTTCAGACCTCATTCAGATGTAGATTTGTCAGTTGATCTATACAGTATTGATTTATTTGTACAGTATATGTGGGCAAAATATATTTTCAAATTCAAGGTAATATTAACTTGATGGCTTTGTTCATGAATAAGAGCCTAGTAGCTACCTATATTATTTCTTAATGTCATGCAAAATAAATTGGAGAATTTGAATTTAATAATTATGGTACAGATGTAAAAATTTAGTTACAGTAATTCATTGTTCATGTCATTAACATTCCTTTCTTCTTGCTCTGTGGTTTCACTCATAACTGAATGACTGTTATAACAAAAAGTCGTAATTACATGGATTTATTAAGTCTACTGTAATGTCTTGTTTTTATTACGTACTCAATGCAGCTATTAGTTAATTGATTTTAGGTTGTGTGTACGCTTTTTAGCGATGGATGTGCGAGTATTTACAGTAAGAATTTGCTTTACATATAGTTATTAAGCTTTCTTGTGAGGCAGTAGTTTATATTAAGTACCATATGATTATTAAAATTTACTAATTATGAGTTCATGAGTGCCTTTTGGCACTAAGACTGCAGCTAGCATCCCTTTGTTTAAATTTTATACTACTAGCATAAACATTTTATTTATTCTTTTTTACTATTCTTTTGTCTTTTCAAGTATGGCTTAATACTAGATAAAAGGTTTAAAAATATATCCACCTTATATACTAACTTATTAGAACTCAGGTTTTGCATAGTGGGCACCATACTTGGGGAAAATTTAAATAATAATCACTCTTATTTTCAGTACTTACCTACCCCTGGACTAGCATACCTATAATTGATAACTTTGGCCTCTTACCTTAATTTTACCCTAAATTTATTGTACTTTTAACTTTTACTATACATGATATGATGGTTTGGTATGATATAACATAGACCTCTAACTTTTCTTATTCTTGGTTGCAGAGTATTCTGGAAAGCTCTAGTTGTTCTTGACATTGAATTCCAGTAACTCATTGAGTATGAATATTAAGAGTTTTGTTTATTTACTAAGGTAGGGTCCTACTTACAGTATGTAGATATAAGAATGTAAATGCTTTAGTAATTTTTTTATTTTTTGAGACTTGTGGATGTTAATTTTAAAGTCTGCCCAACTAAGCTAAGGTTATTGTCATTTTAATTAAATTTTTTTTTTTTTTACTTTCTATACACTAGTTTACCATAATTCTGGATAAAACCTAATGAACTTATAATTTTAGTCATAAAATTTTAAGTACTATTTAGGAAACTACTTTTCATTGTAGGCTGAGGCCTATCTGATTTTGTAGCTTGGGTTCTGGTCAGCTTATTGCATAAAACTGCGATGGATTTAAGAGAAAATTCTTTATTCTGTGGATTGTAAAGGATTTTTGGGGAATTTGAAATGAATTTGATAAATATATTCAAAGTCAAATGATTACCAATATGATCTAATAATTTATTATTCTTCCTGTAACATCAGTCAGAGTTGTCATACCTAAAGATTTTGGACAAAGCTTTCCTTGAAGTTGCATGTTCTTGTGGCAGATAATTTGCTTTTTTTCCGCAAGTAAATCTTTAGAGGACCCTTTAGGACCCAGTTTTCCTTCTTTTAGGGTTGAGAAGTTAGTGTGTTTTTCATTGTTGGAGTAAGATAACTAGTACTGTAATTTAGTTTAGGTAAGCAAAGTTAGAAAACTTGTTAAGCAGGGTGGAAAAAACCATGGTTATTTTAAAAAAATCCAAAAACCATTTTTTTTTTTTAAACCAAAAAACCCATGGTTTATTTGATTTTAATGTTTTTTGGTTCATTAGTGTTTGATTGTAATAAAATGATTTTCTTTCATATTATTTTATTTAGGCATTATACTAACTTTTACAAGAAAGAAACTACCATGTTTACACTCAAAATTATAAAACCAGCTTGTTTATTACAGCCATCCCTCGTTTAACAAAGGGGTTACATTCCTAAAAAACCTTCATTATGTGAACATTTGTTAAGCAGGACCTAATTTTCTATTGTTTTATATGGGAAAAATTCATTTTGGTTCCTAGTACACTTTTTTTGATAGCTTAATATATCACCACCACCTTTCTCTTCTTCATTGGATTGGGTAATGATGTTGAGCTTTGGACATTTTGATGCCATGCTATATATTGGGGTTATGAAATAGTAACAATAACACTTTGTAGAACATCACTTTCATCATGAATGCAACACCTGAGAATGCATAATGAACACTGACATTGCGAAAGTGTGTTGCGGGGACAGTGGGAGACCATGTGTTGGGTGGGGAAGAGAGCTTACATGTGTTGTGGGAACTGCCACTGTAGCGCGCCACAGATTTCAAAAATCATCACCTTCATTAGAGTGAAATTTCCTTCATAATAGGGTCATTCCATGTCAGTTCAATGGAATTTTGGGTTGTAAAAATGTGACCATCACCGATTTTTTTTGAAAATTGGCACACTTTTGATCTCAGTGAGAAAAACAGAATGGCACTTGTTTCAACACTTTAGGTCATATGGTTCCGGAGATATGGCCATTCAAATTTTGTAAAAAAAAAGGTAAATTTCCAAGGTCATACCATATTTCAACATGAAATATCTCAGCTCCTATTGCACTTACAGAGACCATTTAAACACTATTTTAAAGCTTTTAAGCAGATCTACAACTTTGTTTCTATTCATATTTTACCTAAGTGGTCAAAAAAAAGTTGATCTTATTTTTGACCTTTGACCTCGTGTAGGTCATTTGATGTCACAACCGATTTTTTTCTCCTTTCACCCAATTTTGGGTACACATGTCTACCTTAACCTAAAACAAGATTCTTAGTGTTAAGTTAGTATAGACACTACAGCCATTTCAGTGGACCATACCTACCTCCATTTTGACCAAGTACCTTTTTCCACCAAACTTTGGAGCACCGTTTCTTTGGAACTGTTTGAGCTAGTGTGTTGAGAAGGGTACCATTAGATTTGTTTCACTAAGATCTATAATGTCTGCTATTTTTAAGACAATTTGCCTTTTAATATGTATATTAAAATAACCTATTCCTTTATTTTTACCAATTGAGTTATAAGAACTGATTCTTGTCTAGCTGGGTGAAACCATGAAAAAAGAGGCATCAACATAACTTTATATTTAAAAAAGGCAGTTATTAGGTATTTACAATATATTTTATGGAAGCCATTATTGTTACATTTATATTAATAATAAAGTATTTGTATACGCCTTTTAAGGTAATTATTTATCCTACCAAAGATTTGACCTTAGACAAAAACTGAGATCATTATTCAACAGCAAACAGTAAGAAAGAAAAACCTATAATAAGAGACTAGTCCTGCCTAATAAGACTCAAATTTAAATATGAATGCTGAGATACTAACCTAAATACAAAAATATAATTAATAGATAATAAATGGTACAGACATAATGGTTTTAATAAACAGTGATGATAAAAAATTTAAGTACCACTGAACTAACCTACAGACATTTCATATGAAATATGTGTACCTAATATTATCAATGAAAAAAAAAACAGGCTGGTAAAAAAAATCATCGATGAGGCAAAAAAGATTACCTGTTGGCTATTACACTACTAAATGCTCAAGCATAGATGTGGCCTTCTTCAATTAATTAAAAATACAATTATAATTATTCATTGTATCCAACCCTGTTAAAAGCTATTTTTGCTTAGATGGCATAAATAAAATTTGGGACCTACCGATCTTGTTTCAGAGGTCTACAACAAGAAAAAATGTGCAGTTTGATTTACAGATTGGAATAAATACAGATGCCAAAAAAATCCTTGCTCCAAGGTTTAAATAAGCTTATTTTCATATGGGTACATACTGTTGTACACAATGAATAAATACACAAAGTTAAGTAATTCTATTAAAACTCATCTAACTCTTAAAACTGAACTTATTCTATAGGGTAGTACCTATAGCCTAGTATAAGGTACTTATATACGTACATAGCTTTACCTTTAAACGATAGTTGGTTCAAAGTTCTTCACACTTTTGAATGTCCATATAAATTAATTAATTATGTAATTTAAATTACCTCTTATATAATTCTCTGAAATATACAAAAAAAATTAAATTTTATAATAGGGCTGGATACTTATTTGACCAAATAACTGGGTTAGGTTAGATAATTACAAATTTTTTTAAAATTAGCAGACATTATATATCTCAGTAAGAAAAATCTAATGGTATTTTTCTCAACACTCTAGCTCAAACAGTTCCAAAGTTTGGTGGAAAAAGGTACTTGGTCAAAATGGAGGTGGGTATGGTCCACTGAAATGGCTGTAGCGTCTATACTAACTTAACACTAAGAATCTTGTTTTAGGTTAAGGTAGACATGTGTACCCAAAATTGGGTGAAAGGAGAAAAAAATCGGTTGTGACATCAAATGACCTACACAAGGTCAAAGGTCAAAAATAAGATCAACTTTTTTTTTTTATCACTGAGGTAAAATATGAATAGAAACAAAGTTGTAGATCTGCTTAAAAGCTTTAAAATAGTGTTTAAATGGTCTCTGTAAGTGCAATAGGAGCTGAGATATTTCATGTTGAAATATGGTATGACCTTGGAAATTTACCTTTTTTTACAAAATTTGAATGGCCATATCTCCGGAGCCATATGACCTAGAGTCCTAGAGTGTTGAAACAAGCGTCATTCTGTTTTTCTCAGAGATCTATAAGTGTGCCAATTTTCAAAAAAATTGATGATGGTCACATTTTTTCGCCATTGAAATGACATGGAATGACCCAATATTCGAAAGTAGTATTAAATAAAAACCTTTGTTGTAATGAACATTTGTTAACTGAACCTTCATTAAGTGAGGGACAGCTGTATTTTCTTCTAAATAATAGTTATAATAGCAAAAACAATTCCTTTAACACTATTCAGATTTCAGATATACCGTAATCATATTGTTCATACAAACAAAACATCAAATGCAGTGACTAGGAATGTAAATTATATAGGTAAATAAAAATGATTTAGTAAAACACCAACCAACTCTATTTGGTGCAATGGTAAACTAAATTTCTAATTTTTCTGTCAGGATAGGATTTCCATTGCAAAATAGTAAAACACCTTAGCTGAAAGTACAGACATTTTTTTTTTATGATGTTGATTGTTGACAGTGTGACACATATTTAAAAAATAAGCACAATATTAGGTTTCATATATGAAATTATCATCATTGATTTACGTTCATACTAAGCATTGAAATATCATTAAAACTAAGAATATAAAGCAAATACATAAAAATCCCTCAAAAAACAAAAAAACATTGTTTTTTTCCCATCAGAAAACCAAAAAAAAACATGGTTTAAACTAATCCACCTGTTCTGAAGGCTATAATTCACAGTTGAAGTTGAATTTCATTCATCTATTTCAAAAGACCTTTTATAAATTTACTGGCAGAATTCTTGAAATAAATATAGTGTGTTGTAAAGTGTGTGTGAAAGAAATCCATTGTAGTTAATGGTTGTAGAATAGTGTAACAAAAATTGAGGTTACTCTTAATATTTAATTTAATTTTCATTCCACAGATCATAATTTTTGGCAAAGAAAGTTAGAAGAAACTTAGCCCAGAATTTAAAAAAAGAGGTTTCTCTCAGGCAACAAAAGAAGGTAGGTGTTTTTTAAGCGCATACATTTTGCACTGTAGTGCTAAACATTATTTATGTACAGCTTAAAATAAATGTGAGCTATGTCTTGGGTATATTTTAAAAGGTTTTATTTTTTGTATTCTGTGTAATAAAACTTTTTTATATCTATGTTAGAGTAAAAGCTCCATTTTCCAGATCTCAACATTCCAGAATGATCAATATTATGGAATTTCTGCCAAATCATTTCCAAAATATTTCACTGTTATAAGTTGGCTTGACAAAAATAGTTATCTGAAGCTGCCACACCATGGCACTGTCCACATAGTGCTACAATTATTAGTACATTGAACCCTCACTAATCCAAATTAATTGGGGGAAGGGTCATTCAGATTAGTGCAAATTATTGGGGGGGGGGGGGGGATAGAACATGGCCTAACACATGTAAATAAACCAAACTAAACCCATGTAATAAGAAATAATGTGTTAAAATAACCTGTAAAACAATAATAAAGTTGATTAATAGAATTAAAAATAATAGTTTATTATTTAAATAAGTGCTTACTTTTAAATCAAAAGAGCTCCTGACTCCTGAAGGTGTAGTATGGAGGCACTGAAATATAGTAATATGCACTGTAATATTTATGTACACTGTAATTAATTAATTAATTAATTAACACTAATTTTGAGTCTTTATCTCAAAGATCAAACCAATATTTATTGCATAAAGCACTGATTCTGCAAGTCACTGGCTGCCCACATACCCTTCAGATTAAGCGACATTCAGATTAACTGTGTTCAGATTAGTGAGGGTTCACTGTACTTTGAAAGTCTTACAATATTAATACACACTTAAATAAAGCCATAGGAAATGTCAGCTCAAAAGAGAAATTTGGGGGACATTTTATTATACATTTTTATTATATTTTTATTATATATTATTATATATACTAGCAAAAACCACCTAACAGGCAGTTTTTGCAATTTCCTGCGGAAGGCTTGGAGCCCTCGGCCAATTACTTCATCTGGGAAATTAATTTTCTTACCTCAAGGTATTATTTCCTGTTATAAAATATAAAAAAGAACACTTCATCATAAACTTATATTTATTTCATTACTGAAGAATCTCTCTGAATTGTCAACAAATACTCCCTTTTTATTTCTTTCTGCCAGGACTTTCAGCAAAAGATCAGCATGATGCCCTGATTTCGCTAGATCTGTGGTACTTGGGCATTCAGCCCAAACTGAATCGAATTGTGGGCCTACGGTGTATTTTATTTTGAACATCATTCCTATCCCTTTCACCTTGGGCCTCAGTAATTGGGGTGCCTGCAGCGCCCCAATTACTGTTGGTTCAATTATTTGGTCAATAAAACTATAGAAAAGAACACAGCCATGAAAATCTAAAGCTTCACAAATCTTGATACAATGAGCTCAAATGTGAAGCTTAAGATTTTCATGATTGCGCTCTTTTCTATAGTTTTATTAACCAAATAATTGAACTGACAGTAACTGGGGAGCCTGCGGCCCCCCAATTACTGGGGGTTCAATTATTTTGTCAATGAAACTACAGTCATGAAAATCTTAAGCTTCACAAATCTTCTTGACACAATGTGAAGCTCAAGATTTCCATGGCTGCATGTATTTCCGTTCATTACTCATCACCCCAATCCACCATACAAAGTTTGATTGAAATTGGTTCAGAAACGTAAAAGTTTTTTCTGCGGCCACACACACACACACACACACACACACACACACACACAACACACACACACACATTTTCGGTAAATCAATATTATAATGGAGGTAAGTGCGATATATATTTTAGCTTCAAATTTTCATTTTTCTACAGTTATAGCAATATAATGTTCAATAAGATTTACTTTAACATTATACAAAAGAACAGCAGCGAAAATGCATTTTAAAGTTTATAAATTTTTTTTGGTTATATATATATATATATATACACACACACACACACACACACACACATACATACATACATACATACATACAGTGAGGCCTTGCATAACAAATTTAATTTGTTCCAGAAGGTCATTCGTTAACTGAAAAATTCGTTATGCAATGCATTAGTTCAATGGGATTTTCAGTAATTCGTTCCAGAGCCCAAATTTTGACCCTTTTTGCGCTTGTTTACCCATTTTTTAAAGGTTTTTTAGTGTAATGTGTTCTCTGGTTTTCATAATTTCTTCCTCCTTAAAAATCGTCGAAACTGTACTGGCAGACAATCCATATTCAGCAGCAAGATCTTTGGTGCTTGTTCCAGATTCACTTTTTTTAATAATGTCCTGCTTCATCTGGAGACTGATAGTTTTCCTGGTTTTATACACTTATAAAGCTAATAAATTAAAATTTAATAGTGAGCAATTGTGTTGTATTATTGTAATAACACGTGTTATTGTAAGCCCACTTGGTTCACTGTAATTCACTTTTTATCTATATTATGTGCATTGTAATTAACTTTATTTAGCTCTAATAATGCTTAAAAGCATTAATTATTATTTATTCACTATATTAATTAATGATATTATAATGATAAATCACTGTAAAGCAAAATTAAAAAAAAAATTGATAGCAATTGTACACAACTGCTCACGACAGCTACCAACCTCCAACTGAACAGAAAACATGTTATGTTTTTCGTTACCAAATTCGTTCTGCAGGTAAATCATTATTTAAATCAATGGAGCCTTATGGAGTAATTTGTTAAGCAAAAATTCGCTATTTAAGGCGTTCGTTATGCAAGGCCTCACTGTATAGTATATCGCACTTATATATTATTATATATTTTGTGTTACTTTGAAGGTCTTACAATATTAATACACACTCAAATAACTTATGATATACTGTAATGTCATATTTAATTACCATGCCTATAAATGGAACATATTGATCTGATTCAATTGAGGGACATCTCAACTTTATGGAATATTTGATTTTATGAAACCCTCAGTCCACAGCTGTACATAATTTAGAGCTGTTACTATATACATATATATAGTAGGGTCTCGATAATCCGGAACTCAGTAATCCGAAAGTTTTGGTCTGATTAGCATGTGAGCCTGTGCTAGACACAGTGATGCCAAGTGCCCAGAAAATACTATAAAAAGTACGGTACTCTATTCCATTGTACTGCATACTGCTCTACACTATTAAACAAATAAATGGATAAAAAACTTGGTGAGTACTTTATTTAATTAATTTCATGTGTTAATACTATATACTGTATTCTTTTAGTTTTCTTGATTTACAGCTAATTTATATGAGTGTCAATAATCCAGAAAACTCTGATCTGAAACTTGTCCAGTCCGAAAGTGTTCGGATTAATGAGACCCTACTATATATATATATATATATATATATATATATATATATATATATATATATATATTATATATATACACAGTTTTTGTGATAGTACATGCTGGTATGACATACTGCACCTCTTTTTCACAATTGTCACTGGGTGCGTGTTTAACTGTATATATATATATACAGTTTTTTGTGATAGTACATGCTGGTAGGACATACTGGCACCTCTTTTTCACAATTGTCACTAGGTGCATGTTTAACTGTGAGTGCTTCAAATTTTTAAATATATGGAAACTCGGTCTAGTTTATTAAAAATTTATCATAAATTCAGTAGAGAAGAGGGTAGGGGGCACAGGAAGAGGGGAAGGGTGGGGGGGGAATTTTACAATTTATCAAGATATGAGTACTGGCACCTCTTTTTACAAAAAAAAATTTATATATATATATATATATATACAGTGAGGCCTTGCATAACGAATGCCTTAAATAGCAAATTTTTGCTTAACGAATTACCTCCATAAGGCTCCATTTTTTAAATAACGATTTTACCTTGCAGGACGAATTTGGTAAAAAAAAACGTAATAACACATTTTCTGTTCAGTTGGAGGTTGGTAGCTGTCGTGAGCAGTTGTACAACACAATTGCTCACTATTAAATTTTAATTTATTAGCTTTATAAGTGTATAAAACGTGTAGTCATGGCCCCTAAAAGACCTTCATCATCTGCTAATGCTTCAAAGAAATCCAGGAAAACTATCAGTCTCCAGATGAAGCAGGACATTATTAAAAAAAAGTGAATCTGGAACGAGCACCAAAGATCTTGCTGCTGAATATGGATTGTCTGCCAGTACAGTTTTGACGATTTTTAAGAAGAAGGAAGAAATTATAAAAACTAAAGTAAGTGATGCTACAAGTAGACTTATTAAAGGAAGGGAAGCTATTGCTGAAATGGAGAGTGTTTTACTGATATGGATTAGAGAAAAGGAAATGAAGGGGGAATCCATTACTAAGGCATTCATTAGTGACAAGGCAGTGCAAAAATATATGAACAAATTAAGGAATCCTTTCCAGCATCAGTTGAAAGATATGAATCATTCAATGCAAGTCGTGGGTTTTGAAAATTTCAAGAGAAGGTGAGGAATTAAGAACATTATAAGGCATAGTGAGGCTGCAAGTGCTGATACTGAGGGAGCAAAGGAATTTAAAATAGAATTTGCAGAACTTGTTGAGGAGGAGGATTATTTGCCTCAACAAGTTTTTAACACCGATGAAACTAGCCTATTTTGGAAAAAGCTACCGAACAGGACCTACATTATTAGAGAAGAGTCCAAACTGCCTGGCCATAAACCAATGAAAGACCGGTTTACTTTACTTATGGCTGGGAATGCATCAGGGGACCTGAAGATTAAACCTATGCTTGTGTATCATTCCCAAAATCCAAGGATATTCAAGCAGAAGGAGGTGAACCCATTTAAAAAATGGGTAAACAAGCGCAAAAAGGGTCAAAATTTGGGCTCTGGAACGAATTACTGAAAATCCCATTGAACTAATGCATTGCATAATGAATTTTTCAGTTAACGAATGACCTTCTGGAATGAATTAAATTCGTTATGCAAGGCCTCACTGTATATACCTTATGAACCTTATGTTGTTTCGTGCGTTGGTCTCTCTTCACACGGAGGTCAAGCTGGTGGCCCCGCCTCTAGGTCTGGCCTGGTGGAGGAGCGAGTTGCTTTCTTGCGCTCTCCACCGTACATAGCCAGGCACGCCTGGCTCATCTGGTACTGTCCTGAGCCAGGCATCCAGTCTTTTCTTGAAGACTTCAACTTTGACCCCCGTTACGTTTCTGAGGTCCTTAGGAAGCTGGTTGAAAAGTCTTGGCCCCTGACAACCAAGCTATTTTCCTTCAGGGTTGAGGAGGTCCCTTGTCGGGCCTTTAATTTGTGAACACTGCACATTCTGCCTTTCCTATTTTCCAGTGTTGTTTGAATGGTAATTGGGTTTAGTTTTAGGTTTGGTACCAGTTTTTCGATCATTTTCCATATGTAGATTATGATGTACCTCTCTCTTCTTCTTTCCAGGGAGTACAGATTTAGTTTACGTAGTCTTTCCCAGTAGTTGAGTTCTTTGCAGCCATCAATCTTGGCTGTGAAATGCCTTTGCGTTTCTTCTAGTTTATTAGTTTCTTCCTTTTTATATGGGGACATCAAAACTGAGCAGTTTTCAAGTTTTGGTATAATCAGTGTTTTTAGCAGGGGAATCATTAGTCTTGTCCCTTCTCTTGAAAGTTCTTAGTACCTCTCCGGTGACTCTTTTTGCTTTATTTATTGCTATCTGATTTTGTGTTTCGAATTTCGCATCATCTGTCATTATTATCCCGAGATCAATCGCTTTCGTGCTTCTCTGAATTTCCTGTCTATCTGGAGCATAATATGCAGTCTAAGTTCTTCTTTTCTACCATATCTCAAGAGCTGAAATTTCTCGGTGTTGAATGACATGTTGTCTTCTGACCATTTGTATATTTTGTTCGTGTCCCTCTGCAAGGCCTCCACGTCATGTACAGTGCCCGCGAAAAGTATCCGATCACCCTTGAAATTTGTATTTTTTACATAAAAAACAATGTTTAAATGTATACTAACCTTATATTAGTATTTTGTCATCTGTCCTTTGGTTTGGATGACTTGTTCTAGACGTTTTGGCATGGATTTAATCAAGTTTTGACAAACTTCCACTGATATTTCCTTGCACCATACCTTTTTGATGGCCTCTTGTAATTTTTCGACTGAGCCAGTGTCGTGGCATTCAACCTTATTTTTATTATTAGCCACAGATTTTCTATCGGATTGAGATCTGGACTATTACCAGGCCAATCCAAAATATCAAATTTATTGTCAGTAATCCATTTTGTCACTATTTTGGCCCTGTGACATGGTGCACCATCATGCATGTATGTTTTTGTCCTTTGGATTGCCATTGCCATTGGAAGTTTATCCTGTAGCATTGCTAAATACCGTGCACCATTCATAGTTGTGTTCTTCGGAAGAAAATATAAGTTTCCACGCCCATAGTAACCGAAACAACCCCAAACCATCACACTTGGAGAGTGTTTCATTGTCTTTAGGGTGTATTTAGGGTCCATCCTATTTGAGCCAATAGGCCGGCGAACCTTTTTTGGACAACTTCTGAATGTCAAAAATGTCGACTCATCGCTAAATAAAACCTTCTTCCAGTCATCAACAGTCCAATGAATGTATTTTTTACAAAATGCGACGTTTTTTACGCATTTTTTCAATAATGAACGGTTTCTTAGCAGCATGGCGAGATGGTAATCCGAGTTCTTTTTGGAGCCGCTCCTGGATAGTTCGTTCAGAAACACCAGATAACAAATTATTCATATTAAATTTTATTTCTTTCGCAGTTATTGTTGGGTTTTTCAATACTAAACGTTTCATAAGTTTGTCTGTTCGCGAATTTGTTTTTCTCGGTCTGCCAGATCGTTTTTTAGGGACTGGCGTGGTTAGGCCACCATTGTTCTTAGCCCGTGAAACCCATAAATTAACGGTACTTTGGGATATGTTTAATTCCTTAGCTATCTGTCTCTGTGATTTCCCACATGCATGCAAAGCAACAATAGCACCTCGACAATCACTCTTAAGTTGTTTTTTAGCACACATTATATATAAATTTTATTTACACCACTTTCTGTAAAAAAAAAAAAATATCAAGAAATTTACACAAACAGTGAAATCTGACAAATTTGAGACACAGCCACCCGCAACGAAGGCTACCAGAACACTAATTTGAGAATGCGTTGGATAGCTCTCATATCAGCGAGCAACCTCAAAGTTACCAGATGTCGCTAGAACAAATAGAAAGTGAATTACGTGTCTCTGAATATCAAGGGAAAATATTGTATTTTCTTGAGTGATCGGATACTTTTCGCGGGCACTGTACATCGCTGATTTTTCTGCTGATCTTTGTATCATCTGCAAAGGATGTTACTATACTGTTGCTGTTTACTCCGCTGTCTATGTCTGTTAACATGATTATGAACAGGTGGGCCAGTACTGTCCCTTGTGGTACTGAGCTGCGTACTTCCGATTCTGATGATGATATACCTTGAATTTTGACGACCTGCAGATGATCTCTAAGGAAGTTGTAGATCCATTTTCCCGCTTTGCCTGTTATTCCCATATATTTAATTTTATGTGCTATTATACCATGGTCACATTTATCGAAAGCTTTAGCAAAATCTCTGTATATAACATCATAGTTGTCATTGCCTTCCAATGCATCTAGGATATTGTTGTAGTGTCCTATTAGTTGTGATAGGCATGATCTACCTGATTGGAATCCATGCTGATTTTCGTTGAATCTTTCCCATGTCTCCAGGAAATCATAAATTTTCTCTCTAACTATTCTTTCAAATACTTTGGTGAGGTGGGACATCAATGACACTGGTCTATAGTTCTTTGCTTGAGATCTGTCCCTCCTTTATATATATGGACGATGTTTGCTCTTTTCAAGATGCTCGGTATTTTCCCAGTGTCTAGGGATCTTCTCCATATCCAGTATAAAGGTGTAGCTACTTCATTTTTACAGTTTTTAATCAATAATGCGTTCCAATTGTCCGGACCTGCAGCTGAATATGGTTTCATTTGTCCTATAGCTCTCGCTACATCTTCTGGTGTAAAATCAAAGTCTGTTATGTACTCTCCTTGCGATTCTTCTTCAAAGAATGCATTTATGTCAGGTATTGCTTTGTCACTTTTTGGGGTACTGAAAACTGATTCATATTGAGCTCTCAATGTATCAGATATTTCTTTTGGATCGTTGGTTAGTTCATTATTTCCCGTCCTTAAGGGCCCAATAGCAGCGTGCATTTTTGTTTTCCTTTTTGCATTGCTATAGAAGTATTTTGGATTTTCCTTTATTGCTTCTACTGCCTTTTCCTCTTCCTCTTCCCTTAATCAGGGCTTGTATTTCCCTATCGATACCCTCCGGTCTTTCTTTTATTGCTTTCCTGTCATTATCTCCGCAGTTACCTAACTTCGCCTCCACTCTCTTTCTTTTGCGGAATAGTCTTCTCTTTTGCCTCTCTAGCCAGCTCCTCTTTCTTTTTGGCTGTGATTTCGGAGCATATTTTTTTAAAATTCTCAGCGTTTTTTCCTCCAAGGTTGTTAGCATTTCTAAAGTTGTTTTATTCTCAAAAAGTTTTCTCCATTCTATTTGGGCCATGTGCGATCTGATTGCTTCACAATTTATAGTCTTGGAGTTTAAGTTAAAGGCCCCGAATTTACTTCTTTCCACAATATGTGTATTGTCTTTTAATGCTGTTGTCATATTTGTTGATATCTCGATTAAGTTGTGGTCTGAGATAATGGTTGAGGTTATTTTTATATCAGCAATCAAGTTCATGTTATTCATGAATACCAGATCCAGGCAGTTATTTTTTCTGGTATTTTCTCTTATCTCCTGTGTCAGCATAAACTCATTTGTGAGAGCCATCAACATTTTTGCTTGCTTCTGGTCTTCTCTTGTGCCCTCCTTGTCCTGGTGAATATATATATTCCTATCCACCTTTTTGTATTTCATAAATGGGAAGTTAGTCTCCGCAGATCATTATATTGGGGGATGGAGGGTTTATGGCCTTTATTAGCTTTCTGATATCATTAATGGCCTCCGAGAATTTTTCGGTTGGGGTGCTTGGAGGTCTATAGATGACTATTACTATCAAGTTTAGTTTTTCTATTTTCACTGCTAGGAGTTCCACATAGCTGTTTGATTTACTTATTATCGTCTCTGTCATATGACCTTCCTGTACATATATATTTTTTTTTTTTTTTTTTTAGTTCGGGAAGAACCGATTCGCCTCTATTTAAAGGGCATATCTCAGCGGAAAAACAAAGAAAAAGTGAGAGGAAAGACAGAGGAAAAAGAAAGGGTGGAGGGGACAGTCGAAGTGGAAAAAGACCAAGGATGACAAGGACTGCAGGGTCGAGCCCCATCATCCTTGGGTGCTAGGGCCGGGAGGGTGCACGTGAAACCTCCAGGAACAAGCACGTACAAACGAGTATGTTGAAGCCCTCTATATTTATCTCTTTCTTATCAATACAATGTTCGTAGTTTTCACAATTTCCTTGGCAATCTTTAAGATGAGTTTCTGTGAGGCATGCGATGTCCGCCCTTGTTTTGTCCATAAATCCTTTCAGGTACGAAACCCTATTGAGTGATTCATTTGGTCTTATTCCTTGAATATTAGCCAGGACAATTTTTATGTTCTCTGTTTTTCGTTGCCCCTTGTGCATTTCAAGTTCGTTTTCCTTCGATATCGCTTGATTCGTTGCCCTATGATCCTCCGAAAGAGATCTGTTTCCGCCTACTTGTATTGGTAGCTTCTTGCCTGGTAGTGATTTGGCTTGGGGGTTTCCAGCTGTGTCAACTGCATGTGGATGACATTTAGCATCCGTAAGGTGTCTGTGATGTTGAAAATATATATATATATATACACTGTGTGTAAGTACAGAGTATAGCAGAAATTACTTAGTTAATGTTGGGAACATTGTATTAGCCCTTTTAAGGGCTAAGCATTACTCAACATCCACCAAAATATATGTCAGCATAGAAGATATATTATCTCACTTAGCACAAAGCTATGTTGGCTCAGTTTCCACTTGGAGTATTTGTGCTCTATAAGATATGCTGTTTGGATGTTTACAAATTATTTACTGTTTAAATGTATTTTTTAATTCATGTACTGCATCCAAGAGGTAATGTGTATGTGTGTGTGTACATACCATCATTGGTTTTGCATGCTTTTAATAAGTTGCAAAATTGCAAAATGACAGGAATTAAAAATGCAATCAATACACAACAGAATATAATTTGTCCAACATATACATATGTAGTCTTTTTTTTTAATCCATATGCTGATTTAAAACGAGTGTATTTAGCACTGCAGTGTGGATATATAATTGAAAATTTGTTGAATAATATTTCATGCGTAAATCTCCCCACCCATTAGAAATTTCTGGCTGTGCTATTGATAGGCCCTATATATAAATTTCCAATAAGAAATGGAATAATATTTTGTTTAGCCCTATTTCTTACTTTTCTTCCTCTGCATTGACAATATGAACTTAGAAACAATTGTTGACACACAGAAGAGAGTTTGAATACTGGTACTTTATCTAAAATTGCATACAACTATTGATTTACCTTCATTCACCTGAATTTGATTATAAGAGTGGTTCTTATTTGTGTTTAGGGACTATAAACCTATTGGATGGTCAATTAGCTTGCAGTGTTCATAATGAGATTTAGTTGGAGGTGGTGGAAAGTAAGAAATTACCCTCTTGAATTACCGTATCCATAGTTAATAATCATACAACTGGACCAGTCTTGACCAGGCTTCAAAAGATAGTCTGGATCAGTCCAGACCCCAATTTTTCAATATTTGCAAGTATGTAGTGTGAGTTTTAGCTAAATTAGATGCTTGCTTTAATATGTAATATGAATAATGTTTGAATAACACTTTTTTCTGGCACAATTTGTGACTTCATTGTGTGAAATAAACATTTTCATTCTGAACTTGTTTGTATTGCTATTTTTTAATCTTTAAAAGTATATACTGTAAGTTTTAGTCAAATTGCTTGCTTGCTTTAGTATGTAATACAAATAATGGTTGAATAACATGTTTCTGGTACAGTTTGTGACTTAACTGTAGAATAAACACATTTAGATTATGGCCTTAATCTGAAACTTGGATTAGTTTGGTCTGGATTGGTCAAAGGATTTCAGGTTGCATCACTAATAGCTAATCTCGATTTTCATCTATTACCTAAATGTAGAGTCAAGTTTAAATGCAATAGGCTTTTTATCTATAATGATACCTTTAAGCAAGTCTTCTATGCATACTTAATTCTTTAGTTTAAGTTAATGATAAGAAAGAAAGTTATTTGAAGTGAGTATCATGATTATATTTTTTACTTGGTTTGTCTTTAAAAAAAATAGGACATTGGTGGTAGAGGTGTTGAAAAGCTTTTTCTGTATTGAGCAGACCACCAAGAAGCTAGCTTTTGGTAGACATTTTTTTCTTGTTAGGCTTGCACTTTTTAAAGAAATAGTTTTTTGGTTACTAACTTTATGTAAAATAAAATAACTTAAAGTGAGTTATATATATATATATATAACTCACTTTAAGTTATTTTATTTTACATAAAGTTAGTAACCAAAAAACTATTTCTTTAAAAAGTGTAAGCCTAACAAGAAAAAAATGTCTACCAAAAGCTAGCTTCTTGGTGGTCTGCTCAATACAGAAAAAGCTTTTCAACATGTGTGCAGAAAAATTGGCCCACTTGGAATATCACAAAAAGCAAAAAAGTGGGCAAGCTTCTGTTTATAAAAGTTTTAAAATTAAAAAATATAGTCTATGAGGCAACCAAATAATGAGACAAAAAACATCAGCTACGAACACACAAGCTGTAACAAGTTTTTTTTTACTTCTTTTAAGAATTTTTGACAGTCTGACATTCAGTTGCTCTTAGACTGCTAGTGCCACTTTTTTCTTCCACTAGTGGGAGTAGGCATTTGTGTTTAGTAACAGATAGACTTCTAATTTTTGGGGGTTTCAGAATTGGAGATTTACAATGGATTTCATTGCCGTGAATGTCGCAAAAGTCGTCGCCCTAATTCAGTGGTACTCATTGCGCAGCTCATGATGGCCTAAGTGGCGGTTCTCGATGCATGGAATGAGAGAGAGAAATTTGGATATATTCAATTTATACCGTATAGGATCATCATCACAAAAGAACAGCTGATGAGCTCTGTGTGTGTGTATAATATATATATATGTGTGTGTGTATGTATGTATGTATGTATGTATGTATGTATGTATGTATGTATGTCCTAAAGAAGTGGCTCCTTTAAAAAACTTGGTGAAAAAAAACTGCCCTAACTGAAGATGGTCAGAGCCAGCATTACATTGCCGATGCGTTAGGAATTCCAAGAACAACAGTTTAACGTGTCTACCAACATTATGTGGAGACAGGATAGTACACCCAAAGACCAGGATCTGGAAGATTGCACTACACATCTGCCCATGATGATCATTTCATCATTTTGAGTGTTTTGCGAGATCATTGCTTGACTGCCACAAATGTCTGCAATGAGCTGGAAAGGTCTCAAGACATCAATGTACTAGAGCGAACCATTAGAAGGAGACTTATGGAAAGTGGCTTACATGCTAGACATCCAGCAATGAGCCTGGAATTGTTCCCACACCACCGCAATGCTCGTCTTGCTTTCACTCCTCCAAAAGCAATCCTCTCTGTAAAAGTGTATGGGGTGAATCTTTCTCCTGTTCTTCTCCACACTCCTTCCCATCCATTAGATGTTTGAAAATTAAATCTTGATTCATCTGTGAAGACTACTCATCCCCATTGGACCAGAGTCCAATTGACATGCTCACAGTCAAAAGCAAGATGAACATTGTGGTGGTGCGGGAGCAATTCCAGGCCCATTCCTGGATGTCTAGCATGTAAGCCACTTTCCATAAGTCTCCTTTTAATGGTTTTCTCCAATACACTGATGTCTCGAGACCTTTCCAGCTCATTTCAGACATTTGTGGCAATCAAGCGATGATCTCGCAAAACACTCAAGACAATGAAACGATCATCATGGGCAGATGTGCAGCGTGATCTTCCAGATCCTGGTCTTTGGGTGTACTCTCCTGTCTCCACATAATGTTGGTAGACACGTCGATCTGTTGTTCTTGGAATTCCTAGCGCATGAGTGATGTAATGCTGGCTCCATCCATCTTCAATTAGGGCGATAACTCTTGCGATGTTCACGGCACTCAAATCCATTGTAAATGTCCAATTCTGAAATCCAAAAGAATTAGAAGTCTATCTGTTACTAAATGCAAATGCCTACTCCCACTAGTGAAAGAAAAAAGTGGCACTAGCAGGCTAAGAGCAACTAAATGTCAGACTGTCGAATTTTTAAAAGTAGTTGAAAATTTGTTACAGCTACTTTGTTTGCAGCTGATGTTGTTTTGTCTCATTATCTGGTTGTTTCATAGACTATATTTTCAAATTTTAAAACTTTTATAAATGGAAGCTTGGCCACGTTTTTGTTTTTTGTGATATTCCAAGTGGGCTGATTTTTCTGCCACTCAGCGTGGTTTAAAAGGATTTATTCCTTTAAAGAAACTTATTATAGGATGGGTTTTCATATACCTAATTCAATGCCTATGGCACATAGCAATCCAAGAATCCACCTAATGTTCGTAGATCCAGTTCTTCCCCTAGGGTAGGAATGCTCCATTTAAATGAAAAAAAAGTTTAAGACAGAAGCAAAACATTTGGAGGGTCTTGCTTTCAATTTTATTAAGCAAACAAATAAAGTAACAAGTGAACTATCATCAGATGTTTGAAAGGAATGGGGGTACCATAAACTGGGGTGAGTTGATATGAAATTTTCACTTTTTCCAACTGCTAAAAATTTCTATAGAATTTATCTTTTGACACATAATCACCTACTGTAAGAGCTACCAAGCTATATACTAATTAATGTGTAAGCACCAATACTTTTTTAATTATTTAATCTTAAAGTTCATGTCAACTCACCCAGTTACTGGGGTGAGTTGATATGGCTTGCACTTTAAATGAATATATCATGTTTTCTGACATTGGGGTGAGTTGAGATGCTTTGAGGGATTTTAAAACAAATAAAAAAAGCATAAAGAAAACTTGCTATCTGTAGAAAATATTGCACTTTTGTATCAACTACCCCAGTCTACAGTAGTTGGCTCAGAAAACCTTAAGAATTCTTTACCTGGTTCATTATATAAACACCTTAAGTGGGGTAATGGGCTCCCAAAATTATAAAATACTCAATTTTTTTATTTAACTTTTTTATACAAAATTTTTCTGAATTTTTAATGTTATTAGCTTTTAATATTGTTTTTAGAAATTAGTGAAATTATAGTCACAAACTGACACTCATTGATGTGACCAAAACAAAATTCTTGGAAGCTTAATTTCTCAGTGAAATGGTATTTCTAAGGTTAAAAAGTGCTGTGGAATTTGATTTTGATTTTTTTTTTTTATTGACAAATCTGAATAGAATTCAGGCTAAATTACCCACCACATATTTCTCATTTCTTTTTAGAACTAATCTGCTTCAACAAAGTTACATGGTTATTTTGTGGTGATACAACCAAACAACTGTACCAAACTTCTGACTGTTATAATTAGAAGAGCATTGCATTATAGATTTGTTAGCTAGGAATCTGTATAGACAATTTAGTTGGGTGCAGTGCCAATTTAGTATGGTCTAACAAAAGCAATGTTAGTATTGCAGTATGGGCATTGTAAATAGTAATTCGTGCATTTATTTTCAAAAGTATAGACTTTTCACGCAAGTAACAAATGTATAACCGCTTTTGTGTCTGAAGGACCAGGTGAAACCCACTATAAAAACATTTACTTGCAGCAGCTATTTTTGGAGGAACAAAGGGCAATAAATAAAAAAAACTAGGCTATAGAATTTATTGAAAATTGGCATAAATAAACATAGTACAGTATTGCCATCTTGAACCCATAAAAGTGGTAAGTAAAAATGCATTTTTTCAGGAATTATCCTCCAATTTCACCCCCCCTTAAATCCCTCAGAAATGTATATTTAAATACTAAAGTTGAGGTTGATATTATTAAAAACAAAAGCCTAAATGCAAAATCTGATTGGGTTGAATTTTCTATATATTTGTACATAAAAAAAAAAATGTATCCCCATTACTGTGGACTGATTAAAAAAATACATCTCTTCTAAATGCTGTGTAAATTTTATTAAAGTCAGTCAGAAAATAAAAAGTTTAAATGCAAAGCCCTCTCCATATGATATATGGGATAATAATAATAAATAATAAATTGGCCTAACAATGACCATGTTCATAATTCATACCATAATTAATTAGTAGATAAAGAGGTTTACATGTTGGAAAAGAAAATGATCACTAGTATAAGATTCCTCAAAAACTAGGAATAAGAATATAGGAAAAAAACCCTGATGCAATCTTTTGATGAAAAGTCTTTGTATATATGCAAGAGATTTCTTTCACTATTTTAATGCCAATTTACCCATACATATACAACAGCTGAGTACAGTTTAGTTTTGTAAAAAATTCTAATCAAATTCTGTAGTAACAAATGAGAAGTTTGCTCTGGGTTATAGATAAATTGCCATACAAGTTGTTTTTACTTCACTTCAGGACAGCTTCAGTTTAGTATTTATCTTGCTAGTCAGTGCTTGCACTCCAACAAGAACTCTGAAACCCTAATTAACATCACATTTAACCTAGTAATTGCTTCAGGACTTGTATAAGCATCAAAATAAGCCAGTATGGTCCTGACAAGGTAAAAGCAGAAATTTATGCTTATTTACCCATAAATGGGGGAAAGTCATGGTCTGAGCAGAGTCGCTTTTAGAGGGGGCAAGGGGGCATTTGCCTCTGGTCTTGCATTAAACTGGGCCTTATTATGAGGCACATGTTGAAAAGTCTTGACAAAAGAGGCCCTCATTTTGTTGACTTCTTTCCCCAGTGAAGGTTGATTTGAGCTATAGAGGAAAATCGATTTGACAGCTGTCTCAATATCTAAATACCATATAACTTAAATATTTAAATATTACAAACTGTTATGAAACAATCCCAAGAATTGTTTCAAACATGCCAAATAATGAATTCTTTCCTGATAAAAAATTTCTTAAAAAAAACTGTTGCACATTATTTGTGAATTGAGAAAAAACAGATAATATTACTGTAACAAGTCCTTCATGCAGTTTATAACAGTGATCTTGTTGAAGTGTCCCCAAATGCCACCATTGCATTATTTCTGTTTCTAATGTTCCCATATTAAATTGCAGAGATGAGATATCCTTTTCAAAATTATCAATTATAAAGAACAAGTTTAAATCAAGCATGTTGCAAGGAAGGTTGAACTCTGTCGCTGATGTCAATTGAACAAGATCTACTAAAGGAATGCTCTTTGAACAAATTATAACTGATTTTGCCTCAGAGAAGGCCAGAAAGAAGGTGTTTTGATTGTATTCTTGATGTATAGTTCTGTATTTGTTTGTTCAGTTGTTTATTGTGTTGAAGAGTAGGGCCTTCATCTTTGCCTCAGGCCCCAGAAATGTTAAAAGTGGCCCTGAGTCTGAGTGTCAAATGCTAGAAACAAGGTCTTGAAATCAAGAATAATAATAATCCACTCTGCAACAAGTTCAAATGCAATAAAGAGACTTTACTGAGCGGATAGACCCATTAATTTATTGGCATTAATGTTGGCAGAAGGTAGAAAAGTGAGAGATGGTTATATTGGATTACATTTTAAAATTTTAAGCATCATATTGCATTTTTTATTGATCAATCTCATTCTCTCGCTATTCACATTCAAATTCAGTTAAAATCATTAGATTTACTAGACAGTAGATCCAGCAATGAATGAAGCCCCTTTAAAAATTTGCCTTGTTGGCCCAACCCCTCTGTATAATCCCAGATAAAAGGTTGAGAGAAAATAGTTTGTCAATGAATAATCCAAAGATTCCAAAGATTAATTGTATGAAGATGTATTAAAGCGTATCATATATTTTAATGAGACTCTAAATAAAATTCTGATTAAAATGGCCTCTAAATCAGTGAGTGGTCATAGATGATTCTGTTTGTTTCATGGTATGGTAAAATTAGTTTTTAATTTCATCTTTAATCCATTAGTGTAGAATTCTGATTAACAGGTAGTTAGTATAAAGCTCATCTTACTGCATGAAGTTCAGTACTGTGTTATATGTAGGGTGTTGAATAAATGTATGACCCTCATATGCAAGTTGCTAATCATAATTTTTTTTTCATGTGACAAAATTTGCAGTAATTTCAAAGTAATTGTGGTTCAAAGAATAATCGTATAATCATGACAGAAGTACAAGATATGTAAGTAGGCCATTGTACTTCATTTTATGCGTGTGTTTTCTTCTCAGTCTTTATGGCTAGCTACCTTCACTTTATGAAACTTAGATTGATTTTTACAGCATTCTGATGACAGTTTTGAGTAGAAGTTATAGTGCTAGGTAAAATGTCCAAGCATTTACTCTCCATTTCCAGATTTAACTTAAGTTTAGGGCAATTTAACTGTGTATTACAGTATCTAACACATCACCTACATTTCAAGCTAATTTTGCTACCTCTTAAGTCCTCCCTATTTCACCACCTTCCCATTTTATTTCTATTCTCTTTTAAGCATTCTATTTTGGTCTTGTCTATTGTGAGAGCAGTAAGGTGAAATTATGATTCACTTAAAAATAATAGTTATTGTAGATAATTGTAGCTATTGCAAGTGAAGTAGAACAATGTTGATTCATGATTACTGTACAGTATATGTAGTAATCCCTTCATCTGTAACAACTAGTTTTAGATAAAGAAAATTGAAATAATCTTTAATCATTATTATTATTATTATTATTATTATTATTATTATTATTATTATTATTACACTAATATACAAAATTTCAAAGTGATTGGAAATGATTGTAAATAAGATAGAGGACATTTTTCATACCCAATAGCTAAGTATGGTATTGTAAGCTCCTACCCATCCTAGTTTTGTCATTCTTCATGAAGAAATTATTTTGTTTTATGAAAAGGTGCTTGTATCCATCAGGTAGTCTTACATTATATAGCTATGGTGAAGTGGTGAGAAATTTGGGGGAGAAGTTATATTTAATTCAAGGGAAGAGGAAGTAGTTACAGATGGGGTGGGGGAATCCTTTATTTACAGAAAGACTTCATGGGTCATTTTAATAGACTACTGTAATTAAAAATTTAAGTTTAAGCCTAACATAAATTTGAATTCAGATTTTTTAATACAGATCATTATACTTGTAAAGGTATTAACAGTATACTTCATTTGCATACAGTTGTACACTGACTTTGCCAACCTTTTTTAATGTTTTTGCTTTAGTTGCAGAAATTCAAAAGGGTACCCAGTGCCAGTTCTGATTCAGAATGAAGAGACTGGAATCTTTGAGTTGCAGGAAGAAGCATTGGCAGGGGTTCTTCTGAATCCACTGATTGCGGATAAACACGTGTGTGTGTGGCTGTTGCAGGAGCGTTTCGTAAGGGCAAGTCCTTCCTTCTTGACTTCTTACTCCGATACATCAATGATAGAGTAAGTTTTGGAAAATTAATGCGGTAATTTTATTTCATTTGGGGGAAAAAGGTGTATATTCTCAAAATGGCTTTTATTTGCTTTTGTGGTAATGCAGTGTGTGTGTTTGGACCACATACTGAAGCATGTAATTTAATCATACATTCTGCCCCCTTTCTTTAACCCTTTAAACCCTGATTTTTTTGTAGGGTTAAGTTATGAATGCTTGTATTTGAAACGTTAGCAATTTGTACCTTCAGTCCTTAAAGGGTTAAAATTAGCCTGTTTAGGCTATATTTAATTGCTTAAAATCGGTATAAATTATGCACTTGTACTGATTGAACTAAAATGCTAAATAAGCTTTATTTGCAATAGCTACTAATTACACTCTAGTATTGTTCCTTTAATCTGTTGCTTTGCCTATAATAATAATAATTCTATCCTAGTCTTAGTATCATGTTCTACATTTAGTACAATGACATTAACATGTTTTAAATGCCATAATCTTATTATATATTTTTTTTATTAGTATAGGTCTACCTATCTGATGATCAAACAAGTAGGTATACAAATTATTTATTTATTTATTTATTTTTTTTTTGTATATTTTCTATTTGAAATATAACAAAGACACGCATAGTTTAGTAATGATTTTGAAACATTAATTTTTATTTCTTTGAGGACAGTACCAAATATTTTAAGTTTTGCCCAGTTTGAAACAAAGAACTAAAAAATATAAAAATTATGTTGATGTTAGCTACCAAAATTCAAACTGAGAATTTTTTTAGTTATTTTAAAAATCGTGTTTAGTGTGTTGAGGAAAGTAGATTAGTTTTTGTAACAATAATTTAATACCATTTTTACATTTGAAAAGGGGATTTTGGTGTAGGAGAGGATGATATATTGAGTGCGAAAGCCTAAAATTTTAAAGGGAATTGAAGTGTGTGTAAAGGAATATTATTTTTTTCTCGTATCGTTCATCGTTGGATATGCGAGAGAAGGTAAAAACTGGGTACTGTAACGATGAGTATAAAGGATGATCTGTGAAAATAGGAATAGTTAGAATATGGAATGAAAAGAGGTTATTGAAAAACAATATGGGTGAGGCCCCTGTCAACAAATCATTTAGTTTTTTGGGGGGTACGAAAATGGTTGGTCCACTGAACGATTCTGCCTTCGTTCGTGTACATGACGTTTGCCCAAATAACTGACAAGACATTAAGGTATCGACAATTAGGTCGTGTTAACTTAGGCTACGTTAGGTTAGATTAAATATATGTAAAATTGTCGATCATACCGACTTGTGAATGATGGATAGCAGTTTAACTTCAAATACCTAACAAAGAGCTTGTTATTACTGAAAGTTCAAACACAGTTAACTTTATTAGTGATTGCACGGTTATTAACATAAACTTTGAAATATTTTGTTTTTCAGTATACGATTGATTGAGCTTAAGTGATCCAGGTTCGGTGCGTATAGAATGTACCTTGATTGGGATTGATTAAAATGCGTTAGTTTAACCTTGGCCTAAAGATTGTAGCGTGCTTACTTCAGTGGACGATTGAAATTTTGACTGATTTGGAGTTTCCCGTTCTGTAGTTGAAACTATTTCAGGACAAGGACGATTGGTTGGGCGACCCCGATATACCCTTAACGGGATTCAAGTGGCGTCAAGGGACCAAAAGAGAGACGACGGGCATCCTCCTCTGGAGCATTCCTTTCATCATGAAAAGGAGGTCTGGGAAGAGGTAAGAGAAGCTTGTTTGTGAGCAGACCTCGCTCACAGGGCAATCACTGAAACTAGGTTCTTTTTGGACAAATCTTTTTACTTTCTGAATGTGGAGGAGGAGTTGCTTCAGTGTTCGAGAAAAAGTAGTCTTTGTTCAGTTATAATTTAACATTTGTTTTACATGATGTAGTTTACAGTTAACATGGTAGTTTCCATAATTTTATTCACTAGGTAGCACGTGATCCTCCCACCCAATAGTGTGGGAGTTTACGTGAAAAGGCTGTAGTAACAATGACTGGTCTACAGTAAAATAATTAGTACGTTAGAAGCGTTTCGGCGTGTCACGTTCAGTCGATTGCTCACCTGGCATTAAAAACATGCTCTGGAGTAGATTATCAGTTTATTATTGTAAATTTAGACCATTTTGTTTTGTATTTAGCCTATGCAGTGTGTTCTGAAGGATACATTTGACCACATCAACATTTCGAACTTAGAGCAGTTAAATTTAGTAGGCTCGTAAGGAAGTAAATAGAGATGGATTATTAGGTAATAGCATTTTAGATTAAATAGCATGCAGTTTCCATGATGTTTTAAGCTCAGTAACTCTAAATAATTGTAGAAAGGAAGAAAGAGGAGTGTAATTCATTTAGCTGGTTCGACTTCAACAAAAGTTAGTTCGTCGGCGTGTAATATTGTGGTGAATGGAGAAAATTTAGAGGTTGTGGAAGAATTTAAAATTATTTTAAATACTTGGTTTGATTGACAAAATAAGTACAGGTGCATTGGAAGTTGAAACTAGTGAAGCAGGTCATGAGCACGTTAGGTAGGAAAAAAGTGCTTGAGTGTACACTGTACAGGGTATTTTTTATATATAATATTGAAAATAAATATTCCTATGATTCTGGACTTTTGAAACAAGTCCGGAATCCCGAAATTTTATTTCAATATATATATATATATTTGGGTGGCTCTTATTTTTTCGAAATTGCAAATTTCACCGTCTCACCCCGTCAATATATTCCATTTGACAAAGAAACAAAATGTGCAAAATCTCAAGTAATTATAAATATTCTCATTGGTCCCGCAGAAGGACTCAAATTTACGAGGGTAATTCAATAAGTATCCGCACTTTCTATTTTCACAATTTTATTTTCACATCTGATAGATTATAACACCACTTCTCAACATAGTCTCTGTTTCTCAATGCATTTAGTCCAGCGATCTACAAGCTTCCTAATGCCATCACAAAAAGAATGTTTTTGGCTGTGTGCGTAGCCAGTCATGCACCGCCTCCTTCAGGTCATCATCGCCTTGGAATCGCTGACCTCTCAAAGCGTCTTTTAGTGGTCCAAACGGGTAAAAATCCGAAGGTGCCAGGTCTGGACTGTAGGCTGGATGGTCGAGAACTTCAAATTTAAGTTCTTGAAGGCATTTTCTAGTCTCTGCAGCGGTATGAGGGCGCGCATTGTCGTGTAACAGAATAACACCTTCCGACAATCTCCGTTGCAAGGAAGTTCAAAGCGCAGCCGTCAGCAGTTAAAGTTATGCTAACACTGTTTGGGATAAACGAGGCCCTATCCTTCAACATTATCTAGAGCGTGGAACTGCAGTAACAAGTGCATCTATTCTGACATGCTTCGGAATGAGTTAAAGCAAACATTTCGCACAAAACGGAGAGGGAGATTGTCGGAAGGTGTTATTCTGTTACATGACAATGCGCGCCCTCATACCGCTGCACAGACTAGAAAATGGCTTCAAGAACTTAAATTTGAAGTTCTCGACCATCCAGCCTACAGTCCAGATTCTTTTGTGATGGCATTAGGAAGATTGTAGATCGCTGGACTAAGTGTATTGAGAAACGGAGACTATGTTGAGAAGTGATGTGTTTATAATCTATCAGATGTGAAAATAAAATTGTGAAAATAAAAAGTGCGGATACTTATTGAATTACCCTCGTAGTTAATTATTGAAACAAATACACGAATTTTTTATTAGCATTCCATTATAAGGGCAAATAACAGTAGTTAAAGAACAGCATAAACTAAAATAGACATTGACTACTGATTAATTAGAAAATGAATTGAACTAAACATTTTAGGACTGAAAGCATAGTAAATTTGGCTTAGTAGGTGGTTGCTTATGAGGCACCCTTAAATATTAATTTATTTTAATAAAACTACTTTGGTACACGTTTTATATTAATACACTGCGTTCGCACTTATTAAGCAGATTACATTTTCTCCAATATTTTCAAAAGTTTTTCCCCGATTTCAATGAAATTTGTAGCAAATAATCACTATATATAGCAGCATTGATGGTATTCATTTCGATAAAATATTTTGATAATTAAAATAATTATCTCATTTTATTGAAAAATATGTAAAATATTTGTGTTCCGAATTATTAAGCAAGTATTCTATTTATGGATCTAAATGGTGAAAATGGGTAAGAAGAAGGATTTAACATTAACTGAGAAAAGAAAAATAGTCAAGTTACTCGCTGAAAATATAAAATCTATTGAAATTGCGAAGCAGTTTGGCAGAGCTTATCGAACTGTAAACAGGCTTGTAGTGGAGGGTACCAAACTGAGGCAGCGAAGTGATAAAGGAGCTATAAGAAAAGTGACAAGGCGGCAGATATCTGTAATCAAGCGCAAATTGCAAAGCATCCATTGTCCTCAAGTAAAGAGGTTTTTGAGCAGGCTGGCATACATAATGTACCAAGAACATCTCGATGTGGGATCCTCCAAACAATTGGCAGGACGTGTAAACCTACGATTCTGTCACCATTAATACCCAGGTACAAGAAGCAGCGTGTTGAATGGGCGCGTCAGTACGTGAAAACAGATTTTAATACTGTATTGTTCACCGATGAATGAAAAGCAACCCTTGAGAGACGATGTTTGTTCAAGAAGATGGATTGCTGAGAGCGAATTTCTACCATCGAGATTAAGACATCAACAAGGTGGAGGTAGTGGCATGTTTTGGGCAGGATTGATAGGAAATAAAGTAGCTGTCCCATACAGAGTGCCTGATGGTGTAAAAATGAATGCCCAGTCTTACACAAACTTTCTAAAAGAAAACCTCATTCCATGGTAGAGATTGACCCTTAGCAATCCATCTTCTTGACCAACCATCAGATCCCTCAAGGGTTGCTCTTCATTCATTGGTTAACAATACAGTATTAAAATCTGTTTTCACGTACTGACGCGCCCATTCAACACGCTGCTTCTTGTACCTGGGTGTTAATGGTGACTGAATCGTAGGTTTACACGTCTTGCCAATTGTTTGGAGGATTCCACATCGAGATGTTCTTGGTATATTATGTATACCAGCCTGCTCAAAAACCTCTTTACTTAAGGACAATGGATGCTTTGTAGTTTGCGCTTGATTACAGATATCTGCCGCCTTGTCACTTTTCTTATAGCTCCTTTATCACTTCGCTGCCTCAGTTTGGTACCCTCCGCTCTAAACTTGTTTACAGTTCGATAAGCTCTGTCAAACTGCTTCGCAATTTCAATAGATTTTATATTTTCAGCGATAACTTGACTATTTTTCTTTTCTCAGTTAGTGTTAAATCCTTCTTCTTACCCATTTTCACCATTTAGATCTGTAAATAGAATACTTGCTTAATAATTCGGAACACAATATTTTACATTTTTCAATAAAATGAGATAATTATTTTAATAATCAAAATATTTTATAGAAATGAATACCATCAATGCTGTTATATATAGTGATTATTTGCTACAAATTTCATTGAAATCGGGGAAAAACTTTTGAAAATATTGGAGAAAATGTAATCTGCTTAATAAGTGCGAACGCAGTGTAGAAAAAAAAGGCGGGGGTGACCCCCAAATTTTGGTTGATTGGGTGGTTCTTATACATATAAGAACCACCCAACCAACCAAAATTTGGGGGTCTCACCCCCGCATTTTTTTCCTATTAATATAAAACGTGTACCAAAGAAGTTTTATTAAAATCAATTAATATTTAAGGGTGCCTCATAAGCAACCATCCCTACTAAGCCAAATTTACTATGCTTTCAGTCCTAAAATGTTTAGTTCAATTCATTTTCTAATTAATCAGTAGTCAATGTCTATTTTAGTTTATGCTGTTCTTTAACTGCTGTTATTTGCCCTCATAATGGAACGCTAATAAAAAATTCGTGTGTGTTTCAATATTTAACTAAATTTGAGTCCTTGTGTGGGACCAATAAGAATATTTATAATTACTTGAGATTTTGCACATTTTATTTTTTTGTCAAATGGAATATATTGAGGGGGTGAGACGGTGAAATTTGCAATTTCGAAAAATAAGAGCCATTCTAATATATATAGTTGCGTCTGTATATAAATTAATATATTAATTAAGCGGTTGCCATGGTAAATTAAAATAAAATATAAGGTGGCCACAAACTACAGTCCCGTTACCCCCTAGAGAAATGAATCGTATAACAATGATATGGGCAAGGGGTAACGGGACTTTGTGGCCACCCTATAGATAACTAGAAACTAGAGAAGTCTGTAACAGTAGCAAGCCAAGTGACCAGCGGCCTGATAGATGAATGAATGACGACTGACTGACGCAAATTGTGGATTCCGGAAGCCCAGAATCAAACTCGTCTGAAACACGTCTGGTTTTGGTTCTGGCGTCTCAGTCAAGTTCCGAACTTCAAATGCCAATGCCCAGTAAACTTTTTTTTTTTTTTTTTTTTTTTTGTAAGTTACATTTAGGAACATATAAGAACATTAATTTAATTATTGTGTTGATACTAGTGTTTTACTCACAAGCAGATTTTTTTTTAAGAATCTGGGAGAATATACACAATTTCGGGAGACTCCCGGCGAAAGCCCAGTAAAGAATGATTTTATACAGGATAAGAGTTAAGTGATATAATAATGACAAGAAACACGAATTAAAGTAATGAGACATCCGGTATTAAACACACAATAATAAGTAATTAAGCAGTTAATAAATGAGGTAATGAAAGTGCAGTATTGGTACAGTAACTGAATAGGCCTAACTGCGGTCGTAAATGCGTGAGTAGCTTGAACGGTATTGAGGACACTTTGAAGAATCTAATTCGGTTAGGCAGAGCTTGTTAAAGTTATAGGCGTTGAAAACGAGTAGCCTATCACGGCGTAATAAAACACTGTAGGCCAAGTGCTGGTAGCCTACGTGAGGTTTACAGACCTGAAATTTTGATGAAGGTAACTGAAGGCGGAAGGGCCTATAAGCCAGACTGCGTAACGAGATCTTGATGAAAGGAAATGTAGCTTCGCAGGTCGAATTGAATGAATGTTAAGTGATGTGAAAGTAGACGGATGGCGCCAGTTGCATCTTGTAGAAATGATTTTGCTTCCAGAAGGATGAAATAGTAGTGGGCCTCAACGGAGATGATTAACTTCGTGTATGCTTGAATGGAGTTTTGAAGGACAGCGAGCCGCTTTCCGACGAAGGCCGGAGAGCGGGTGGAGACCTGAGCAATGAGCAAGTGAGAGCGAATGATGTCGACCTGAAGTGGACTGGCACTTTTATAGGCTCGGTGACGCTTAGAAATTTGGCGGGCACTTTCGAGAAACAAAAAGTAAAATAAGCGTTCCTTTGTGGAGGTCCTTGCCCACATGTGGAATTTTCCGTTAGGCCCCTTCAGGTAAGGAAGGTGAGAAAAATGAATTTTTCCATCGAGTTTATATATATATATATATATATATATATATATATATATATATATATATATACATATATATACATTATATACACAGTGGTGTAGTGCTGTGGGAACGCGTGGGAACGGCGTTCCCTTACTTTTTTTGGTAGACGGAACGGCGTTCCCTCACTATTTCAATGAATCCGAACTTACAAATCTCTAACGTCATGAAATTTTAATTCCACCCCTAGAAGAAATTTGAGAAAGAATCATTAACTGTTTTCATTTCTTTTAGCTTCGACTGAGGCAATGCTAGCCTATAAAGATCTGGTGAAACAGTCACCACGGCGTACCAGTTGTTAACGTTTTTTAGTTAATCATTCCAGTTGTTAGCTATTTTTATTGATCGTACTGGATGTCGTATATCTAATGACACTGGAAATACTGCATCTTCAACCTTGGAATATATCCTAATATCCAGTGCATATGACCTCAAAATATCCCTGAAATTGGTCAGATTTCAAAAGATTTCCCGGGGAGCTTACAGTGCCCCCGGACCCCCAGCTGTATGGGCTCGCCGCGCTCGCCATTGTCTCCCCCGCATCTGAGTAACACTTTCAAAATGCGTTCCCTCACTTCTTTATTTAGCACTACACCACTGTATATATATGTATATACAGGGTGTTTGAAAACTTTCTGTACAAATTGTAATGGGGGATAGGCAACACCAAGACAACCCTTTTCGTCTATAAGTGTATGTCCGCTAACGTCACCATTCGGCGCGAGAGGGCGCCGCTGCAATTGGCTAAAAGGTGAAGTGGGCTAGACTCGCGCTTGCCGCTGGCATTCTTAAGTCGGACGTAGTACGCGTAACATGTTTATTTAAAGAAGGTGCTGAAAGTTGCGACCGGTAGCATCAATGCATGCCCGACAGCGTCGAAGCATTGACCGACGTACACGTCGAAAGATTCCCGGCATTTCGGGAACAGTTCCAGCGGCGACAGCGATTCTTGCTACGAGGTCTTCTTCTGAGTAAATGGGAGTCTCGTACACGAGGTTCTTCATGTGTCCCCACAGGAAGAAATCGAGGCATGTTAAATCGGGCGATCTCGGTGGCCAGGCTACGGGCCCACCCCGGCCCATCCATCGGTCCCCAAAAGTGGCGTTCAGATAATCCCGCACATCGTTGCTGGAGTGTGCTGGGGCCCCGTCGTGTTGAAACCACATTCGTCTACGAATAGCCACGGGAACATCTTCCAGCAGTTCCGGCAACGTTTCTTCAAGAAATATCCGATAAACCCGCCCGTCGAGTCGGGCAGGCAGCAGGTACGGCCAATCAACTTGCCATGGACGATACCCGCCCAAACATTGACGGCGAACCGTTCTTGATGAGCATGCACCCGTGTAGCATGTGGATTTGCGTGCGCCCACACGTGAGAATTGTGCATGTTAAACACACCCTCACGTGTGAAACAGGCCTCGAGAACAGCACATAAGCCGGAAAATTAGGCTGCACCCGCTGTCTGCTGCAGAAACTAGCGTGCGAATTCCACACGAAGAGGGTAATCCCGAGGTTGTAATGCCTGAACTCTCTGACGATGAAACGGATGTAACTGCTGCTCGTGCAACACACTCCAGACCAGGTCGTGGTTCACACCGAGGATACGTGCAACACCTCGCGTGCTTGCGCTTGGATTGTCCTCAAATCGCCGTAGGATTTCTTCTTCCATGTCAGGAGTGCGCACGTTTCTCTCCCGACCAGTGTCATGCATGTTTGCATGGAATGTTCCAGTTTCTCGCAGTCGCCGATGCAAATGCGCAAACGTTTGGTGGTTTGGCACACGTCTGTTTGGGAAGCGCTGTCGGTACAACCTCACAGCAGCTCTTCCGTTTCCATTGGCAGCCCCATACACCATATGCATGTCAGCCATCTCAGCAGTCGTGAAGCGCTCCATGTTACGCGTACTACGTCCGATTTAAGAATGCCCGCGGCAAGCGCGAGTCTAGCCCACTTCACCTTTTAGCCAATTGCAGCGGCGCCCTCTCGCGCCGAATGGTGACGTCAGTGGACATACACTTATAAACGAAAAGGGTTTGTCTTGGTGTTGCCTATCCCTCATTACAATTTGTACAGAAAGTTTTCAAACACTATATATATATATATATATTATATATATTATATATATATATATAGGGTGTCCCATAAGTCCGGCATCATAGGAAAAATAATAAAAAAGGCAAAACAAAAGCTTTTATTTAGAGAACGTGCTCAATATGTCTACCATTGTTTTCAATACACAAATTCAGACGTGATACCCAGTCAGCAAGCACACGGTGAATGATGTCAGGAGTAATGGTGTTACATGCCCCAATAATGCGCTGCTGCAAATGTTCAACACTCCTAATTTTCTCTGCGTATACCAGCGCTTTCAAGTGGCCCCAGAGATAAAAATCTAGTGGCGTGAGATCCGGGCTTCTAGCTGGCCATTCCACAGGCCCTCGACGTCCTATCCAATGATCAGGGAATTGTTGGTACGGGTATTCCCTTACTTGGGTGCTGTAATGTGCAGAAGCGCCGTCTTGCTGGAACCTTGTTGGGAAATTTCCTTCTTCATTCAAAACACTGGGAAATGCTTCTTCCTTGAGCATACGTAGGTAGGTGCCTCCAGTGACATGTTCATCGAAAAAGAGGGGGCCTATGATACGATCCTTCCAAATGCCACACCATACCATCACCCGAGATGCACCTTGTTCCTTTGAAGAGGTATACCAGTGAGGGTTGTTTTGAGACCAGTAGCGGGTGTTCTGTCGATTTACCTCACCATTTCCATAAAAACAGCCTCGTCCTCAACAGAATGGTGGACGGGAAATTGGCATCCCGAGCATATTGTTCCGTAGCTCATTCACAAAATTCCATCCGCCGGTCGGGATCATCATCGCTTAATTTCTGTAGGATCTGAAGTTTATATGGATGCCATTTGTGAGCCTGAAGAATGCGATGGATACTACTTTTCGACATTCCTGTCTCGGCGGACAATCGCCAAGAGACTTATTGGGACTTCTGTTAAAATGAGCCAGGATAGCAGTCGCTGTATCATCGTCAATGGACCTCCTTGAAGGTCCACTGCGTGGTTTATCTTCTGTGGATCCTGTTTCCTTAAACTTTGCAACAAGTCTGCTAACACAACTCTGTGTTATTGGCTCGTGGTATGGATGCAGTCTGTTAAATTCAGTAGCGGCCTCTCTCTGACTCCGATTTCCTATGAGTAGAATTATCTGGATTCGTTCTTCCTTGCTCACAGACATTATGGCCTGTAGAAAGAGAAAAATATGAATTATGGTTTGTAGAAATAGAAAAATATGAATTTCTCCTATGATGCCGGACTTATGGGACACCCTTGATACAGGGTGTCCATAAATTATTCACCCCATTATAAGCCTTAATAAATTCGTTATTATAGGAGCTATCTTAAAACGGTTTGCGCAATTAATAACACAACTCAAGAAATTTTTGTTTTAATTCAGTAAACCTCCACGTGAGCCCCATTGGTAGCACGCAGAACATCAAGGCGATAGATGATTTCGTTCCGCCGGTCGGGATCATCATCGCTTAATTTCTGTAGGATCTGAAGTTTATATGGATGCCATTTGTGAGCCTGAAGAATGCGATGGATACTACTTTTCGACATTCCTGTCTCGGCGGACAATCGCCAAGAGACTTATTGGGACTTCTGTTAAAATGAGCCAGGATAGCAGTCGCTGTATCATCGTCAATGGACCTCCTTGAAGGTCCACTGCGTGGTTTATCTTCTGTGGATCCTGTTTCCTTAAACTTTGCAACAAGTCTGATAACAACTCTGTGTTATTGGCTCGTGGTATGGATGCAGTCTGTTAAATTCAGCAGCGGCCTCTCTCTGACTCCGATTTCCTATGAGTAGAATTATCTGGATTCGTTCTTCCTTGCTCACAGACATTATGGCCTGTAGAAAGAGAAAAATATGAATTATGGTTTGTAGAAATAGAAAAATATGAATTTCTCCTATGATGCCGGACTTATGGGACACCCTTGATACAGGGTGTCCATAAATTATTCACCCCATTATAAGCCTTAATAAATTCGTTATTATAGGAGCTATCTTAAAACGGTTTGCGCAATTAATAACACAACTCAAGAAATTTTTGTTTTAATTCAGTAAACCTCCACGTGAGCCCCATTGGTAGCACGCAGAACATCAAGGCGATAGATGATTTCGTTCCAAACATTAAGAAGCATGTCTTGCGTGATGGAAGCTAATGTCTCTTCAATCCGGTGTCTTAATTCTGTGATGTTTTAACCTTCTTTGCATTCACTGTCCTTTGTGTAGCCCAAGACAGATGGAATGTCGCTTCATCACTGAAAACGACATTGTTCAAAAATGCTCATCTTCATCATTACGGTCAAGAATGTCAACAGCAAACTGTACTCGTTTGGGTTTGTCATTTGGTAGAAGTTTCTGCAAGGTTTGCAATTTGTAGGCATAAAGTTTCAACCTCTTGTGAACCACTTTATGCACTGTTGAACGAGATATTTGCAGTTCTCGTCGGCTTGCTCGGCGGATGGATTTTGTAGGACTTCGGATAAACGCCGCCTGAATTCATGCTATCTTATCTTCAGACACACTAGGCCTACCAGCTCCTTTCTGATGTAGCACACTGCCAGTTTCTTGAAATTGTTTCAGCCATCGCTTGAGTGATTGCTTTGTTGGTGGAGTTTTCTGATATTCCTCCCGAAAACGTCTCTGTACAGTAATTTGGAGATTTGGTTTCCCACATCCACAGCACACACATTGCTTTCTCCTTCACTGTCGCCCATTGTGCCCCTAGTGTAAGTTCTGCGAAATAAAAAAAAATTCTTGAGTTGTGTTATTAACTGCCGCAAACCGTTTTAAGATAGCTCCTATAATAACGAATTTATTAAGGCTTATAATGGGGTGAATAATTTATGGACACCCTATATATATATATATATATATATATATATATATATATATATATATATATATTAATATATATATATAATATCTATAATATTATATATATATATATATATATATATATATATATATATATATATATATATTATATATATGCCCGGATTTAGCTATAGGCGATCGCCTAGGGCCCTCGCTCAAGCCGTTTTTGCGCGTTCTGTTCAAGTGATATTAATGATTTAGAACTCTATGAAGAACTTAAATACTTTGCAGGTTTATACTTGAGAAAACAGATCTCGGAAATGCCCTTGTTATATAGTGCAAAAACAACTAAGTGAGATTTATCCTAATGTTTATGTTGCACTTCGAATAGTATTAACCATCCCAGTTACTGTTGCTTCGGCTGAAAGAAGTTTCTCGCGTCTCAAACTTATTAAAACATATTTGCGTTCCACCATGTCTCAAGCGAGATTGCAATCATTAGCTATGTTATCAATAGAAAACGAGATAACAAATTCATTAGATTATTCTCAATTTATTGAAGAGTTTCGCTCGAAGAAAAGTAGAAAAGCATTGCTGTAATATTCAAGGAGCATCTGAACCAAATATTAAAGCATTAATATTTAGCCTGATAAGTCGATCGCTCACTATTATAAAAAATGAAATGTCAACATCTCTTATACATCACATATGAAAAACGTTTGTATACTATGGAAAGTCATTACCTATAATATTATATAAATCTTAGAAATCATTGTCTTATATTTTCGATACAAATCTTGATTCATATTATAATTTATACTTATTTGTATGGTTTATTTATATTTCTTATACAATTTCCATGCGTGATTATTTTGATTTGGTTTAATTTTTAAGTGCTGGCATAGTTCTGTCTATGCGGGATTCTAATATTGCTGGTATAGTACCGATAATTAAGTCCATATTTTCATATATATAGGCCTAGGGCCTCGCAATTTCTAGATCTGCCTAGGGCCTCGCAACTTCTAGATCCGGCCCTGTATATATATATAGTGTTTTTAGGAGCAATACTTCGGGAGGTAATAGTATCGGTCATTGTGAGAAAAAAAGTTCATAAGAACATGTGTCTAATCCTGAATGGTTACGGAGATAGAGCTGTTTGAATCTGATGCGCGCGCAGTTCTTCCTTCCCCTTCCCTCCCCTATAACCTTGAACCATGTAAGCATGTAACATAAGCCAATCAACAGCTGACTGTTATGAGTGACATTGTTTGGTGTTTGAAGCAGTGTTAAGAATGCCACACACCTTCACACATGCCGAATATGCAGATATGGTGTATGTCTACAGTTTTTGCGATGGAAGTACAACAGCTGCTGTTGCAGAATACTGTCGACGGTTTCCGGATCGAAGAGTGTTTACCAGGGTTTTCAACACATTGCGTGAGATTAGCACACTTCCCAGCGCTCATGTTTCATTTGAACGTGAAGGTCAACAAGATGTGGATGAAGTGGAAAACATTCTTCAGTTGGTAGAGCGTAGTCCTACTACTAGCTCACGAAGAATTTCTACACGTCTCGGTGTACCACACACAAGAGTATGGCGAACATTACGTGAGGAAGGCTTGCATCCATATCATGTACAGCGTGTACAACACCTTCAACCAGGAGACGCTGCCATGCGACTGGAATTTTGTCATTGGGTAAATGCTAATCGCCGATTGCTTCGATTAATACTGTTCATCGATGAAGCTACTTTCACCCGTGATGGTATCAACAACACTCGTGACTCTCATCGGGTGTCAGACGAAAATCCAAATGCCACTGTGGAAACAAATTTTCAACATCGCTTCTCTGCCAATGTATGATGCGGTATCATCGATGATCAGCTGATTGGCCCTGTTACTTTAGAGAATCGTCTTACTGGACAGTTACCTAGAATTTCTGCAAAATGAATTGCCAGGACTATTGGAGGATGTTCCTTTGGCTACACGCGCTGGTATGTACTTTCAGCATGACTGAGCTCCTCCACATTCTACCCATCTGGTGATGCAATACCTAAATCAAACTTTCCCTGGTCGATGGATCGGCCGCGGTGGTCCCATTCAATGGCCACCAAGGTTCCGACCCTCTCCGTTAGATTATCGTTTGTGGGGTGGATGAAAAGTCAAGTTTACAAAAGAAAGGTGGATACACGAGACGAATTGCTCGCGCGCATTTTGGATGCTGCTGCCCGCATAAAGGAACGTAAAGATCTTCCACGTTCATCTGATATACTGAACTTCATAATGTTTGCAGATGATACCACTCTCCTTTTCTTGCAGAGATGTTAATACAGCTAAGAATATATTTCATTCAGAATTCATCAGTGTAATGAAATGGTTGACCACCAATAAACTATTCCTAAATACCAGTAAAACAAATTTCATGATTTTTAATAATAAAAGAAATGTATATCTTGATGAACTTAATGTTAATGAAATCACCATAAAGGAGTGTACTGTAACAAAATTTCTTGGTGTAATGCTAGATAAGAATTTGCAATGGAGTGATCATGTAAATTATATCGCGAAAAAGATTTCAAGGAGCGTTGCTATAATGTTTAAACTTAGAAATGTAGTCCCTAAACAAATTTTATTGACTCTTTATCATACTCTTGTTCTTCCTTATATAACATACTGCACCCTTGTTTGGGGAAACTCCGCTAACAACGCATTAAATGGTATCTTTGTCATCCAAAAACGAGCAATAAGGTGCTGATTTCCTTGATCACTCTAATGCATTATTTGAAGAGCTAAACCTACTAAAGCTCAATGATATAACCAAACTGGCACATTTTATTTTTATTTACATGTGTAAGAGCAAAATCATTAATTTGCAATGGGTAAATAGATATTTTGTAACTCATCAAGAAATCCACTCGTATCAGACCAGAAATAGATCAAAGCTTGTTATACCTCAATTTAGATTGTCTTCATCTCAAAAACTACCCATTTTCATTGGATTGAAACTATGGAATGACTTGCATGCCGATATAAAAAATATTGCGAATGTAAATTTGTTTAAAACCAAGTTGAAATCCCGATTAATAATGGGATACTAACAAAAATCTTGGATTAATGTCCACTAATAATGTTTAATATTGTCCATTAATATTGTTTAATATTGAAATACAGGCTTTAACTATTAATAATACTTATTTACTTATTTATTTATTATTAATTTATAACAGCTAGCTGCTTATTTTTAATAAGAGCCCAGTAAAGCCTAAAGCTTAAGGGCCAAAAAAAAAAAAAAAGATCAACTCAGACGAACAACACGCGACTTTCGCACACGAGTTGCGAAGTGCATTGAGGTTGACGGTAGGATTTTCGAAAACGTATTGTAAACTGTAACAAATTTGTCATTTCTGTATCCGATACCATTCAAAATGCCAATGTTTAAACATTAAATGTTAGAAACAGTAATTGGTTTCTCTTTCTTGATTACCATTAACAATGCTTTTGTATTTGTAGATTCAAACAGCTCTATCTCCGTAACCATTCAGAATTAGACACATGTTCATATGAACTTTTTTCTCACAATGACCGATACTATCACCTCCCGAAGTATTGACCTTTCCTCCAGAAACACCCTGTGTATAATATATATAATATATATATATATATATATATATATATATATATATATATATATATATATAATTAACGTAAAGAACGACGCTTGTATAGAAGAACGTTCCGCGCAAGATGAGGAGGGAGAACGAACAAATGAAAAAATGAGGTAACCACCCAGGAATCGAACCCGGGATCTTCCGATTGCCGGTCAGACCGGTGTGTGTGTGTGTGTGTGTGTAGATATTAAAATTATTTCCTATGATTCCGGACTTTCGAAATACCCTGTAGATTCAGAAAAAGACTTAGATGGTGTATTGGTGCTAACATTGGCATATGTATGCGAGACTCTTGTTTGGTATATTGTTCATTGTCAGAAAATGAGAACAGTTGGGATGGATAATTTAAGTTGTATGGTTAGTGTAAAATGGGTTGATAGCATGAAAAATGAAGATGTTCGGTTAAGGCATGGAGTGAAAAATTCATTGGAGATGAGAATGGAGAATAGGATGCTGTATTGGCATGGTCATGTGGAGATGAATAATAGTGATTACGTAATAGGTGCGAAAAGTAGAGGGAAAACAGCATAAAAGATGGAAGAATGTAGTTAGTAAGTGTGTGAATAAACGTGTTGATATAAATGTGGCGCGAGAGTTAACGAGAAACGTAGAGGAATGAAAGCGGTTTGAGAGGTTTGTAGATGGAGGTGTTGGTCTCGCCTGTCGTATCACGAGAGGTATACCCTAAGCCTTGTCATAAAAGGTAATATTGAATCCCTGAGGTTGGGATGGCACGTTTCTCCACTTTTGTGTAATTATGTTACCGCCAAATAAATTTGGAGGGGCCATATTGAACTGCAGTTGTCCGTTCATTCGTCATACTGTCCTGTCCGCGCCACAACGTTTGAACCGCTCAGCATAAACTAACGAAACTTTATATAAATATATATCATCGCGAGCGAGAGTCAGCTCGTTGCATCAAAGGTCAAGGTCACAAATGAGGCGTCACCTTCCGGAGCCGTTTTACTGCCACCGAGGAAGTTGAGGGAAAACGCGATGTAAAGGTAATCCCCCCCCCACCACCCCCCCCACCCCCACCCGCTAACGCAAGGTCAACATCATAAGATGCAAAAGGACCTGAGCTGATTTTGTCAATTGCTTCACTACTTCTTATACAATGTATGCAGTGGAAATGGTAACTTTTTTTCTTGCCCATATGCTGTAATGTTGAAATTTTGACCTATTGTTCCGAAAGTCGTTTTGCATCACTAAGCATATGACGCTAAATCGAATGGTGTATGTTTTATGACGATTCGACACTGGGAAGTGGATTTAAAATCGTTGCAGTGGCGAATGGCCAGGGTTCTACTCTTAGCTGTAGGGCATGCCTGAAATTCTAAGGTGTGGATACGCCGTATGGCCGTGTATCCCCCCATTACAGCACTGAATTATGTATGGTACATAAGCCTACTCTTATTGAATATAAATAATAATAAGATGCCTTAAGCTAGTCACATATTTGGGCTGGTCCAGCCTGGCCCAGCCTGGCCCAGACCAGCTGAAGTTGTACTGCATGGGTTGTAATGACAATACACACACACGAGCTGGAAAGCTGATACCAGCCCGAGTGTATGTGTTGTCATTACAACCCAAATGTGTGACTAACTTTAGGAACGGGGCATTACGGTGCGTTCTCGCATGAAGAGATTTGTCCGCCCTTTTTTCCCATAAGGAATTGAAGATATTACAGTTCCTTAACGGTCTTAAACAATATACCATTGCATTCAGGACACTTTTGGTTACATTTTTCGGCCATAAAAGAAAAACGCATTGTCGCGGCGATAATATACCTCAGGAAGGCGACGCCTCAAATATTGGCTGGGAGCATTGATGTCGTTCCGACAAAGTTTTTGTTTGATTTGAATCCCCCCCCCCCCCCCCCCCCCCCCAGTTCAACAGGTTCTTAAGTAATGTGTGTATGTACAGAGAAAGTGTGTTAACAGTTGTACATTACGAGATGAAAACTGTTAACATTCTGTTATGGCTATTTATAGTGACAGCTGAATTTCCTCCTAAATATCCCAGTTTAGTGCATTCCTTATGTATATATTATATAGACACACAGAGACAAAGATATTGCCAGAGAAATCATCGTGTAGAAGTTTTCTTATGGGGAGGATGAAATTGAAACTATGAACATATTAAGTTCGACAGCTTCCCGTAAGATCAGCGAAATAAAACGACGTTAGGTGTGTTGAGCAGTAGGATGGATGACCGTCCTCTGCGTCTAGATGAACCCGTGGTTCAAATGTCACGTTCAGCTGTAGGTCTTCTCTGTCATATAATCCCCTAGCTGGTAGTATGGAGAATAATTCACCCAGTTTACGAGAATTTTGCATTAAATAGAGAGAGTCCAGTTGTTTGAGAGTAAGAGCGTTGTCTTGAGTAGATAATACGAGTGAATTGGAGCAATTTTCTTATCGTGAGTGAAGGTGCTGTGGTACAGTATTGATAAGAGTACTCGTGACAAAGGTTTGTTATCCTCACGAGGAGTACCCATTTTGCCATTGCTTTTAGGTCGCAATCCTCCTTTTGGACACTCAAGGGACGTTCGACACCCAGTCCTCCATGAAGGACTCTACCATCGTGTTTGCCCTCACCACAATGGTGTCCTCAGTCTTGATTTACAACCTGATGAACAACGTGCAAGAGGATGATCTGATGAACCTACAGCTCTTCACATCTTACGGGATGCTCGCTCAGGAAGACACAGACGCCGGCCACCCCTTCCAGGTAAGGGCTCGAATCTTAGGAGAGTAAGGGTTCTCTTAAATGTTAAGTGGTGGGTTACGGCGTGATTGATGTCGTCACTCCGCTTCCCTCGATCAGCGAAGTTAGGCGGCATTGGGTCTGAGTAGTAGTAGTAGTAGTTACAGAAGAGAACGTTCTCCGCGCCCAGATTATGTAGTGATCCCACGTAAAGCTGTAGGTCTCCTCTATCATACAACTTTAGATGTTTCAACGGAGATTAAACAATCCAATCCAATAAACAAAAACACAAATTTAAGGCGTTTCATAGGATCCTTTTAATGTTTCATTCGCATGTTACGTCAAAAGCTCTGAAGATTTCGATCTTTTGAGTGTGACACCCGAGCAGTGAAACTGTGTAACATTTTTGTGTAATATTTTCCCTCATGTTCATTAGGCAATTATTTACCAAAGAAACGTTTTTTCTATCTTCACTTTTTACTGTCTGTCGAAGATGACTCGTTAGAAGTAGGAACTTCTGGAGAGGAATATTTAATAATATTGATTTTTGTTGTGTTTCAGAAACTTCAATTCCTGGTGAGGGACTGGGGTTTTCCATACGAGATTGCGTATGGGTACCAGGGAGGACAGACGCTTCTCGATGACATTCTGATGGTAAGTGTTCTTTGGTTTTCTCAGTTACCGGTTTAGGGAATATATATATACATCGTCAGCTTCCTTGGGTTGGTTTATTTTTCCCCTCTCCTGGAATGAGGTCCCGTCTCAATCTCCCACCCATACTCTTATTACGGGTTGTCATGCCACCAGCGCATTACAATGCGAACCTCTATCTCCTCCATCAGGATTGTTACTGACTGAATGGCTGGGGAGTTGAGTGGAGCCCTACTTTTATAAAACACTGCCTACGGATAGTCCGATATGTTTTTATGGCATGCCGTTCCGGGTGTTGTAGCCTCGGTACGCCCTTGCATTTTAATAAGGAACTTGTTGTTCATTCAGAATGTATAATTGTTTGTGACGTTTGTTTGTGACATTACTGTAAATAAGAGCTGTTTTACGTAACTACTTAATTATAAATACTGTGAAAAATTACATCATGTAACTGTTAACGAATAGAAGTACTTTATAAATACACTGTAATAACGTAATGATAACTGTACCTTAATTGGGCAGGTAACAAAGAAACAGCATCCTGCCCACCAGGAGGTGAGGCGCGATCTCAGAAAGTGCTTCAGAGACATTCACTGCTACTTGATGCCCCACCCAGGATTCAAGGTCATCCAGAAGCCAAATTTCGATGGAAGGCTGTGCGGTAAGTTCAGGGTGTCTGTTCCCAATCTCGGTCATTCCCGTTTCAGTCGTGATTCAAGAATGAGAAACCCGAAAGTTAAAAAATCTTAAGAAAGTCAGTTCTCAAATTAATCCATTTCAATTTTCGCTGTAGCATTTCCCACTTCAGATTTTTCATAGGGAATAACCTCGGGTATGTAGTTACGTCACATCCCTCCGTTTACCCTTACCTAAATCGGGAAAGTTTTCCGAAATCTGGAATTGCCACTTTGGGCATTCTCACTTTCGGATCCTAAATGTATGGGAATGGAAATGGAAATGATACCAAATTGAAAGTAATCAATTCGGGAAAGGGTAATTCATAGAAATTTGGGACCAGCTCAGCGAAAGAAAAATTATGACAATTTTAAAAAGTAAAACGACCGTCATCGTACGTATGGGGGAAGATTCTTTTGATGTAGTTTATCATACGCATTGTGTGAAATCAAAATTGTAGTTATCATAGTAGCCTCAGTAAGAGGAGGAGCGCAATTTATGACTCCGAAACCTGTATACTGGGAAAAGGTAAGTGTTACACTAGTTTTTGTTTGAATTGGTAATTTTTTCGTCCTGAATTCAAAATTTATATCGAGTACCTTCGCCTAAAAACCAAAATCACTGAACTCAGTTGACGGAGATTTTTGTTTTTGTGCCCGAAGTTCTTAATTTTGTCTTAACATTTACGGGGAGTATTCGTTTGTTCCGAAATAGGATTAGGAGTTTTATTACTCTAATTGTGACGAAATATTTCCTATTGATAATTAATTGGACGGTTGAAAGCGAGCGTGATCTATCCGTAACAATATGAAAATTCTTGCCCCTTTTTTTCACGGGTGATCTATGAACATTAGATCACTTTTAACGCGGTGCGAGTAACTAGTTACGCTCCAATAACACCTCGGTAACTACTCGCTCACTCGGCGCTTTTAACCGTCCAATTCAGCGTTTTAAAATATAAATTTATTATTTATTCGCGTAATTTTGACGTTTCTTTTTTATCATTTGATTGTAGAATGTAAATGATTTTCTTTTACTCGCTACTATTTCTAAAATCCTACTTCCAGCATAACTGAGGGACGTTCTCGAAAGGAGCCGCGCGTTACATCAGATGATCCGTTGTTAGGATATGTGAGATAAAACCAAAATTACCGATTAAATATTAAACTGAAGTTTTTGAAAAGACGAGAATTCTTTCAGAGCATCCGAACTCGTTAAGCGATTCCTTTAATATCACTTTTTCTTTACTTTTGTAGTATATAGTTGTACTCCGCTGTCGTATTATTACTTAGCTATTATCGTATTAGATCTTCGCTGTTGCGTTTATATTTTGCTGCTTCGGCACTAGTACTTTGGCACTGCATTAGTAAAGGAATGAAACATTAAAGAAAAAAATTAGATGAGGGTAGAAAAAAAAAAAAGTCCCGCAGAGCGTCCCATACAAATTTCTTGGTGGCCTACGCTTGCTGCCAACTTCCTATCTTTAAATTTTCGATCTCAGGAACATTTTCGAATGTATTTGCCGGCCATTTATTGCGCATGGGGGGACGGGAGGAGCTTGACATTTTTTTTTTATATATATATACGAGGGTAATTCAATAAGTAATCGCACTTTTTATTTTCATATCTGATAGATTATAAACACGTCACTTCTCAACATAGTGATGGATCCAGGTTTCATCTCCAGTGATAATGTGCTCCAAAAAGTTTTCACCTTCATTATGATACCTCCCACGCATTATCACTGGAGATGAAACCTGGATCCATCACTATGAACCAGAAAGCAAAGACAGAGCATGCAATGGAAGCATCCAATATCTCCCGTTGCGAGGAAGTTCAAAGCGCAGCCGTCAGCAGGTAAAGTTATGCTAACACTGTTTTGGGATACACGAGGCCCTATTCTTGAACATTATCTAGAGCGTGGAACTACAGTAACGAGTGCATCGTATTCTGACATGCTTCGCAATGAGTTAAAGCGAGCAATTCGCGCAAAACGGAGAGGGAGATTGTCGGAAGGTGTTATTCTGTTACACGACGATGTGCGCCCTCGTACCGCTGCACAGACTAGAAAATGCCTTCAAGAACTTAAATTTGAAGTTCTCGACCATCCAGCCTACAGTCCAAACCTGGCACCTTCGGATTTTTACCCGTTTGAACCACCAAAAGACGCTTTGAGAGGTCAGCGATTCCAAGGCGATGATGACCTGAAGGAGGCGGTGCATGACTGGCTACGTACACAGCCAAAAACATTCTTCCGTGGTGGCATTAGGAAGTTTGTAGATCGCTGGACTAAGTGTATTGAGAAACAGGGAGACTATGTTGAGAAGTGATGTGTTTATAATCTATCAGATGTGAAAATAAAAAGTGCGGATACTTATTGAATTACCCTCGTGTGTGTGTATATATATATATATATATATATATATATATATATATATAAGCAAACAACCACAAGGAAAAGGAAACACAAAGTCCGAGCGCTTTCGTGATATATTCACATTATCAAGGAATAATATATATATGTACAGGGTGGGCGGAAAGTAGCTCCCTATTTTGGATTGGTAAAAAAATATGTATATTATCCATTTATTTCAGAAGAAATAATATGAAAAGGTAGGCATACATGGTAGGTTTTCTCTAAAATTCAATGTGGGCTCCAACTCTTTCCACCAGCTTCTGGAGCCGCCCAGGAATGGCGTCCACTGACTTTAGCAGGAACCCCAGCGGGATGGAGGACATGACTTCCCGAATTCGGTCCTCCAGTTCTTCCAATGTCCTCGGTTTGGTGCGGTAGACTTCTTCCTTTACCCACCCCCAAAGAAAGAAGTCGCACGGTGTCAAGTCGGGGCTCCTGGCTGGCATTGATGTGGACCACGACGACCCCCAACGCCCAGGGAAGTGGGCATCCAGCCACTCACGGACAACAAGAGCGAAGTGCGGAGGGGCGCCATCTTGCATAAATATCAGATCGTCGATGTTCTCCCATGTGCTGACAACCGGCCAGACCTCGTTTCGCAACATAGCAAGGTACCGCTCAGCATTCATGGTGTTGCGCAGAAGGAACGGGCCCACAACCTGATCTGAGGTCATACCACACCACACCGTTACACTGAACCGATTCTGCCGTTTTTCAGCGGTAACCGTGCGACTTCTTTGGGGGTGGGTAAAGGAAGAAGTCTACCGCACCAAACCGAGGACATTGGAAGAACTGGAGGACCGAATTCGGGAAGTCATGTCCTCCATCCCGCCGGAGTTCCTGCTAAAGTCAGTGGACGCCATTCCTGGGCGGCTCCAGAAGCTGGTGGAAAGAGTTGGAGCCCACATTGAATTTTAGAGAAAACCTACCATGTATGCCTACCTTTTCATATTATTTCTTCTGAAATAAATGGATAATATACGTATTTTTTTACCAATCCAAAATAGGGAGCTACTTTCCGCCCACCCTGTATATATATATATATAAAATATATATATATATATATATATATATACATACAGGGTGGACATAAAGTCAGGATCTATTTTTGTGAAGCACTTGGAAATTATATGGAATTCAATCATAAAATGATAAAGTGGTAACATTTATTAAATAATTAAGAGTAGGATTCGACGTGACGCCCATCAGTATCCCTGCACAGCTCAAATCGTTCCGCAGCATTTCTAAACACATTCTGGAGCATTTGCGGGGTTATGTTATCTGCAGCAGTTCGTATACGTGTACGTAAGTTTTCAAGACTCGTAATCTTCGTCTGATAGACGTGCGATTTGATAAAGCCCCATGCAAAGAAATCTAAAGGGGTTAAATCTGGTGATCTCGCTGGCCATTTAGATAATCCTGAACAATTTTGGCATAGTGACAAGGAGCACCATCATGTTGATAGACGACGGTACTAACAATCCTATCCCCGTCGTCTATCAACATGATGGTGCTCCTTGTCACTATGCCAAAATTGTTCAGGATTATCTAAATGGACGTTTTCCAAATCGCTGGATCGGACGCGGAAGCAACAAAAGACCTTGGCCAGCGAGATCACCAGATTTAACCCTTTAGATTTCTTTGCATGGGGCTTTATCAAATCGCACGTCTATCAGACGAAGATTACGAGTCTTGAAAACTTACGTACACGTATACGAACTGCTGCAGATAACATAACCCCGCAAATGCTCCAGAACGTGTTTAGAAATGCTGCGGAACGATTTGAGCTGTGCAGGGATACTGATGGGCGTCACGTCGAATCCTACTCTTAATTATTTAATAAATGTTACCACTTTATCATTTTATGATTGAATTCCATATAATTTCCAAGTGTTTCACAAAAATAGATCCTGACTTTATGTACACCCTGTACTAGGTGAGGTACCCGGCGTTGCCCGGGTTAATTGAATGCCCGGTTAGGTCAACTGAATGCCCCCCAAACCCCCCTCACCCCCCTTTATGCAACTTGGGGGATAACCCCCATTACCCTCACCCAGTGTTGGGCACTAAAGCGTTAATCCGATAACAGTTAATTAACGAAGTTAACTTTTTTTAACGGACTATTAACGGAAGTTAATTTCCATTTATCGTTATCGGACCAGTTAACTTCCGATAACTCGATATTTAGTCTGTTAAAGTCCGTTAACACGTTAACTGCGAGGAGTCATTCACGGAAGATCACCGCTCCGCGAATGAATTCAAACCGCCATAACTTCAGTCTGCCAATTCCGTCCTCTGCCGCAGTGGAACGGCTCTTCTCTCTCGGCAAGGACATCCTGAGGCCCAAGAGGTCAAGACTGGCAGTTGAGCCTAACTTTGAGAGGTTGGTCTTTCTGAAGGGCAACCAGCACATTGTGTCATAGTCTTTAATAAATGTGCCTAAAATTTAATTTTACCTTTCAGTTCCCGCCATAATAATTCTCTGATAAATTAAAATTTAGTTAATGGTTAGTGGTTA